>CM065394.1:35245000-35795000 GCA_033060915.1 Euryodendron excelsum
AATTTTTGTCCAACAACAGGAAAATTGAAAAATGACAATGACAACGAGACAATAAAAACAATGGCAAACAAGCCCTTTAAGTTTCAGTTTTAAGTACAACTAATCAGAGGATCATACATTCACAATTAACCCCAACTGATAGCTAGAACTCCACCCAGAAAGAGTCCTTATCAAAAGTATCCTATTTCCCAATCAGGGAATCATAATTTACACAAACTGCTCTAGAACTCCACACAGAAAAAGTCCTTATTATAACTATACTTTCGCAAGTTAAAGTTTACAAATATTACACGAGTTTTTCCAGTTTTCATTTTCCCTTCACTTCAAAAATTCTAATTTCACTACCTAAAAAAATCAACATTTTCACACAATTTTCCGTTACTAAACTTGAATACAAGTAGAGGACATATATTGGACACAACATGACATGAGTAAGGATATGGAATTGCACATTTTTTGTCTAACATGACCCAACAGTAGTGCCCAGGAAAAAGATATCTACACACAGTTCAACCAAAGTTTCACAGAAAACCTTCTAAATATGTTCCATTATTACATGCATATTCTTAAGATAGTGCAAGCACCCATGCCCAAACGGCAAATTGCATAGAAACATCGTTCTTTCCTAAATTAGCAATGATGAAAAATTGGTCATGGTGATAACTCATCTATCTTTCTGTATCCAAATTTAAGGGTGGGTTAGACAATTTAGACAGCAAGACACAACAGGTATCCAAATACAAGAAGCATAGGAAAGCAGTCAAACATCTAAAGCACAAACAGCATACTCTAATGTCTTGTATCACAAATGAGCTTTATTAAAACATCATACAGCACATCAGAAAATTTCTAGTACATTCAAAGAAGGCCAACTCACTTGTGGGTAAAGATCACAGGTCCCCAACTCTTTCACTGCCAATGGTAATCTTTCCCCATCAGTAACCTGCAAATAAAAGGGAACAATGAATTTAAACTTCACCTTAAGTGGAACAGATTTGTCATTATAGTTTTAATGACATTCAGAAGAGATGAGAATGCAATTGAATCAGACCTCATAATCTGCTCCAACACTCTTAATGTTAACAGTCTGAATTTCATTATGCCTAGCCCATATGATTTTTCCACTATTGTCCATACTTGCTACAGGTTCTTCTCGACCAATTTTTACCATAATGGTGCCTTCATCATAACCAATTACAACCCTGTCCAGAGAACACAACAGCCACAGAAACAAAGTTGCAATCAGAGAAGTGTTAAACACAGTCAAGGATGCATGCATCAAATTTAGCATATGTCATATTTTATTTCCTAATTTATCCCTTGCAATTTTAATACTCCAGTTGAGACAAAATAACTCAATTCAGCCACAGCTTCTTCCAAACTTCAATTATTGGCTAATCTGATAATTTAAGTATGACTTCTATCCCTTGCATGCCTAATGTCCCAGACTTTGACACTATGTTATATATACTTTCTAAAATGTATGAGGTACCGTGTCAGACACTCGACACTTAAACTCCGACAATTGGGTAAGGGTATGGCCGTATGGGTATGGGATATGTGTTTGACATGTATTATTGGATATTCATCCAACAAAAATGTTTAATAATTCGAATTTACAAATAAATATGTATAAAGCTCCGATATTTTGCATGGCATGCTCTATATAACTTTGTAAACAATATTTTATCTTATAAAATAAAATAAGTATAAAAAGAAATATAAATATTTTGCAATGCCCCAGTATCCTTGAACATGACAATTAGATGAATCCAACACTTACGACACCTACCCGAAACCCAACACCTACACCCAAGTCCATGTAACATAGACAAAGGACACCACATTTGAAGATTCAGAGCCAAACATGCACATGAATCTACAAGTAAAATGAACATCTACCTAGAACTCCAAAGCCTACAATAGAGACCATCCATGCCCTATCAAAAAATAAGTACATAAATAAAACTCACCTGCGTGAACCTTTCATGTGTCCAATGGCCCAAACTCTTTCAAGACCATAATTCAGTGTATTCTCAAGGCTGCAAATCAATGAAAACAGTGCAGAAACTTCAGAAAGACCAGCATAAACTCCTAAAACTCAATTTATCATACTAACAGTGAAAACATAAAAACAGAAAATCACCGCGTGAAATAAAATGAAGGGATCAAAAAATATAAAGACAAGTGTAGACACACACAAAAGGCTCAAGCATCAATATTGCCTCAATCCTGGTGCATTTTCAAACTTTTATTATCTTGCTTCCAAAAATTCGACCCAACTAGACAATATTCCGTACAAATTTCATCTTTAAAAATAGGCTAAAAAGGAATTTGCAACTGCCAAGATCTTGCTAACAGGATTAAAATTGAAATTGCTAATGAAATGTAGCCAGAATTAGCAAGCAAAGTTGGTGGCATCATTAAAAGGTTCTCGAACTTGTGAACTCCATGAAACAATCCTTTTGTTTCCCATGATTTACATTTCTATTCCATCTAAAATACAGCAAACATTAACGTACAACAAGAGTTCAGGTATAAGCACAAATATGAGAATGATACAGAGCCACGGGAGAAGGGATAAGTACCACATCCTTAAGCAGAACTTGCTTAGAACTTGACATTCATTACACTGTTATATATGTACATACAAACAATGAAATAAGGCTCTGGAAAACAGAGTTAATTACCACATCCAAGAACAAATTTTTAATGTTAATTAACTTAAAAAAAAGATGAATAGGAAAAACAAGGGCAAATTACACCAACCTTTGACTTTGGCCTAAATATAGAAAGCTACCGTTGGGTTTCAAAAATTACAAATGCCCCCTTGCTAGAGTTAGCCACGTAACGAAGGCTACTATAGAAGGTAAAATTCCTTTATTACTCTTATTTTTTTGCTCTCTCTCTCTCTCTCTCTTTGAGGGAAGGGATGATTGGGGGTGGTCGACAATGAAGGTGGGGAAGGAGAGTGGCTTTGGAAAGGTGGCCGAAGAGGGAAGGGGTGAGTCAGCAAGGCTCAAAATTTTGTTTCGATGTGCTGCTTCTATTAGCACGGAAATGGAAACATTTGGGAAACATGTTAGAAACATTTCATAAGTGACAAATATTAATGTAATTAAATACAACCTTTGGCATTTTTCTTAATAAAATTTTTGTAATGTTTATAAAAAACTGTAAAATTTTGTTGATACAACTTATTGTTTCGGTATATTGCGAAATGTTTTAGTGCATTTCGCTATGTTCCCTTGTGTTTCAATTGAAACACTAGAATTTTATTATTCCACTAGTGTTTCATCCCGGTTTCTTAGGAAGCGAAAACGTTTCAGCCATTTTGACGGAAGAAAATAGAAATTTTGTTCCTTGTGACTAGGGTGGTAGGGAAGCGGAGGTCGGGGAGGAGGTGGTGGTTGGATAGAGGTGTAAAGAGATCAGTACGTTACCCCCCCCCCCCCCCCCCCCCCCCACCCCCCAGCAAAAAAAGTCCCCTTGAGGGCACTAATTTGGCGGAGAGAAATAAAACGGTGAAAAAAAAAGAAGGAAGATCTTGACATTTTTACCAAAGATTAAATAAGCTTTAACGAAGTAAGGCCTGTAAGATACAATTCCACGGTTTAAGTTGTCAACACACTAAACTAATGCACTTATGTCTCCAAATTCTGTGTGGTGAAAGATGTTTGACTAACAAAAGGAGGAATTTGTTACTAAGTTTCAACTAAAAAGGGGAAATTTGTAATTTTCACATAATCAAGGGTAGCTTTCTGTATTTAGGCGAAAACTTAAGGGAGGTTGGTGGAATTTGCCCAAAAAACAAATATGAGACTTCATAAGGATGTCTAGAAAGAACGGAATAAAGCATTGAGAGAGCGACGGAGAAGGCAGGGGGTGGGGCTGGGTCTCAAGATAACAAGGGATTAACTACATGTGCCAATTCAAACCAAAGAAACTCCCTATGAGGGTATACAAAGTGAAGATGCTACTCCGTTAAATAATTACTTAATGTGCCCTAAAAAATATTGCTCACATATGATAGCAATAACAATATGAGCACAGGTTGGGGCAAGTCCAGGTCGTGAAATCTTAATTTTAAGATAGTGTGACCACAAAACTTACCGATAAGTGGTAGCATGCCATATACGAACAGTTCCATCCTCAGATCCAGTAATTATAATGGGAAGTTCAGGGTGAAAACATACAGCTGAAACATTGTGGGTGTGGCCTTCTAGCGTCTGGACACAACTTTTGGTTTGATAGTCCCACACCTGTTTCATATGATATACCCACAAATATTTTCACATTGTTCATGTACAGGAACCCAACAAGGAATAGCAGAAAGGAAAACAACAGGTAAACCTTTGCAGTGTGATCATCAGAACCAGTTATCAGATAAGGCTTATCACCACCTGTGAAGTAATCAACACAATTTACTCCTTTTAAATGGGCATCCAATGTAAAATTTGGGTCGGGGGAGCCAAGGTTCCAAATCTGGAAAGAGGAAGAGAAGAAAGAAAAGAAAAAAATTTCCAGTGCAAGACTGTTATACCCAATTACAGAAAAAAATACGGTTAACTAGTTACAAAAAGACAACTCAATTCATACCTTTATAGTGCGATCAAGAGATGCACTAGCGAATGTGTTGGTGTCCTTTGGATTAAATGTCACTTGCATAACGTAATGGGAATGACCCTCAAAAATCTGAGTACACACCCAGCCCTTCTCCCAATCCCAAAGCTTTATAAGCATGTCATCAGATGACGACAGCACATATGGAAGGGTAGGATGGACAGCCACACACCTAATATAATCTGTGTGCGCCTCAAATACTTTGACCTTATCCATTGTATTGTAATTGTATACACGAATAAACATGTCATCAGCACCAGCAACAACCCATTGTTTGCGTGCAATGAATTTTGCAGATCTAACTGCAAACCCATAGAGTAGATATCAGAGAACAAAAAAGCCTTCATCAAGACAAGAGAATGCAAGAAAATTATACCTGCTAACCAAACAAATAGATAATGTCAAATATTATTCACGTACCTGGTAACTCGGTCACCTCAAAAGACTTCACCATAGTCTATGATAGGAGAAAAAGAAATCTAAGTCAGCATCAAATGCTTAAGAAATCATTATAAGGATAACAAAACACTCATGATCAATTTAGGATTTCTTTTTTCTATGGGGCTGTTGGGGGAAGTCTTGTTTCTTATTCTTCAGAACATCCCTAATATACCTTTTTTGTTTGGTAAGTAACATTCCTAATGTACCAATTACACTCATATCTGTTAGAAGGCAAGAAATAGAAGGTAATCCAGAAGAGGCTCAAATAAAAGCAGGACGCCAGTAATAATATGATCTAGGAGGACACGGTCACCCTCCGGGCCTTCAAAACATTGAATATGTGAAAAGATCTTTTATCATGTTCTCATCAAGGTAAGGAATAGAAATATTTCAGAAACAACTGTGCGGATGCACAATACAACTGAGTTCAAGTGTTTAACTAAATTTTGCTCCATGCTAGAACGGAGAAAGTTTGAAATTATGTCCCAAGGGGCATCAAAAGTCGATCCTATCAAATAAAATGGCCTTTTGATCTCGATCTTTACCCCTAGTATAAATCTATCAGATTTTCATCTCAGAAAGGACTTCAGAACAAATAAAATATTCCTAAATTGAAAATAAAATTTTAAACCATTAACCTCCACTTGTCCTCGTCACCCTTGTTTATGGGGATTTGGGGAGTGTATTAAAGCCATTCATTGCACATTTTGTGCGACCTTTCCACAGTGGCGGACCCAAGAAATTTTTTTAGTGGTGGTGAAAAATACTCTTAAATAATTATTTATAAGTACAATGATAAATATCAAGAACTGCAAAAAAAACATGATAATATTCAAAATTATATATTGATAACAAATGTTTCTTAGACAAAACAACGTTTAAATTAACATAACAAACCACAATAATCTCATTCATTGTTTTATATTCTGAAACGTTTGCAAAATAGTTTCATTGTCTATGGAGTTGAATATGTCTCTTTCAATTATGTCACAAAGCAATCATTTATTCACTTATAAGGCCAGATCAAGATAACTTGAGGCTTGAAGCGAAAATTTTAAATGAGACTTTTTACACTTTTAATAATAGTACACATTTTTTACTTAAAATTTATTTATTTTGGATGAAAAATTATTAATTTATTTATTTTTTGCTCTTTTCAATGTAGTATTCACTGAATCACAATGGATTTAACCACCCAATAAAAATTAATTTTTGGTAGAGTATTCACCTAATGATTCGACCAGCACAATACAAAATTAGTGATTCAACCAATAAAGTAAATGCCTTTTTTTTCTTGCAGTTTGTTTTTTCATTTGAAGTAGGCATTTTTCTTACTTAGATTGAGGCTTTTTAAAAAAAAATTGTCAAAATTATACAAAAATTTAACTATAATAAAAAATGTTTTTAAAACTTAGGGGCCTTAAAAAATTGAGGGCTTAAAGCTATTGCTTTGATTACTTTAAACTTGAGCCACCCTTGTCCACTCAACTTTCATGCGATTAGGTAGTGAAGTCTTGATAGTATTCATTGCAGCAAAAGCTCTCTCAACCGGTATATCAGTGTCAACTTCACAAGCAAATATACTAATGGGTAGACAATATCTTTCTTTGTCTTAACTAATTTTTTAGTAGAGAGGGAATGTTTTTAGGGCTTATGCCATTTTGGGTGTATTTTAGATAGGTATGAGTTTGGGTTGGGTTAAAAAAAAATTTTCAAATAGGAATTGAGTTTGATCAAGCAAAATTCATTTTTAACTGGATCGGGCTGTAAAAAATTTTTTTTTTTTTTTTAAATTCAGTGGAGGCGGCCAACGCCGCTTTGCCAAGAATCGGTCTGCCATTGCCTTTCCAGCCGTATATTTTCCTTTAGAAGGAAAGAGTTGAGGTTCAGGTAGATAATGTTAAAATAAGATTGATTTTGTTCATTGTTGTTACTATAAGGAAAGCATGCAAGCATGAATTAGTATGTGGTCTTATAATCGTGCAGTGTACACAATAATTACTTTTATTAAAGGTAAAGACAAAGAAAGCCCAGCTCGTGTTCCTAGAACCTCACTCAATGCCACAACTGACAAAACTTCCAAGTTCCAATAAATACATAAAAATATACACCTAAACATTGAAACTGTGTATTAACACAACAATTGCATATGTTATCAATTAACACAAAAATATCATCTGATATTTTTTAAAAGGGGATAACTCAACGAAACTGGGTCTTATAGGCAACATCTATGACTATATCAATGGTAGCAGCACAAAGATTTTATCATGGCTTACCACCAACCCAAGGTGGAGCATGGGTAGGGCTGTGGAAGCAAGAGTGAGTTGGATTGGATGATACTGTCAATGGAAGAAGCAGAAAATCTGCACTAACCACAAGCCATCTTAATGAAAGCGGCATGCAGATTTGTTTAGCAGTAGTGACCATATTGTCACCTTGGGTGGGGGGATTAGCCAAATGAAGGATCAGCAACTTTACCTATGACAGGATTGTCTTAAGACTTTATTGACATTTTTTTTGTCTCATTGATTTGCGATCGAAGGACCATATAGCATGATTAGCATTCATAAATCATGCTGTAATCCATACAAAAGAACATGAAATTCTGAATGGTGATCTCATATACTAACATTACTTATCAAAAAAATATATTAACACTACCTACAAACTCAATTCCTAGGAAGCAAAAGGATACTCCGTTTAGGATGCCGCTTGCGTGTCGGACACACATATTCCTCGGATACAACGAGACACGTGTTGGACATATCAATTGATATATCCAATATTTTTATTAATATTTTTTTCCATTGGACACGTCCTGGACACATCTATACACTATTATAAAGCTAACACCTGAGATTTTGGCCAGGACCTGTCAAGTTTTTACAAGTCTAAACTACCCTCTTTGAACCATAACCGCTTTAAACTGTTGATCAGCAGTGGATGAGTGAAAAAAAACTAATTTACAAGTAGTTTTTTAATTACAATAATGCATTTTTTTACCATGTGATAACACGCGCACATATAGCGTGTGCCACCTTCTAGTCAGGGATACACATTCCTTAGTTGGACACATTTTAGGATACAACAGGGTTAAAATGTTACTGTTAAAAGTATTAAATGGAATCGAATTTGAAAATTTCAAAACTCTAAAACATCAAAACATAAAAACACTCAAATTCAATTATTTGAATCCTTAACTTGTTAGTTGTTATATTATAACTTTGAGCTTCTTGAGGTGTTTTCATCTTGTTTTTAGTGGTTTATGGATGTTACACTCATAAGCATAATAAATAAAAATATATAAAAATATTTTTTTGTCATATCCCAGCCGTATCATTATCCGTATCCTCATTTTTTGAAAATTTTGTATCCCGTGTCTGTATTCGTACCTGTGTCTACATTCGTGCTTCTTAGGCCAATTCCCTATTCACTGAAACATAATACTCAAACATTGCATATGACCATTGTAGCGTTCCCTACTTTTCCTCCTTTTCGTTTCATCCGATTAGTAAGAGAATGCTGAAATACTAGGGTATCTACTAAAGGATAACCATAAACTTTCATTAGTGAATATAACCTTTTAGGAGAATATAACTTCCAACATAATTATACTAGGTAATTTGGAGGTTACAACATGCAATATGCTAATTGTAATTGACAAGGTAAGTATTAGACTAGTGATTTGAATAGGACTATACTATGCATCAGTGCAATATATAATCCGAACAGGTTTCCCAAGTCCGTGTTGCTTTGAGTCCAAAGAGAAGAAGGGTTGCCTTCTAAATTGATCTTGATGTAGTAATAATACATTAATATCCTATCCCTCAATTACTAATACGTGTATGCCAAATTGTTCTTTACATTTTTATTCATATCATAAATGATTCCTAATCCCCAATAACAAATAGATGCCTTCATTACTCTTCAAAATTTCTTACATACTATTTTACTGGTTATAGCTGCATTTTTTCCACTGCTTCAAATCTACGTCGTTGTCTATAATCCATTAGTAGAATTTATGGCATAAAGATCTTAAATGAGAGTGGTAGTAAAACTACACCAGGATATCTTATAGACATAGATCATTTAATTATGGTTTACAATGAATCTGGAGATATAAACAGAACATATAGATTGGTGGAAGTGCCCCACTTTCCTATAACTGATTGTCAGAGTGAAATTTGATCATTAAATGGTACAAAGTTATCTCCAAATTCTCTCCTCAGTTTCTAATAATTAACTGCTGCACACCATTGCAACATGTTGAGTCTTTTAGGTAACTGAATTCGGGTATCAACACTATATATTTATCTAATCAATATTAAAAGTTTTAAAAGCCATCAATGATGAGGGCACTTTTGGAAATTAGAATAGAGACACAGCTCCTAAAAGGGAGAACACCACCAAACTGGTGTTTCCCCTTTATATATTAGGAAGAATAAAAATACAAGGGAAAAAAATGTACACTAACACATCTCCAAAATGAACCATATTAAGAAGACACCGCCAAAAACAAGAGTAAGGGTTTATAACAAGAAGCATGGCATTGTAAGGCATAAGAACTCAGTTGGATGGCAATTAATGCTTTCTTACTAGCATAGCATAGTTGTTACATACCTGAGACTGGTAGTTCCATATGCAAACAGTCCCAGAATACAAACTTGCCAGGATCCTGCAGGGTAAAAGCATCATCTAACATGCATCATAAGGAAGTAAATAAAAACTTTATAAAGTTTTAAATAAAGTCAGTGCCACTTAATTGCTGACAAAAGGTGTTTGGTTGGGATACGAGAATATAAGGTTCACATTTTGTTTTCTTGGCAATTCGAAAGAGGGCACATTTTCAATTAAAACACAAAATTAGATTAATTGTGCAAACAAAGTTAAAATTACCATGGCTCCGTTGGATGCAGATCCACAGACTTCACTCTTTCTGATCTTTGAGCAAGTTTTCTCTAATCACGCAATAATAGTCAGCATGAAATTTAAAAAATTATACACAAAAGAACAAAGATCTAATCCACAACTGATTTAAAAAATTCATTCAAAGTAACATGAATATTAGTACCTTTATTTCCAACCTGAGAGGCTGCAGCATACCAATTACCCGATCAAAAGAAACACGCGAATTAGTTAGTAGATGTTCTAACGTTAGATCTAAAATAAATTCAAATCCTTAACTGATTCCAAGTACAGCATTTCAAGTAAATACACTAAAAACACAAGTTTGCGAAATTCACGCACTTGCACGAGTGCTGAGATATACAGATCGACTCTTATCAGATTAACGCCAGATCCAATATAATTATACATCGAAATGTGAAGGATTTGAATAATAAGAATAAGAGATAATCTCACCATTTTCGCAGATGAAAACGAGTTCTTGTTGATGGAATCTGTAAATGGTAGTTAATGAACCCTAGGGATCCAGGTGAGATCGCAGGGAAGGAACTAACAGACTCAGCTGCTACACAACGATCCTCTTCCGAATTTCTCTCCCACTGAAGTGAGGGAGGGCACGAGATCAACAGAGAGAAACAATTTGAGAGAGAGAGAAAGAGAGGGGTAACAGCGTAACCTCTGCAAAGGAAGGGTACGAAGAGAGAAGAAATACGGAGGGAGCAATTGATCGATGCTTTGTAGTTACGAAAATCTATTTTATGGCTCATTTTTACGAAACTGCCACAGTGCCACTGCTTCAGACTCTGCACTATGCAGTTGGGCAATGGGTCTCTCAGCTCGTTGATGAATCTGACGTGTTGGAGTGGACGGTTTAGATCAAGCCACGAGAACTTCCGGAATGGCAAGATTTAGCACTGGTCCTCTTAACATACACTTTGACCCCTCGAGTATTACTCAATATCACTTCAACCGGTCAACTGGAAAAAAGTGACAAATTATTCCCTAGTTTGGGTGGACATTGAGCCGGCCAGCTTACAATAAAAAAATTCCTCATCAGCCTAAAACCAAATTATTTTAATCTCATTCAAAATAAAAATTATGATTTTAAAGCCTGCTCATTTAATTTAAAAGTATTTTTGATAAATATTTTTTTTTTAAAAATAAAGTTAAAATCTAATATTAAAATATAAAAATATATTATTTTATATATATTTCGGACCGGATTTCAAAGATAATTTTTAAGCCAGTTTATTAAACTAAACGGACTTTAAAAAATTCTCAAACTCTATATGATGGACAAACTTGGTGTTACAAACCGACACTTTTCAAGTGAACAAGACCGTGTAACACTTATCTTGAGCGGGACCAAGCAAGTCAATCAAATGGTACATCGCAAGTTAAACTAATACACATCCAAAGGTATACACGAAAGCAACTTTTGAAGCAACAAACTAAGAACTAATAAAGCAATAATCGAGACAAATGACACACAATTTGCAAGCAATAATATCATTTTTATTGTATGAACAAAGCAATTGCAGACTACAATTAGGTGGGAAGTTTAGATAGTCAACAACCGACACAATCGACAAGCTGAGGACTTGGACTCATCTTACTATCCTCCCCTATATATGCTTTTTGAGTTATTTCTAAAGTGGCCTAAGGGAACGTGACACCCCCTTGAGGAGTTATAATGGGTCTACAAAAATAATTATAAGGAATTTAATAAAATTCTCTTATGTACATCTATATATAATCATAAACTAATTTTCTATCCTTCTGAAAAAATTACAAAACCTCTCTTTAATAGGGTTAGAACCCAATCAACTTGGATGCCGCATCTCTTATTAAGAAAAATTCACGCGTGCATCCAACACTAAATCTACATTTCTAGACTCAATATAATATGTACAGACAAGTTTAAATTGGTATGAGACTGAAAAATAAAAGCATGAGCCCAATCTTAAAGTGCAGCTCGTGACACTTGGGCAGGCCAAGTGGGCCACCGGATGACCGCCCTACTAGTTTTTCAAGATTCAAAATGCATAGATTCTGGTAATAGAATATTTTAAGTTACAATTTTACCTTTATATCCTAAACATGTTTTTATTTTTTATTTTAGTTCATTAGAAGAAATTATAATTGCAAGGAGAGCTAAGGTCCGAAATGAGATCTGAAAAGGTTTAAATTCGTGACATTCTAAAAGAAGGCCAGAAAATGTGTCTAACGGAACTAACTCAATTGTTAAACATTTTCTTCATGTGTCCACTGGAACCTAGTCACATCTTTTCACGCTTTACCCACGTTCCTCCACATTCATGCCAGTTACTGGATCAACGCTGAGCCTTTTTCTTATATCCTTTGCAGCAAACTTTACTAGCCTCGCACTCTTAAAGTAGTGGCGTCTCAACGTCCTCCATGAAGCGGGCACTCCCCCTTTTACCAAGCTTGTAAAAAGGCTCACGTTTTTTCGTGTTGTATAAAGCAAACCCCTAGGTTGTTTTGACTTACAACTTTATCATTATATTTTAAATGCTAGATGTTAATCGTGTAATAAGAGAGAGTAAAGGTTATTTTAAATTTATAGTAGAAATATTATAAGTAATTAATTTAAAATTAAAATAATTAATAATACAATTCAAAATTAACAACCCTAATTTATTTTATGCCAATAAAACAAAATAAAACTCTTTAAAATGTTAACATTGTTCATGGAAGAAAAACAAAAAAATATATGTAAGCATAGCATTCTCACTTGATAGATAATTTTTTATTTAATTTTTAATCACATAAGGAATAACAACTATATGAATTGAATGGAGATTAAGTTTCATGTATTCAGTGCAAATTTAATAGATTATACGTGTGTAAAAGAAATAGATTAAAATAAAATCACATACTTGAATCTATGAGTTTTATTATGTTCTTAGTTTTTTAATGGATTTGGTTATCAAGATGGACATATACACATGTAGATATTCATATCTAAAGAGCACACTACGAGAATTTAAAAAATTAAAGTTTACCTGAGTTGGAGATGATCTTTGCTATGACAATAGGCAATATACTGAATTTTGACCCAAAAAAAAAAATGAAATTATCAACCAAGAGCATAGGATTACAAATAATGAAACTATCGTTAATGGAGGTTAGTAATAATGGAGATTGATTATTAAACCTTACCAACAATGGAGATCCCTTTAATATTAACATGAAGTGGGCCAATAAAGAAAAGTTATCTTTTAATTTATAGGGAATTAAGTGGTATATATTGAAAGTGCTAAGAGTAAAATACTATTTCAACTCAACTACCCCAATCGGGACTACCGAGATTATTTGGTTTCTTCTTGTGTTGCGAGCATTAATTAATTTTTTAATTATTTTATTTTATGTTATTACTTTTCGTTTTTGTGAAGGTATAATAATTATTAACCTCTAACAATTTGATTATATTTGGTACTCTGATTTGCTACATGTATGCAAATATATGTAAGTTACCTATATCAATAAGTTATTAAATATACATAAGTTATCTATATGAATCGGATTGAATTAAGTGGTGGATTGATAATAGTGTAGATTTAATAGTTATTTGTATCATAAGTTATTTAACCAGTTGCCTTTTTTTTTATATGTATAATGATTGTAATTAACCTCCAACAATTAGATTATTCCATACTCTGATATAGTTATCTATCATTTAATATTAATTAATTTTTAAAAGTTATCTAACCAATTGCCCATATGACGTGACATTTTAAAAATATGAGAGCATTTAAAGCGCCATATAAGAGAGAGGCCAAATATAAGAGTAAAAACAACTTTTATATATATATATATATATGATTTTCATTCTTGTGTCCAATAAAATTTGGTCACATCTTTCACCGTCTTATTTACTCACAAACATACCAACAAGAGCTTCTCTAACAACACACAACGCCCACCATCAAAATCTTCTCATGTCTTTCTCCACCCCAAAAACCAAACAAAACCCAACCTGCAAAACAGGAGAAACTATGATTAGATCCAAATTGTATGTGTCAACATCATCAACTATGGCATACCGCATATGGTTTGTTTGAGTTAACCTTACAGATTTTTTCAAGTGTTTTTTTTTATTTATAAGGAAAAAAACTAGATTTTTTTTTTTTTTATCTTTTTTACTTTCAACAAGATAAGCAGAAAAGCAAACAAAAAAAAAAGGCAAAAAAGCTTCAAAATCTTGACTTTTTTACTTATAAGCAAAAAAAAACTAAATAAAAAAAACTTAAAAAAAGCCAAACCAAACGGGCCACAAGCACTAAAACATCAGTAATGCTTAGATTCTTCCTAGAGAAATATATGAGAGTCAATCATGGCTTTGTATAATGTAGCATTTCTTCCAAATGTAAAATTGGAGTTTTAGGTGTTCTGAATAAAATTAAAACTCTATTCAATGCAAGTAATGTCCTAAAATTGAAGAAAGCCATGTTGTTACTGATTTCTGAATTCTGATTATTGGATGATTTTCAGGGTAAGCATTGTTTTTTCTGAAGGCAACCCTTGTCAGGTTTGTGGGCAAAGTAGCAGTCACAGACTCTCGGCATCATTGGAATAGTTGAAAAGGTTGAATTACAACTTTCTGAAAGAATGCTGTCTTTGATATTGTTCAGTTAATCATCACCTGATTTTTTTTTTTCTTGCTTTGTGAGTAGTTAATCAAGTAAGATTTGAGTTTGAAAGCAAAAAGTAAGGAGCAGGTAACAACCAGCTTAACAAAAATGAATGAAATAAGGAGCAGTTAATCATCACCCCTCCGTTAATGGAAGGTAAAAGTATCATGGTTTTTAAGGTTAAAATAGATTTTATCCACTGAAGCTCCACTTTTCGCGTATGAAATAATTCTATTGCTTTAGAAATGACATACAGAACCGGGCTTTGGAAATTCAGGCCGGCTCGGCATAAATTGAGGTCTTAGACAATAATTTTAGATGAGACTTTTTATATTTCTTTAATATCATTATAAAAATTTAATTTTGTAAATCGGTGTTTTTTTTCTTTTTAAAGTTAACTGTGTGCTAATTTTTTGACAATTTTTTATAACGATATTTTTTTCATTTAAACTAGGACCTCTTTTTCAAATTTTTTTTTTTTTTTTTGTAAAAGCTACATACTTAAAACGGTGTAAAGTTTTTAAAAAATTTAGAGGTTTTAAAAAAAAATTATTTGTACAATATTTTTTGTTGCGCCAAATTTTAATTTAACTAGGGGAGTTGATTTTATTCCCTTTTTTTTTTTTTGACAAGTCTTCTCTCCTCATTCTTTTCTCACCTAGATTAAGGCATTTTAAAAAAAAAAAATGTGAAAACTATATAGGACTATGATGGTAGCATGTACTGTTCTAAAATTTTGGGAGCCTTCAAATTTTTTTAATTTGTTTAGGTACTAATTATTTATTGAATAGAAATTTTTTTCTTTTGAAGTTCATTTGGACTATCTTTTTCTAAAAGATAGTTTTTGGTTTTTTTTTTATATGGACTTGGGCCTTTTTTTAAACAAAAAGATGTAAAAACTATATAGAGCCTTATTAGGTTTTAAAAATTTTAGGGCCTTAAAAATTGGACTCCCTTTTTCTAACAGATATATATATTTTTTTCATTTGGATGTGGACCTTTTTTATTAAAAAATAATGTAAAAAAATATACAGAGCCTTATTAAGTTTTAAAAAGATTTGAGATGTTAAATAATTGAGAGCCTTAGGTGATGGTCTTGTTGGCCTAATGGAATAGCCGGCCTGTAAAAATGATTTTTGTAAGCATAAGTAGTCATTTATTTTCGCTTAAACACACCATACAAACAGGGCAGGACAAGAGAAATCTTGAAAAAAATGCGTGTAAAATAGGTCGTTAGACATAATTGATCTGCTGAACATGAAATGTTTCCTGAAAGTTGCTTCAAAACAAACTATTGTAGTAGTAGTAGTAGACAGCATTTATTTCTTCAAGTCTCTCTTCCAAGCAGAAGATAGACGAAGTTATCCCTTCACAACACACCATAGTAGTAATAATAAAAGGATTGGCAGACTAGCAGTAGCAGCAAAGATAGCAATAAACAGCATTACTTCTTCTTGTACTCCTTCTGAGCTATCAACATAATGACAGTTATTCATTTGAGTCTTCTCCCTCTGTCTGAAGGTTCACAGAATCCCAACTGTGAGAGCACATAACTTTTCCCATGACGGTCCCTTTGTCACAACCAATTACAATCCTGTTGAGAAGAGTAATAGTACCAGTAAGGATAAGTAGATATGGAAAAGAAGGCAGTCCACAGCCATTCTTAGTGATGATTAAAAAGATTGAGTGATGAGAATAAAATTGAGACTTACTTGGGTGAACCTTTCATGCATCCTACAGCCCAAACCCTTCCAAGTTCATAGCTCAGTGTGTTCTCAAGCCTGTAAGTCAATTGAGTAGTTGAGACATTTGCAATCAAAATTAGCTGAACCAAAAGCACATGTAATTGTTGTCTGGTAAGCATAAAAAGAGTTGAAACAACAATAGACCAATTTGCTACAAATCACAATATAAAGTTGAAATGAAAACTGTCCAATGTTTCAGTTTTCAGCTTTTAAAATCACAATGTTAGGCTGTTTGGAATCTTCTTTTGCTGAAGGAAAATTTCCACAAAACATTTTTATATGCCTTACACCACAAATAATTGATAATCTTGTTGGATTCTCATGTCAAGGCATAATTAAAGCAGAGTTTTCAATTATCTGCACTTTGGGTATATTTATATATTATATATAATTGTACGCTGTCAAGGTTACCTATAAGTTGTCGCATGCCATATGCGAACAGTCCCATCCTCAGAACATGTAGCTATAATGGGAATTTCTGGATGAACACATATTGCAGTAATATTGTGCGTGTGGCCTTCGAGTGTCTGGACACAAGTTCTGGTCTGATAGTCCCACACCTGAATTCACAGGATTCAATGGTGAATGTATCCAAAATTATAGCATATTTATACACAAATTCTTCAAGGCTGAAAACAAAAATATGACATTATGGCATACCTTAGCAGCATGATCATCAGAACCAGTGATTAGATATGGTTTATCACTACTTCCAAAGAAATCAACACAATTAACACCTTTTGAATGGCCCTCCAGAGTGAAACTTGGATTTGGGGAGCCAATATCCCATACTTTTACACTGTAATCAAGTGATGCACTTGCAAAAATGTTGGTATCTCTTGGATTGAATGCCACTTGCATTACATAATGGCTATGTCCCTCAAAGACCCGAGCGCACGCCCAATCCTTCTCCCAGTCCCAAAGCTTTATAAGCATGTCATCCGATGATGAAAGTACATATGGAAGAGTGGGATGGATAGCCATGGACCTGATAAAATCTGTATGGGCCTCGAATTCTTTAATCTTTTCGACAGAATCGTAATTGTATACACGAATAAACTTGTCATCAGCTCCTGAAACAATCCATTTTTCGTGTGCTACAAACTTTGCAGACCTCACTGCAAATTCACATATAGATAGATACAACACATTACTATGTGAATAGGATAATTGCAAAAATTAAATGCATTCAGTGGCATCATCAACTAGGGAGAAATTCAAACACAAGATGTCGAGAATTATTACCTGGTGACTCTGTTACATTGATAGATTTCTCTGTAACCTGTAAAGATGAATGAATCTTGAGTTAGTGCTAAATGCCTTTGTGAATTCCTATCAATAATTTAAAAATATGTAAAGTTCATTGATTAATGCGCATAATCAACTGAAGGAACAATTACGAGTTCCTTACTTGTGACTGGTAGTTCCAGATAAACACTCTTCCTGAATGCAAACTTGCTAGAATCCTGCAGGAGAAAGTTTCATGCAGCATATAATTAATCAAATTCTATGTTGAAGTTTAGTTTGCATTAAAAATTTATTATTACCATGGCTCTGTTGGATGAAAATCCACAGACTTAACTCTCTCTGATCGTCGATCTTGTTCTTTCTGATCCAGAAATTGTTGTCAATAGTTTTCCCAAAGACATCGAAAGAGAAAAGTAAATTCAAGGAGAATGGGCGACATAGTACCTGAATTTTGAGTGTGAAAGGCTGTTGCTCACCAGACTGGCAATTCAACAACATGACCATTTATACAAAAGCTTATTAGTCCAAAAACCCATGCAATGTATTGAATGATTTCAAATCCATAATAGATGAATCTATTCAACTACTTCATGAGGATCCATGCCCAAAACTTTATATACCTCATCAATATTCAAGATATATATATATATATATATATATATGTTTGGCATTTGTTTTTCTGCCATGCGGCATACTAGTCCAAGCAGTTGAGATAACATGCATGAAAATAGTTACATGACATGCAAACTATACAAACTAGCTAACTCATGATTGCAAACTGGTGACCATGCCCTTTATCTTACAGTTTCAAAGCAAAACGCGTAATTAAGTACGAATTATCTCTACGGAAAACAAAGAAAATTTCAAGATAAAACACATTGCAGGGAACCCACCATGGTCAATGTTGAAGTAGTAGCGGAAGAAGAAATGACTGTATGGAAAGACTGCAAATGATTTAGGAGAGGGTGTAAGTAATTGTACTTGTGATTTTGTAGTAGAGAGAGCTCTTTATATATTGAAAGATTGCGTAGCAGTTAAGAAAATGGTAACCTCTCTAGTCATTGTTAAAACACCAATTCTTTGGACTCTTCTCTTATGCTGTCATACAATGCTCCTCAAGCCATTGATTCTGAAATGCGGGAGAACTGACGGTGGAGATCAAGCTCTCTCTCTCTCTCTCTCCAGTTTGACCCAGCTGAGTTCATAGAAGGTGGGCTGGGGACATTCGAGGAAGGTAATTAATACAACTGGATTCAATGGATAAGATTCTCATTACGAGTTTGATTTGTGAGACGTGTTTCTTTGTTTTTATGAGTCAATAGTGTTATTTCTCTATACCTTATTGAACATGTCAACATCTTCCTCAGATTTTGTATAATGTTAGCTATTTGGACAACCTTTTCTATTTCTTTGGAATTTAGGGCTATTTGGTATTGACTTTTCGTCTAATTTTTTTTTTAAGTTTATAAGCAAAATAGTTAGATGTTTTTAGCTTTTTTGCTTTTCTATTTTTACTTTTTTGCTTATCTTTAGTTAAAGTAAAGTCAAAAAAATAAAAAAACTAAAAAAACTTGTATTTTTTTCCTTATAAACTTAAAAAAAATTTGACAAAAAGTTTATACCAAACGAACTCAACATCACATATTCAAAATATTAAAATAACCGCTCCCACGTGGGATAAGGCAGGCCTCCCAAACCCCCTATTGGCGAGCGCGTCGTCTTCTGGATCTTACAATCTCATGTCTTTTCTTTCACCTCCTCCTCCTTTCTCTTTTTTCCACCGGTCGTTGTTTTCATTGCATGACTTTTTACGAGGAGGAGAAGAGGTCCAAGAGTTATAATTCATGGAAAATGTGAGTGAAGTGCTATTCTGATTGCTTACAATAATGTCTTTTATGATCATGTCAAATATATTGAGATTATAGTTATCAATTTCGTATCGATTAAAATATTATTTTTTTATTGATACGGTATGTATCGGTACCGGTGCAAAATCGAATATCGTCTCAGATTTATCGTTATAAATATTATATGTTATAAACATATATATATATATATATATATTTAAAATGTCAAAGGTTTTAATATAATATAAACGTATTATTCAACCTAAATATATATTTAAAAAATCTTAATAGACATATTATTATCTAGTATATGCCTAAAATAAATTTTAATTGACAATTATCATCAAAAGATAATGAAATCAAATTATTTTAAAATAAATTATACAAAATCGGTATTACCGGTATTTGGTCGATACTATTGGTATTGGCCAATACCTTAGCCGGTACAATATTCACATTCACTTATACCGTATGAAGGCCAGTACATCCTGGTACCGTTATGAGATTAATAATTATGATTGAGACTGACTGTCATTTTAATGTAATGTATGTATGCTTTTTCCACATCGTTTAGAATAAACTTTTTTATCTTTATGTGAGTAAAGTTTCACATTGTCCGGATATGAAGATCATCACCTTTATATATACCCTTGGGCAACCCTCACCTTGCAAGCCGGTTTTTAAGGTTGAGTTAAGCCTATGGGTTCTTCAACATGGGATCAACGGATGCCTATGGGTTCTTCAACATAAAATACTATCAGAATAATGTGATAATTGCATTATTGAAATTAAAAATGATAATTTTTAATTATAAAATTAAAAGTAAAATACCTATCATAATGACTTTTAATTACAAAATTATCACTGTCACACAATTTTTGTGAAAAAATATCATTTTCCTTTTTGACCACAGTACTATACACGTCGAACTCAAGAAAAGAAGAGGGCCAGAGTATAGTTCACCACATGGGCTAGCATTATTTTTCACCAGACTACTCCACTGATCAAACTCGAGTGCTAGTCTCGAAGCCTCTAATGCAATCCATTAACTGGCCCTGAAGGAGTGGCCCATATGGTCCAACGAGCTTACAATAGCTGCAATTTTAGGCTATGTTTGGTAAACTCTGTAAATAGATTCTCCTTGTTTTTCCCTCATGGAAGGCTAATTCAATGTAGACGTAGCCACCCATGACCATTGAAAGATGCTTAGCTAAAAGATGGGCCTTCTCTTTTCTTTCGTTTGGTGTTGATCATAAGGAAGAGAAGAAGGCTGAAATATTGATACCAATTGAATTTCTGCAAGTCGATTTCAGATTTTGCATGTGTTTTTCAACAAAATAGCTTCAGGCCATCCTGAATAGTCTCCACATTAATTAATATAGCAAAGGAAGATCAATGCATATTTTATCTGCTTTTCTGCATTACCCTGTAGAAATAAAAATTAAGTTATAGTTTTGGTAGTTTCTGTTGAACCCATGCCATTGAATTCTTCATTGGATCCATGTCATTGAATCCTCATTGAATCCATTGGCAAGCAATTTATCTATCAAAGAGTCTTTCCTACACTCCAAGATACCATTGATGGTGTCTCTATCAAAGAAGGGATCCTATGAGGATCGAATGGTTTATGTCTCGAAGGCAATGGCCACTACTATTGTGTAGGATAGATATACTCCAACAAGTGAAAGTTGAGAGTGTGGTGAGGTGTGTTTTAGAGAGTTCTTTGGTGAGTTGAGTTTAGTTGTGTGACGAAGCTTTCCTCCTCCTCCTCTGTAAGCTGTTTATTAATTTAGTGAAGTTGCTTCTCTCTCTCAGTTCATGTGTGAATATTTTTTGGGCACAACAAGTGGTATCAGAGTTTCGTTAGAGTCGCCGAAGCAAAAACAGAACAATTTTTGCTCACTGTCCATAAATCAAAGTGCTCAAAGTAGTGTTACGACCACACCAGTGTATTCCTTTTGACAATACGAGTCCAACACCATAAATTGTGTTGAAAACGGAGTTAAAACGAATCCGTACAAACCAGTCAAAGTTTTTTTTCTGGCAGGTCAACGCCGGCAAACTCTTGGTGCCGGAGAAGAAGGAGAAACATCAGCCTTGCATCAGTGCCCAGTTAGCTACCACGTCAGTGCGCAGTCACGCTTAGTCAGCTGCTTAACCAATGCCCAGTCAGCTGCCACGTCAGTGCCTATTCGCGCCCAGTCACATGCCACATTGGTGCCCAGTTAACTATCACGTTAGTGCCCAGTCGGGCCTAGTCAGTTGCCACATCACCAAAACTTTCTAAAAATTACAGTTTAGCTACTAAAATTTTTAAAAATTACAGTTTGACCTCAAAACTTTCTAAAAATTATAGTTTGGCCTCAAATTTTTTGAATTCATAGAAAAGCCAACAACGTCAACCTCAAAAGGCATGATCATGGTCACCTCTTCAAATTACACCATTTAGAGGTCTCGAATGGAGAACTTTTTGAATTATCGAGATTCATTTGATCCTTTGGATGAAGTAGGGGTGAAACCGAAAGCAACAACAGAAGCAAAGTAGAAAAGAAAGAACAAGAAGACTATCGGTTTAATCAGACAATGGATCGATTATAGTGTATTTCACCATGTTGCCAAGGAGATAGATGCATATATCCTCTGGGTGAAACTTGAGAATATGTATGAAGCCAAAACCGCTCGAAACAAAGCTTTCTTGATGCGGCGACTTGTCAACTTGAAGTTAAAGAGCGAAACTTCAATTGCCGAGCACACCAGTGAGTTTCAGAATCTAGGGAACTAGCTCGCAGCCATGAAACTGTCGTAGGAAGATGAAGAGCAAGCTCTCTTACTTCTCAGTTCTTTATTAGACAGTTGAGAGACGTTGGTGGTGTCCCTAAGAAACTCAGCTCTAAATGGCAAACTCACCATGGCAATAGTCAAGGATGCCTTGTTCAATGAAGAAGCCAAACGGAAGGAAGTTGGTATTGAGTAATCGTATGCCCTCGCTACAGAAAGCAGGGGAAAGTACCATGAAGATAACAGAGGCCGAGGTAGAGGTAGAGGAAGAGGCAGAAGCAGAAGCAGAGGAAGGTCACAGGATCTTTGTAAATCAGGTGAAGGACATGGTAAGTTTACCTGCTATCATTGTGGCATTGAATGTCACATGAAGAAGGACTACCAAAAATTGAAAAGGGAGTAAGGTTAAGGCAGTTATCGGTAAAACAAGGAAGATGGTGACACCCTAGTCACCATTAAGGGAGATGTCGCAGTACTCTTCGTGGAAGAAGAGACGTGCTTCCACATTGCTAGCCAGGATTTTGAATGGGTGGCAGACACAATAGCCTTCTACCATGCCATTCCCCACAGCGAGTTTTTCTTAACGTATAAAGCTAGAGACTTTGGTACTGTGAGAATGGGGAACACCAGTTTTTCAAAGATCATGGGCATTAATGATGTTTGGATCGAGACCAATGTTGGTTGTATTATGGTGTTGAAGGACGTTAGGCACATGCCCGACCTCCTGCTGAATTTGATTTTCGGAATAGCCCTTGTTTAGCAGGGCTTTGACAATGGCACCTGGAAGCTAACAAAAAGTGTCATGGTTGTAGCTCAAGCACACATCTGTGGCACGCTGTATAGAACCCATGTGAAGGTTTTCTCAGAAAGCATCAATATAGTGGAAGATGAGGCATCTCCAAACCTATGGCACAAGAGACTTGACCATGCGGGTGAAAAAGAATTGTTCACACTGGCAAAGAAGGAGCTTATCACAGTTGCCAATGGTATTCCGTTCAACCCTTGTGAACATTGTTTGTTTGGCAAACAACACAGAGTCTCATTCAGATCATCGAGAAAAAAAAGATCAGATTTATTGAGTGTGATACACTCTAACGTTTGCGGTCCCATTGAATAGGAATCATTAGGCGGTAACAAGTATTTTGTTACCTTCATTGTTGATGCATCATGGAAGGTGTAGGTATATTTCTTAAAGACAAAGGACCAGGTATTCGACTACTTCTAGCAGTTCCATGCCTTGGTGGAAAGTGAAACTGGAAAGAAGCTAAAATGCCTCCGAACAGACAATGGAGGCGAATACACTTCCAATGAGTTTGAAGCATACTGCACCAATCACGGTATTCGACACGAGAAGACGGTCCCATGTACCCCATATAAGCATCCCATTTTTTCTAGCTCGGTAATCTCTGACCTGACCGGATCCAATTCTCAAACATTGCAACACATGTGAGCTCAAGACGAGCCTTTCAAACTCTAATCCAGTCAACCAGTCACTTCCCGGGCCCACAAAGCCCAAATGAAGCCATAAACATCATTCCAGGCAGCTTTCTAGGATCGGGCGGTTTCGAAAACCAACGCCATCCAGGCAAACACCCTATCAAATTCTAGACGGTTCACTTCTGGCACCTGCTAGCCCGCCAAGGTAGAATATTCGTCATTCGGTAGCTTTCCGAGGCCAGGCATTCTCGAGGACCAACACCACCCTCACCGGTAGCTTTCTAAGACTAGGCGTTCTCAAAAACCAATACCACCCTACAGGTAGCTCTCTGAGACCGGGCGTTCTCAGGGACCAACACTGCATAGGTAGTTTTTCGGGACTAGGCGGTCTCGGAAACCAACACCTAGGTCAACATTGACGCCTGCTAGCCTGACTCGATGAAAAATGACCAACCCTGCCCCTTGGGCCTCCAGGCATGTTTTGGGAAAGTTTAAAATCCCTTAAAATGGTAAGTCTACCTTTCCAAGATGCTTTTAAGCAATTAGGCATACTTTGCACACCATTCAGCCCAATTTTGGTCCCATTCCGGCTAATTCTGGTTAAAACGACCATTTTACCCTCGAACACCCTAGCACTGCACAAACTCCACCGAATGGTAAAAGACTTTCCTAACACCATCCCTGAATGAACTGACAGGCGTAACGTGACTCTCCGATCCATTCTTGACTATTTCCAACCCAACTCAGCCGAAATGACCATTCTAACCCGAACGCGCCCCAAAACAATACTGGTCCTAAGATATTGAACGGCGGGGCTTGTCACACATACGATGCTAAGCACCCATGACCCGATAAAAGTTCCCTAGAGTGTCTCGTAGATGCTCCGCCTAAATTCCTGTTTCTCTTGATTCCCTGGTTATAACGCACCGTTAAATGACTTGAGAAATGTGTAAACCAGAGGATTCCTGAAAGCTCGTTCATAGATCTTTCCATCGATACGGCTCAATTGTATAGATCGCTTCCCAAAACCCTTTATCGTATGGCTCGAAAACTACAACTCTCAGCAACCTTTGGAGCGTCTTGCAGATGCTCCGCCAAGGTTGACTTTTTTTCAAATTTCCTGATTATAACGCACCGTCAAATGACTTGAGAAATGCGTAAATTAAGAAATTTTCAAAAGTATTTCCAAAGTACTTTCCATCGGTACAGTCCGATCGAAGAGATCGCTTTCCGAAGGCCCCGATCATGCAACACGAAAATAGCTACTTTCGAAACCCTGCGGAGTGCATCACAGACGCTCCGCAGAAATGTCATTTTATGCACATTTTCTAAGACAATATCTCACATTTCTGAACATCATTCATACTTATCAAAAACACGAAACTTCGCGAGAAACCCTAGAAAAACATCATGGGTGCAACCGATTCTCCTGAAACCTTCCTAGTTGGTTCAATTATCGAGGCAAAGTTTAAACGAACACTCTCGGTGACGGAGCGTATGCTACATGCGCCCAGATTTTGATCAAATAGACCAAAGTTCAATCAACCGTCAGGATTTAGCCAGTACAAGGGGTGCCGCGTGGCATTCTAGCAATGGAACAATACTGACGCATGTGCTACATATGCCAGGGAAATCTTGGCCAGGCGTATGTAACACATGCGGCAGGCTTGTTCCAGATTGCTTATAAATACCAGCCGACCCCTTTGCATATTCCAAGAACCAAAAATTGATGCGAAACTCTGCTGAAACTGCTCCAGAACCTCGAATCTCTACATACATTCCACTCCTCCAATAGTTAGGCTAGATCCCACCTCTCTCTAGCCCATACACTTCATCTACATAGCCCTACACACTATTAAACCCCTCCTTCTAGCCCCTTAAGCCTACTTGAAGCCATCCAAGTTCAAGTCAAGGCATCCATAGAAGATTACAAGTGTATTGAAGGCCAAATGTGGTATTTCTTTTACATTTTTGTCTTCCCCCACTCTTCTCTTCTCCCTCCTAGCCTATTTAGGTTATTCTCTATTTTAATCCCCATCTTCAACCCCCATTTTTTGCATGCTTGAGCCAAGAGGGCTCTTAGTTCATGTCTAGAGGAAAGTTAGTGAGAGCCACCATGTAGGGGGATCTCTCACTAACCTACTTTAAGATGGTATGGCCTAGGAGCCCCTTGATTATATGGTGTAGCCTAAAAGCCTTGTTTGTATTCATGGCCCTTTTGCATTTTACTAACTTGATCATGCCTTGTGTGCTTGGCTTCAATTTTATGTTTCTAACCATGTGCTACAAAGCTTGCATTACTCTTATTTCCATGCCATTTTCAAGTTCAATATTTCTCTCAAAATGGTTCCAAGAGTTGGCTCCTTGAAGTTAGGGTGAGACCTTAGAAATCAAGCCTTAGAAAATCTCCCACTAACCCTTAGCTCACACATTTGCATCATTGCATTTCAACTTGCATAAGAGTTGTCTTCAAAATCTCCAATTTTCAAGGCTTCTATTATCTTAAGTTAGTGGTTGAAATGGCCTATGGAACCCTCTCTTGAGTGGTCTCCCTTTCATATTGGCCATAGGAGCCCTAAATTGTTAGAATGGTTCCCTTCTCTTTCTATTCTTGCACAAAAGTGATTTTCAAACTCTTTAATTTTCAAGGTTTCCTCAAGTTTAATGGTTGAAATGACCCCATGGAAACTTCCCTTGGGTGGTCTCCCTTTACATTGGCCATAAGAACTCTACCTTGTTGGAATAGTCTCTCCTAAAAATGATTTTTAAAATCTTCTTCTCAAAAAATGATTTAAAAAAATTCATTCTCTCTATCATTGCATCAAAAATGGTTTTCCAAAAGTTGTCATCATTATGTTGATTTTTGAAATCTCTACTCTTGTCAAGATAAAGGTTGTAATGGCCCTAAGAAAACCTTCCTTGGAATGGCTTTCAAGCACCCACCATATAAACCACATTCTTGACTAGAGTCAAATTTTTATGGAAATGATCTTCAAAAAGGTTGTCAACCAAAGCCCTTTGCATAATAAGATGTGTTTTCCAAAACTCTTTTTCAAATGCATAAAATCACCTTTCAAAGCCATCCTCCAACCCAATCCTAGGTTAACTTGACCCTAGTTATCCAACCCTAGGTTAACTTGACCCTAGTTGTCCAACCCTAGGTTAACTTGACCCTAGTTGTCCAATCCTAGGTTAACCTAACCCGAGTTAGTTAACCCTAGGTCGCCTTAACTCTAAGTTGACCAAACCCTTGTTAGTTGGCCCTAGGTCACCTTAATCCTAGGTTAACCAAACCCTAGGTCGCCTTAACCCTAGGTTAACCAAGCCTTAGTTGATTAACCCTAGGTCATCTTAACCCTAGGTTAACCTAACCTAAGCTAGTTAACCTTAGGTCACCCCTAACCATAGGTCAACCCATCCTAGGTTAGCATGCTTCAAGGTTCCAAACTCATGAATTCCTTTTAAATGATCTTTCTATTTAAAACTATTTTCATGACTCATTTTTCCAAAACCTCCTGCTCTCTTGAGATTTCAAAAGCCAACTCCATTACCTTTTCAAATACTCCTACATTCTATTTTAAAGTATTTTCAAAAATGTTTTTAAGAACTCACAACCCTAAGATGTCCCTACACCATTTCATGGTTAGGGATTCCAAAGGAAAGTGATAGATCAAGAACAACCTCAAAGGTTGTCCATATTAGAGTTCCAAAGCGGTTGGTGCTTTCAAAAACCACTTTAAAAAACTTTTCAAAGATCTATTTACTCAAACACCCCAAAATCATACCTCCAAGGTTTTCAAAGCATGACTACAAAATATTTTCAAAACTCTCTTGAGTTATTCCAAAGCCTTTCCAAAACTCCTTAGAGTTGTTCCAAAAGCATTTTGAAACACTTCAAAACCCCCTCTTAAGAATTTCAAAGTTCTATTTCAAAATATTCCACTATTTGGTTTCAAATCAAAACTCTTAAGTTCTCTCTTTCCAAAGACCACAAAGTGTTTTTAAACTTTTCCTAAGACCGCAAAGTGTCTTCATAACCTTCCAAGGGCCCTAATGCGCCTATTTTCCATCGGGCTCTTGCCCGAACTACAATTGAATGAGATACGTAGGCAACCTAAAATAGTGCGGTCATAACTTCCATTTCAACTTCAATCCCCTTTTCAAAAGTTTCTATCAATTTAAAGTTTCTATCTTAAAACCCTTTCAAAACTCCCATATTTTCAAACTTCCTCCAAAAGTTACAGTATGCATCATTCATTCGAAAAATAATGACTAAACCCCATTTTTAAAATTCTAAAGTAGATATTAAGTGGATAATGGTGACCAGTTATTCTAGTGAGTGAATAAAGGGTGATTAGACATGTAGGTACCGAAAGGGTGGGGTAGGGTGATGATCTTAGGATATCTTCCCTACACGTAATCAACCCCCGGACCATAGATTTCTGTTTTCGAAAGATCAAATGGAGTTATTTTTAAAAAGGACTTAAATCTTTTCAAAGGTTGCCAAACAACCTATTTTCTTAAAAACCCTTTCTTAAGGGAGTTTTCAAAATCTTTTTCAAAAACCTTAAGTTTAATATTCAGATTAACACTTAGTTGTCGGTGACGTAACTCACCTTGATCAAGTTAGGTGGCGACTCCTATTTTTCTAAAAAAACCCTTAATTAAATCAATTTTCAATTCAAACCTAGTCACATTTGTCATTCTAGGAGGATGAGTTCTAATGACAGAGTTTCGTGCTTTTGTCTCTGAACCGATAGGACTTGGACCCAAAAATCGGGGCGCGACACCCCACAACACAGTGGTGTAACCAAAAGGATGAATTAGACTATTGTGGAGAAAGTTAGATGCATGCTCAATATGGCGAATCTGCCTAAGCCATTCCGAGGTGAAGCTATTCCTGCTGCCAGCTATCTGATCTGTTTAACCGAAACAATTATCGAAAAGGGGGGTGAATTGGATGTTTTAAAAATTAAGGCAATAAAACCAATATGCACAATATATATAATCAAATGGAATAGTAATTTTATGGAGTATAAGAGTGCAATCAAGATATTATGATAATGCAATCAAGATATAGCAGTGCAATAAGTAAAACAGAGCAAGAAGACACCGGAATTTTTAAAGAGGTTCAGCGATTCTTTGTCTAAATCCTCTCTTCCTTGATTCTTTTAAGGGGATGCTCCACTATGCAAAAAACTTATCTTTTACACAGCTACTGTTTCTTCAAGTGTCAACTCACTTTTACAAGAGTTTAATCCAAACTCTTAATTCCCAAGTATATTTGTCCAAGAACCACTCAAAACTTACAGGTTACAACTCAACCCAATAATAAAGAAAGAGTTTAATATAGTGGGTACACTCTTAAGAAGTAAATGTATCAGTTATAGCTCAATCAGTAACCTCACAACGGAGGAATAAAGGAATATAGTAGAGAGAAGCAGAGAATATTGGCAAATCTAGTGTATGGCTTTTATGATCTTGTCTCTTATTGTATAAATACTCTAAAGACTTTGTATTTATAGTCTTGTAGCATAATCTACCTTTAAAGGAAGCTGGACGAGTATTTAATGCGAAATGAGTGCTGCAGAACGTTTAAAAATATTACCGTTACTGCGCAGATTTTCTTCAGGTGTCGACTCCTGTATTGGGTGTCAACACTTGCTTCTTTAGTTCTCTTTAATTTGTTGCTCAGGTGTCGACTCTTGTATTGGGTACCGACACCTGGTGCTATATTTTTCTTACCTGAGCTCTCTAAAAATCACAGGTGTCGACTTTCGTATAGGGTTTCGACACTTATTGCTACATTTTTCTGACTTGAGCTCTCTGAAACTACAGGTGTCGACTCTTGTATAAGGTGTCAACACTTGCTGCTTAATTTTTCTGACCTAAGCATTCTGGAACCATAGTTATTGACTCTCGTATAAGGTGTCGATACTTGCGGCTTTCAAGTTCAGTTCTTTAAGGTCATACGTCTAGAAGGTGTCAGCTTCCATAAGAGGTGTCAACACCTCTGTTTCTTGATCCAAATTGTTTTAGTCACTTTAGTAGCTTCATCAATTGAACCACTAAGGCCTTCAAGTTATCAAGTCTTCAAGACTCCTTCTTTAAGTAAAATTTGGACACGTAGAACATCTTAATGAAATCTTTGTAAGATTTATCTAATGATCTTCAAGTTCTTCAATCCAAAAGCTTATCTGCTTTCTTCAATGATTGTCAATCACTTTAGAGAACCTTTAGCTTTTTGTAAGATTGATCAACCAACCATCTAATTTATTCAAACTCATTCATCAAGCTTTCCAAAATCATCTTCTAATCATATCCTTTGTTATAATCATTATTAAGCAAAATGTGAATAGAATTAATGAATATTTTCTGCATATAAAGTAAATTTATTAGAAAAACAACACAATGGTTTGTTATCATCAAAATCAAGGCATAGAGTCAATAATCTTCCCCTTTTTGATGATGACAAAACCTTAAAGCATATAAGTATCATATCGAAATAATTACTTCAATTTAATCCATAGGTAATTCAATAACTCAAAAGTGTGCAATAATATTCAGTTCTCAATAAAAAATATCATTCAATTTTTCTTAATAAGTAATGTCATTCACTTCTTTTAGTAACCATTCAATAATTTTGAGTTTACTCCCCCTTTCTCATGTAATCAATACTCTCCCCCTTTCTATATAGTTCTCCCAATCAATACTAATACTCTCCCCTTTTGCTATACTTCTTCCCCTTTTTATCAATCTATCAAAAAGATATATATATATATATATATAAATATATATTGAATTTAAAGATAGGTACAATAGGAAAAAATGTTATCATTTAGAAATAACTATTGTTAAGTTGTAACCCAACAAATACATCAAATCATCAAAATTAAGATAGTGAAACTTGCATAGCATCTATATAAATAGGCATCCATAAAAATATCCAAAACAAGGAACCATCATTTAATAGATTACATAACCAAATATTGTCTTAACGGATGACAACCCATCCATAAACATAGAGTAAGTTCAAAAGTATGCAAATACAACATGATGATTATGCTCTTGCAAATTTGGGTGAAGGAGACTGAGTGATATCCACTGGATCTTCAGGGGTGTTGGAGAATGTAGAAGTGGAGGGTCTAGGTCTTAGAGAATATTGTTTGGTAGGAGGGGCTATAAGTTGTTTTTCAACAGAAGGAGGTGGGTCATCAGATTTTTTTGGTGGAGGTCGGGAGGACTGTGATGGAGTGCTGCCATCCTTAGAAGATCCACTCAATTTCTCAAAAGAGTGCTCTGTTTCTGCTGCCACTGCTGGGCAAAGAGATTTATATTGCTCTCCAATGATCAAAGCAATGTGCTTTCCAATATGCTCAGTGGTGACTTCTATGTAATCCTGAATATCATCTTTATTTTCTTTCCCTCCTTCACCACAGATTTTTACAGAGCCAAAACTTTCTTCTCCAGGCTCACCAATCTAAATGCTCAATTATCCACCTTTATGTTAATTTTTGTAAACATCTCTTTTTGATATTGCCTCATTTATTTCATCATAGTCATCAACACATCATATTATCCCTGTCCAGTGTTAGGAATCATTTGGTGTAACTACCTTACAAGTGTAAAAGGTCCAGAAGGTCCAACCCTGTTTGAAGTCCCCTCTCCTTCAATCTGTTTAGTATCAGATTCTCTTTTTTTCTTTTGAATCCAAGTTTTGGTCTGAGGGCCCAAGGTATAATGCATCCTTTTAAATGTTGCCTCATTGTACTCTTTGGTCTCAACTTTATTTTTTCTCACAGCTTCACCTTCCAAATTTACTTTGAAGTGTTTGAATACTAAAGTCAGAAACATTCCATATGACAAGCATGTTCTTTTAGTGGTCACAATCTCATTCATGTGATAAAGAATATGAAATGCTAAGTCAATTTTGGAATTTGTCAGATAGCCTCATAAGAATAACACTTCCTTATCAAAGACATGCTTAAATTTTCCTTTCTTAGGCAAAAAAATATGAGAGGCAAAATGATGAATCAATCTCAACTCAAGAGAGAGATGAGGTGCCTTAGGTTAAAAGAATTTGTCTGTTTAAGATGAGTTTCAAGGCTTCTATCCTTTCCTCCCTTAACAGATTGCCTTTTCCTCCCATTGGTATATTCAAGATTTTACACACAATTTTTTTTGTGAGAGTTATTTTGACCCCTTTCACATAACTACTAACAACAGAAGAGGATTGCACTAATTCTAAATTAGCATAAAAATGCCTAATAAAAACGGGGTATGTATCCTTTTTTATAAGGGTCATGGATTTCCAACCAAGAGTAGTGAACTTCTCATCAAAAGGAAAACTATACTTAGTAAAAACCTCATAATTTATCCATCTTTCCACAAGTATTGCTCTAGAGGACATATCAGTTTCAAATTTTACCTTGAGGGACTTCTTTTCAAACCATATGTTTCCTCCATTCGATCATCATCTTCTCCAGCGATTCTCTTCCCTTTTCTCTTCTTCGAAACTTTTGGAGATTCATCAGTATTCTTTCTCTTCTTTGAGATCTTCAAGGACTTTGCAATGTCCTTTCCTTTCTTGCTTCCCTTCTTTACTGGTGTGGACTCCTTCATGGATTTCTTTGAAGAAGTGACTTTTTTCTTCTTCGTTGTATCAGCAATTTTGGGAGCCATTGTGAAACAGTTATGGAAAATTGAGAGGGAATGAGGGATTTGAATGGATAATGGGAGTGATTCGAGTGGTTTTGAAGAGGAAATTTCGGAGAAGGATTTTCAGAAGTGAGAAGAGAGTGTCAGGTCAACACTTTTGGAATTAAGGGCTATATATACGCAGATATGTAATATGTATGTATATGCGTTGGGGTGTTGACACTTTATATAGGAGTTGACACCTTGGGCCAAAAGAAAATTGTATCCCCTTTTTAATTTCAAACAGGTGTTGACACATGAAGCATAAGGTGTCAGCACCTTAAATTCCAGAGACCAATATGCCCAAATTAAACTCAACAGGTGTCGACTCTTGTAAAAGGTGTTGACACCTCTGTAATCATGCAAAGCCATTATATATCCCAACTAGTATGCAATTTGAGCAACAATTAAAGTAGGCATATACATATCATTCAAACATATATTTAATCATGCAAATAACACAAAGAATAATTAATTCACAGGATTGCTGATTGCTCCTGAATAGTGTAATTTATATCCGTCAGTATGCGGTTGCGATGCAGTAATAATATCTCAGTAAGTTCGAGGTAGGTCTACAAGAAACACAAGAAATAAACTTAATCTGGCAAGGTCTACAATCAAAACAAAATAATAACGAGCTCAGAGTCAATTAAAATCATAGGAAAGTTTCCAAAAAGAAAATAAAAATCAATTATTGGAGATGATTGATCTAAATTATCAGACAATAAAATTAAACTAATTTTTAGGAATGTATTCAAATATTATAAAAAGGTCTTGGCAGGGTTTGATCCACTAATAGGCCTACAGGTAAGTCCCCAAGATAGATGTGAGTAAAGAATCTCAAGATTCGATTACCCTTTTGGACTTGATATTCAGTTATTTACTAGTGTTCATACCAGGGTCCCATTCATACCTATCCTACTTTATAAACCTGTCTATAAAGTATGCTTGAAACTTAATCAAGAACAGTAGATTTCTAAAGTACTCTTAATAGGAGTATATATGCAATTGTAATCAATATCCTTATCAGAAATTCTAGGTATACGTATCCCTGCTTACAAATCAGTCTATACATACATGCTAGATATGATCAAGAATATTGTTTTTGAATATATTCATGGGCAAGAAAATGAATCTTGATCCAAGATCTTGAAACCTTGGAAAATAAATAAATATCTTGAATCTCTACTTGTAATCTAGTTACTTTCTCAACCTATACCAAGAACAGATTTAGCTAATAAAGAACATGATAAAGATTGCAAGAATGAAAATAACAATTAAAGAAATAAAACGCGGCATTAAAGAAATATAATCTGAAATTCACAATAAGAACAAAAAAGAAAACTAAAGATTAAGATGCTCCCTTGAAAGATGAAAAGATTCGTAGCCTCCAAAAGGATTGAATGATTCCTCCTTCCAAACACTAGAAAAACCCTAGAATTATTCTCCTTCTCTAGAATATATATCTCCTAAACCTATTCTACTACCTACTAATCTATATCTAACTAAAAAGTGAATTAATCTATATATCCAGTCGTCAGTCGTACGGACGACTTCTACCGAGTGCTCAGATGGGTTGGGTCGCTTCACTAAAGTTGTAGGTCTCAAAAAGTTATGAAATCAACATATTATGGGCCTGAATAGCCTTTCTGGTTCGCGAGATATGGGCTTTTAAAGTTCCAGCTCTGTGTGCTTTAACAGCTTGTACCACAACTTCAGCAGCTTATACCTTAACAGCAACCTTTTGAAATTTATGATTAAATTGTATTCGAAATCATTCCATTTAAGCTCAAAACCTACATAAAGCATTATAAACTCAATTAATATGAAACATAATCAAAAAGACATAAATAACCATAAATTAATGCTAACAAAGTACTAATTAAGGCCTTATAATTGCACTTTTGAAGTGCAATCAATTGCGTATGCCTAATTCTCTTTGAATCATGCAAAAATCTATCTTCACCAAGAGGTTTAGTAAAAATGTCAGCCAATTGATGCCTAGTTTTAACAAAATCTAGCTTGATATCATTTTTATGCACATGATCTCTAATGAAATGATGTCTAACCTCAATATGTTTAGTGCGAGAATATTGAATGAGATTCGTACTCAGATTAATGTCACTAGTATTGTCACACATAATAGGAATATGTTCAAAGGAAAGTCTAAAATCTTTTAATTGGTGTTTGATCCAAAGAACTTGAGCACAGCAGTTTTCAGCTATTGTGTACTCGACTTATGCTGTAGATAATGCAATAAAATTTTGTTTCTTGTTATACCAAGAAACCAACATATTTTTAAGGAATTGGCAAGAGCCACTAGTACTTTTCCTATCAACTTTGCTACCTGCATAATCTGCGTCTAAGTAACCTACAAGATCAAAAGATGTACCTCTAAGGTACCATAGATCCAAATTTGAAATATATTTAAGATATCTAAAGATTCTTTTAACAGTCATAATATAAGATTCCTTAGGATTAGACTGAAACCTTGCACATATACATGTACTAAACAAGATGCCAGGTCTACTACCAATTAAGTATAACAAAGATCCAATCATGCTTCTAAATAATTTAGTATCAACAGATTTACCTCATTCATCACTGTCCAGTTTGGTTGATGTGCTCATGGGTGTGTCTAAGGGCTTTGAATCTTCCATTTCAAATCTTTTCAATAAATCCTTGATGTACTTGGCTTGACTTATAAAAATTCATTCTTTTGATCGTTTAATTTGGAGCCTAAAGAAGTAATTTAGCTCTCCTATTATACTCATTTCAAACTCACCCTGCATGCACTTTGCAAACTCTTTGTATAGCTTATCATTAGTAGAACTAAAAATGATATCATCTATATATATTTGCACAACAAGCATATCATGACCCTTTGTTTTTACAAAGAGAGTTGTATCAACTTTCCCTCTTGAAAAACCATTGTTAATAAAAAAATTGCTCAATCTTTCATACTATGCTCTTGGTGCTTGCTTTAAACCATAAAATGCCTTTGTTAATTAAAAAACATGACCAGGGAATTTGAAATTTTCAAAAGCAGAGGGCTGTTCTACATATACTTCTTCATAAATGAAACCATTTAAAAATGCACTTTTTACATCCATTTGATAGAGTTTGAAATCTTTAAAACATGCAAATGCAAGTAACATTCTTATAGCTTCTAATCTAGCTACAAGTGCATATGTTTCATCAAAATCAATACTTTCCTCTTGACTATATTCTTGAGCTACTAATCTAATTTTATTTCTTACAACAATTTCAGATTCATCTATTTTATTTCTGAAAACCCATTTTGTTCTAATGATAGGATGATCTTGAGGTCTAGGTAATAGGTTCCAAACTTTATTTCTTTCAAACTGAATCAATTCATCTTGCATAGCTAAAATCCAAAATTCATCATTCTCTGCTTCATAAAATATTTTGGTTCCAAATGTGGAAGAAATGCAAAATGATTACATATATTTCTAAGGGATGACCTTGTTCTTATCCTTTGAGAATGATCACCTAATATCTGATCTTGAGGACGGTTGTGGACAAATTTTCACTCCTTTGGTAATCCTAGATCTTCAACTTCTTGTTGTGATGAACTGCCTTGTATTTCCTTCTCTTGTTGTGTTTCTTCTTTTGAGCTTTGATTGATGGAAGGGTTGTCTGTGCTTTATTCTACATCATCTATATCATCATCCTCATCCTTTCTAGACATATTGTTAGTCTTATAAAAAATAACATATGCTGATTCTTCAACAACTAAAGTGCTTTTTGTTAAATACTCTATATGCTTTATTATAAGTAGAGTAACTAAGAAAGATTCTTTCATCAGATTTGGCATCAAATTTATTGAGATTGTCTTTGTTGTTATTTAAAACAAAACATTTGCATCCGAATGCCTTAAAATAAGAAACATTTGGTTTTCTTCCTTTCCACTACTCACATGGAGTCTTTTTTAAAAAAATTTTAAATAAAATTCTGTTCAGAACATAGCAGGCTGTATTCATAGCTTTTGCCCAAAAATATTTTAGTAAATCATTTTCACAAAGTAAGGTTCTAGCCATTTTTTCTAAGGTTCTATTCTTTCTCTTAACAATCCTATTTTGTTGAGATGTTCTAAAAGTAGAAAAATTATGCGCAAAGTCATTTTCATCACAAAAATCTCAAAAGGCTTGCAATCAAATTCTCCAACATGGTTAGTCGTTATAGCAGTGATAGTAAATCATTTTTCATTTTTTGAACTTTTTTGCAAAATTTTATAAAAACAATTATAGTCTCATTCTTATGAGCAAGGAAGAAGGTCTATGTAAATCTTGAGTAATCATCAACAATAACCAAAGCATATTGTTTACCTCCCATACTAAGTGTACGAGTAGGTCCAAGTAAATCCATGTGTAATAGTTGTAGTGGCCATGTGTAATAGTTGTAGTGGCCTTGATATTGAAATCATATTTTTAGATTTGAATGAAACTGTTGTTTGCTTCCCTTTTTGACAAGCATCAGAAATCTTATTTTTCTCAAAATTTAGTTTGGGAAGATCATTTACTAAATCTTTTTTGGAAACTTTTGAAATAATACTTATGCTTGTATGACCAATCCTCCTACGCTACAATTAACTATTATCACTATTCACAACTGCAAGGCACTTAATTTTGCTAAAAGATAAGTCATTTAAATTAAAAATGTATATGTTGCCTTGTCTGTGTCCATGCAATATGGTTTTGTTATCATTGATGTTTACTATCATACAATGAGATTATTCAAAAATCACTTTAAAGCCTTTATCACACAACTGACTGATACTTAAAAAATTATGCTTCAAACCTTTAACAAGCAAAACATTTTCAATGGAGTTAGAAGAGTCTTTACCAATACTTCCAATGCCAAAAATCTTGCCTTTGCTATTGTCTCCAAAGGTTACTAAGCCTCCATCTTTTAGTGCGAGTGAGGTGAATTGAGATTCATTACCAGTCATGTGTTTTAAGCATCCATTGTCTAAGTCCCAGTGATCTTTCTTTGACTTTGCTTGAAGAAAAACCTCCAAGAGACAATTTTAAACTTTGATCTTTGGTACCCAAATCAATTTGGGTCCTTGGGGGTTAGTTTTCAATGGTCCTCTTGGAACCCAAGTCTCTTTTGTAACATATGATTTGTTTATGAGAAAGCATTGATTAGCTTTGTGTCCTTTCTTTTGGCAATAATAACATCTAATTTGAGATTTTCTAAAAGGTTCGTTAAACTGATTTCTAGAAGTATGCTTGTTTTTGAAAGGATTATGCCCAATCCCAGCTTTATCAAGAGAACATTTTTGCTTTTCAAGAATAGTGTCCAATTTTTATTTTCCTTCAACATATTTGACAAGCATTTTGTGTAGATTATTCACTTTTTCTTTCAAACCAGCATTTTTCCTTTTTAAAAGATTATTTTCAGATTGTAAATTCTCATTTTCTTTTTTAAGAAAGGCAATTATCTTTTTAAAAAGACTATTCTTTGAACCAGATTTTCTAAACTCAGCAAGTAGATCATCAAATGCATCTTGTAGTTCATCAAAGCTAAAATTTGAATTTTTAGAAGACAATACCTCAGCTTCTTTCTCTTGAGCCATTAAGCATAAATTTGCTACTTCTGATGTTTTAGGTTCTTCTTTTGATTTAGATTCTTCGTTGTCACTTCAGGTTGCTCCCAATGACTTTCTTCCTTTGCTTTTCTTTCCTTTCTTCTTTAGTTGAGGACAGACAACATTTATGTGCCTAGGCTTCTTACATTCGAAACAAATAATTGTTGAATTATTGTTGCTGGATTCACCTTTAGGCTCTAGCTTCTTTCCTATTTTCCATCCTCTTCTCATAACTTTCTTGAACTTTCTTGTGATTAAGACAACTTCTTCTTAATCTTTTTCATCATTTTCAGAATCAGGAGTAGTAGATTTGAATGCAATAGTCCTTTTTCTTTTGTCCTCTTCTTTTTGAGCATATTGTTTTTGTGTTAACTCATATGTTATTAGAGAACCCAGCAACTCCTCAAGTGGTAATGGTTGAGATCCTTTACTTCTTGAATTGCTGTCACATTTGCTTCCTAAGTCTTTGGTAAGGATTTAAGGATCTTCCTAACTTGCTCACTGTTAGAATATATTCTTCCAAAAGATTTTAGTCCATTGACAATATCAGTGAATCGTGTAAACATCTCAATGATGGCTTCATCAATTTTCATTCTAAAAAGCTCATAATTATGCACAAGAATATTTATTTTGGATTTTTTTACTTGACTTGTGCCTTCATGAGTTACTTCTAACCTAACTTAGATTTTTTTTTTTTTTGGTTGAATCACATGTGAAAACTCTATTAAATTCATTGGGGTCTAATGCACAATAAAGTAAATTCATGGCTTTAGCATTTGCTTGAAAAAGTTTAAAGTCACTTCATCCCACTCATCTTCAGTCTTAGCAACAACCATTGTTTCTATTGTTTTGGTAGGGATCTTTGGACCATTTACAATAATCCTTCACAACTCATAATCAACTGATTGAATGTAAATTCTCATACATTTCTTCCAATAGTTATAATTTGTTCCATTAAACATAGGGGGTTTATTTGTGGATTGACCTTCTCCAAAAGAGGATCCAATATTGGTTGCTATAGATCTACTCTTAAGATGTTAAGCCTATAAGAAGAGCACCTGCTTTGATACTAACTGTTGGCACGAAACAATCACCCAAGGAGGGGGGGTGAATTGGGTGTTTTAAAAATTAAAGCAATAAAACCAATATACACTATATATATAATCAATGGAACAATAATTTTATGGAGTATAAAAATGCAATTAAGATATTATGATAATGCAATCAAGACATAGCAGTGCAATAAGTAAAACAGAGCAACAAGTCACCAGATTTTTAAAGAGATTCAGCGATCCTTTACCTACGCCCTCTCTTCCTCGATTCTTTCGAAGGGCTCCTCCACTATGCAAAAAACTTATCTTTTACACAACTGTTGTTTCTTCAAGTGTCAGCTCACTTTTACAAGACTTTACTCAAAACTCTTAATTCTCAAGTGTTTTTATCCAAGAACCACTCAAAAAATACAAGTTACAACCCAACTCAATAATAAAGAAAGAGTTTAATACAGTGGGTACACTCTCAAGAAGTAAATGTATCAATTATAGTTCAATCATTAACCTTACAACATAGGAATAAAGGAATACAGCAGAGAGAAGTAGAAAATATTGGCAAATCTAGTATATAGCTTTTATGATCTTGTCTCTTATTGTAAAAATGCTCTAGAGACTTTGTATTTATAGTCTTACATCATATTCAGCGGTTGGAGGAAGCTAGAAGAGAATTTAATGTGAAATGAGTGCTACAGAACATTTAAAAATATTACCGTTATTGCCCAGATTTTCTTCAGGTGTCAACTCCTGTATTGGGTGTCGACACTTGCTTCTTCACTTCTCTTCAATTTGTTGTTCAGGTGTCGACTCTCGTATTGGGTGTTGACACTTGTTGCTATATTTTTCTTACCCAAGCTCTTTGGAAATCACAGGTGTTGACTCTCGTATAGGGTGTTAACACTTGTTGCTACATTTTTCTAACCTAAGCTCTTTGAAACTACAGGTGTCGACTCTCGTATAAGGTGTCGATACTTGCTGCTTAATTTTTCTAACCTCAGCTCTCTGGAACTATAGGTGTTGACTATCGTATAAGGTGTCGACACTTGCTGCTTTCAAGTTCAGTTCTTTAAGGTTAAACATCCAGAAGGTGTCAGCTCCTATAAGAGGTGTCAGCACCTCTGTTTCTTGATTCAGATTGCTTTAGTCACTTTAGTAGCTTCATCAATTGATCCACTAAGGCCTTCAAGTCATCAAGTCTTCAAGATTCCTTCTTGAAGTAAAATTTGGACACGTAGAACACCTTCAATTTCTTCGAGATGAAATTGATTAATGAAATCTTTGTAAGATTTATCTAATGATCTTCAAGTTCTTCAATCCAAAAGCTTATCTGCTTTCTTCAATGATTGTCAATCACTTTAGAGAACCTTCAGCTTCTTGTAAGATTGATCAAACAACCATCTAATTCATTTAAACTTATTCATCAAGCTTTCCAAAGCCATCTTCTAATCACATCCTTTATTATAATCATTATTAAGCCAAATGTAAATAGAATTAATGAATATTTTCTGCACATAAAGTAAATTTATTAGAAAAATAACATAATGGTTTGTTATCATCAAAATTAAGATATAGAGTCAAAATGATCAACAGATCACCATCAGTGCCGTTGAAATTCGAAATTTCGGAGATGGTGTGGACTGGCAAGAAGGATGTCTCCTTACTCTCACCTAAGAGTATTTGGGTGCAAGGTGTTTGTACATATGTCCAAAGAACAATAGTAGAAGTTGGACTTGAAGTCTATTTTATGTATCTTGGATGTCGCACTCTTATCAAGGAAAAATTTACGCATGCATCCGACACCAAACTTACATTTCTAGACTCCATACAATATGTACAAAAAAGTTTGAGTTGGAACGAGATTGAAAAATAAAGGCATGAGTCCGATCTTAAGGTGCAACTCGTGGCACTTGGGCAGGCCAAGCAGGCCACCGAGTGACCACCCCTACTAGTTTGTCAAGATGCAAAATGCATGGGTTCTGCTAATAGAATATTTTAAGTTCCCTTCCGAAGTATAAAAAAAATAGAATATTTTAAGTTACAATTTTACCTTTATATCTTAAACATTGATAGCCATGTTGTTACTGATTTCTGAATTCTGATAATTAGATGATTTGCAGGTTGAGCATTTTTTTTTCGGAAGGCAACCCTTCTCAGGTTTGTGGGCAAAGTAGCAGTCACAGACTCTCAGTATCATTGGAATAGTTGAAATGGTTGAATTACAACTTTCTGAAAGAATGCTGTCATTGATATTGTTCAGTTAATCATCACCTGATTTTTTATTTTTTTTTCTGCTCTGTGAGTAGTTAATCAAGTAAGATTTGAGTTTGAAAGCAAAAAATAAGGAGCAGGTGGCAACCACCCGCTTCCAAGAGATTTTTTATTTTATTTTTTCATCACCCTTCCGTTAATGGAAGGTAAAAGTATCATGGTTTTTAAGGTTGCAATAGATTTGATCTACTGAAGCTCCACTTTTCGCGTATGAAATAATTCTATTGCTTTAGAAATGACAGATAGAACCAGCCTTTGGAAATGATTCTTGTAAGCATAAGTAGTCATTTATTTTTGCTTGAACACACCATACAAACAAAGCAGGACAAGAGAAATCTTTAAAAAAAAAATGGTGAAAAATAGGTTGTTAGACATAATTGATCTGCTGAACATGAAATGTTTCCTGAAAGTTGCTTCAAAACAGACTATTGTAGTACTAGTAGTCGACAGCATTCATTTCTTCAAGTCTCTCTCTCAAACAGAAGATAGAGAAAGTTATTCCTTCGTAGCACACCATAGTAGGAATAATAAAAGGATTGGCAGGCTAGCAGTGGCATCAAAGAAGTAAACAGCATTACTTCTCCTTGTACTCCTTCTGAGCTATCAACATAATGACAGTTATTCATTTGAGTCTTCTCCCTCTGTCTGAAGGTTCACAGAATCCCAACTGTGAGAGCACATAACTTTTCCCATGACGGTCCCTTCGTCACAACCAATTACAATCCTGTTGAGAAGAGTAATAGTACCAGTAAGGATAAGTAGATGTGGAAAAGAAGGCAGTCCACAGCCATCCTTACTGATGAATATAAAGTTTTGAGTGATGAGAATAAAATTGAGACTTACTTGGGTGAACCTTTCATGCATCCAACAGCCCAAACCCTTCCAAGTTCATAGCTCAGTGTGTTCTCAAGCCTGTAAGTCAATTGAGTAGTTGAGACATTTGCAATCAAAATTAGCTGAACCAAAAGCACATGTAATTGTTGTCTGGTAAGCATAAAAACAGTTGAAACAACAATAGACCAATTTACTACAAATCACAATACAAAGTTGAAATGAAAACTGTCTAATGTTTCAGTTTTCAGCTTTTAAATCACAATGTTAGGCTGTTTGGAATCTTCTTTTGCTGAAGGAAAATTTCCACAAAACATTTTTATATGCCTTACACCACAAATAATTGATAATCTTGTTGGATTCTCATGTCAAGGCATAATTAAAGCAGAGTTTTCAATTATCTGCACTTTGGGTATATATATATATTATATATAATTGTACGCTGTCAAGGTTACCTATAAGTTGTCGCATGCCATATGCGAACAGTCCCATCCTCAGAACATGTAGCTATAATGGGAACTTCTGGATGAACACATATTGCAGTAATATTGTGCGTGTGGCCTTCGAGTGTCTGGACACAAGTTCTGGTCTGATAGTCCCACACCTGAATTCACAGGATTCAATGGTGAATGTATCCAAAATTATAGCATATTTATACACAAATTCTTCAAGGCTGAAAACAAAAATATGACATTATGGCATACCTTAGCAGCATGATCATCAGAACCAGTGATTAGATATGGTTTATCACTACTTCCAAAGAAATCAACACAATTAACACCTTTTGAATGGCCCTCCAGAGTGAAACTTGGATTTGGGGAGCCAATATCCCATACTTTTACACTGTAATCAAGTGATGCACTTGCAAAAATGTTGGTATCTCTTGGATTGAATGCCACTTGCATTACATAATGGCTATGTCCCTCAAAGACCCGAGCGCACGCCCAATCCTTCTCCCAGTCCCAAAGCTTTATAAGCATGTCATCCGATGATGAAAGCACGTATGGAAGAGTGGGATGGACAGCTATGGACCTGATAAAATCTGTATGGGCGTCGAACTCTTTAATCTTTTCGACAGAATCGTAATTGTATACACGAATAAACTTGTCATCGGCTCCTGAAACAATCCATTTTTCGTGTGCTACAAACTTTGCAGACCTCACTGCAAATTCACATATAGATAGATACAACACATTACTATGTGAATAGGATAATTGCAAAAATTAAATGCATCAGTGGCATCATCAACTAGGGAGAAATTCAAACATAAGCTGTCGAGAATTATTACCTGGTGACTCTGTGACATTGATAGATTTCTCTGTAACCTGTAAAGATGAATGAATCTTGAGTTAGTGCTAAATGCCTTTGTGAATTCCTATCAATAATTTAAAAAAATATTTAAAGGTCATTGATTAATGCACATAATCAACTGAAGGAACGATTAACAGTTCATTACTTGTGACTGGTAGTTCCAGATACACACTTTTCCCGAATGCAAACTTGCTAGAATCCTGCAGGAGAAAGTTTCACGCAGCACATAATTAAGTAAAATTCTATGTTGAAGCATAGTTTGCATTAAAAATTTATTATTACCATGGCTCTGTCGGATGAAAATCCACAGACTTAACTCTCTCTGATCGTCGTTCGTGTTCTTTCTGATCCAGAAATTATTATCATTAGGTTTCTCAAAGACAATTCGAAAGAGAAGAGTAAGTCCAAGGTGAATGGAGGACATACCTCAATTTTTAGTGTGAAAGGCTGTTGCTCACCAGACTTGCAATTCAACAACATGACCATACAAAAGCTTATTATTAGTCCAACAACCCAATGCCATTGAATAATTTCAAATGCATAATAGATGAATCTATTCAACTTCGTGAGGATCGATGCCCAAAAATTTATATACCTCATCAATATTCAAGATATGTATATATATGTAGCACATATTTGGCATTTGTTTTTCTGCCATGTACCAGTTCAAGCAGTTGAGAAAACATGGATGAAAATATTGGAATGACGTGCAAACTATACACACTAACTTATGAATAGCAAACTACGGTTTCAAAACGAAACGACCACCATTACTCTACCACCGACGATGCAATAAAGTATGAATTATATCTACAAAAAACAAAGAAAATTTCAAGATGAGATACAATGGGAACCCACCATGGTCAATGTTGAAGTAGTAGCGGAAGAAGAAATGACCGTATGGAAAGACTGCAAATGTTGTAGGAGAGGGCGTAAGTAATTGTGCTTGTGATTTTGTGGTAGAGAGAGCTCTTTATATATTGAAAGATTGCGTAGCAGTTAAGAAAATGGTAACCTCTCAATTCATTGTTAAAACACCACTGCTTTGGACTCTTCTTTTATGCTGTCATACAATGCTCCTCGAGCCATTGATTCTGAAATGTGGGAGAACTGACGGTGGAGATCAAGCTCTCTCTCTCTCCAGTTTGACCCAGCTGAGTTCATAGAAGGTAGGCTAGGGACATTCGAGGAAGGTAATTAATACAGCTGGATACAATGGATAAGATTCTCATTACGAGTTTGATTTGTGAGACGTGTTTCTTTGTTTTTATGAGTCAATAGTGTTATTTCTCTATACCTTATTGAACATGTCAACATCTACCTCAGATTTTGTATAATGTTGCTATTTGGACTGCCTTTTCTATTTCTTTGAAACTTAAGCGTCACATATTCAAAATATTAAAATAACCGCTCTCACGTGGGATAAGGCAGGCCTCCCAAACTCCCTATTAGCGGGAATGTTGTCTTTCGGATCTTGCAATCTCACGTCTTTTCTTCCTCCTCCTCCTCCTTTTTTTCACTAGTCGTTGTTTTCATTTCACCACTTTCCACGACATTTCACGTCTTTTTTTCACCAGTCGTTGTTATTCAACCTAAATATATATTAAAAAAAATTTAAAAAGCATATTATTATCTACTATATATCTAAAATAAATTTTAACTGACAATTATCATTAAAAGACAATAAAATTAAATTATTTTAAAATAAATTACACAAAATCGATATTATCCAGTAAATCTGGTACCACTGGTATTATTCAGTATTGACTGATACCTTAGTCGATACGGTATTCACATTCATTTGTACCACACATACCAGCTAGTATTCCCAGTACGAAGACAACATTAATAATTATGATTGAGATTGACTGTCATTTTAATATAATGTATGTATGCTTTTCCCACATCGGTTGGGATAGACTGCTTTCTCTTAATGTGAGTAAAGTCCCACATTGTTCGGATACGAAGGACATCACTTACGTATATACCCTTGGCCAATCCTCACTTGGCAAGCCGATTTTCAAAGTTGTCCTTGAATTCTTCAATATGCTATCAGAGGATACCCATATATTCTTTAACAAAAAATACCACCAGAATGGTGTGATAGTAACATTATTAAAATTAAGAATAGTGATTTTTAATTACAAAATTAAAAGTAAAACACTTATCATAATAACTTTTAATTATAAGATTGCTACTATCACATCATTCTTGTAAAAAAATGACATTTTCCTTTTTGACCAAAGTATTATACACGTCGAACTCAAGAAAAGAAGATGGGGCTAGCATTATTTTTGACCAGACTACTCCACTGATCAAACTCGAGCGCTGGTCTCGAAACCTCTAATGCAATCCATTTACTGGCTCTGAAGGAGTGGCCCATATGGTCCAACCAGCTTACCATAGCTGCATTTTTAAGCTCTGTTTGGCAAACTGTATAAATAGATTCTTCATGTTGTTCCCTTATGGTAGGCCCATTCAATGTAGACCTAGCCACCGATGCCCACTGAAAGTTGCTTAACTAACAGATGGGCCTTCTGTTTTCTTTCGTATGGTGTTGATCACAGGAAGAGAAGAAGGCTGAAATACTGATACCAATTGAATTGCAGCAAAGAGATTTCAGATTTTGCATGTGTTTTTCAAGGAAGCAGCTTCAAGGAAATAATAGTATTTTGGTCACTAGAAGTTACTTTACTGGGCCATCCTGGATAGTCTCCACATTAATTAATATAGCAAAGGAAGATGCATATTTTACCTGCTTTTCTGCATTACCCTGTAGGGTGAACTAGTTTGATGTTATGAGGAATTATTATTATTATTTTTTTAATTTTTTTGGATGAAAATTAAGTCATAGTTTTGGTAGTTTCTTTGAGCTATGTGTTGTGAGAGAGAGAACTACGAATAATCTCTTCTGCTCATAGAATAAAAAGAAGGAAGAATATCCCAGGAATCATCCGAAAACACTGATAACCAAGATCATCATGCAGCATCTTTTGATGAATTATATATAGGAAGTGTAACCCTTTTCACATCCTGAAAGAAGAAAAAGCAACAAGACCAGAGAAAGATCAAGAGGAAGCCATTATTGTACTTGTAACCTTGAAAAATAAAGACAAGGGTAAAAGAGATAAACAAATCACCAGAAGTGGGGATGGAAGCACCCTTTAATTTCCCGCCTCAAAAAGAGAACGAACATAGACAAGAAGTGAGAACAAAGTTCACTTTCCAAAGTCTTTATGATAAGATTCTAAAAAACATTACCAAACCCACTTATACATCAAGTACAAACACCCCCTTAGTGCCAAACTGTGTACAATAGCTTCTCCTGTTTTCCCCTCATGCAAGCTATGCAGGCCCATTCAATATAGAGCTAGCCGTGCCCATTGAAAGTTGCATACAAAGGTGGGCCTTCTCCTTTCTTTTGTTTGATGTTGATCAAAGGAAGGCAAGAAGGCTGAATAATGATAGCCATTGAATTGCTGCAAAGATATTTCAGATTTTGCATGTGCTTCTCGAGAAAGCAGCTTTAAGGAAATAATAGTATTTTGGTCACTAGAAGTTACTCTCGCTAGTACGCCATCCTGAATAGTCTCCACTTTAATATAGCAGATGAAGATGCATATTTTACCTGCTTTTCTGCATTACCCTATAGGGTGAACTAGCTAGTTGGAAGTCATTTGAATTTTTTTGGATGAAAGTCATAATCTTGGTAGTTTCTTTGAGCCGTGTGTTGTGTTTTTGTCTGTGTGAAAGAGAACTAACAAAACGAATAACCTCTTATGCTTATAGACTAAACAAGAAGGAAAAATATCCCAGGAATCATCAGAAAACACTGATAACCAAGATCATCATGCAGCATCTTTCAATGAATTATATATAGGAAGTGTAACCCTTTTTACATTCTAAAAGAAGGAAAAGTAACAAGACCAGAGAAAGATCAAAAGGAAGCCATTATTGCCCTAAACCTCCCCTTGCACATGGCCTCTACTCGCTTCAACCCTCCAATTTTCATGAAGAAATGATTGCAAGGTCTCAGCATGCTGAGCCATTGGTCTAGGTTTCAAATTCATGGTCGTCAAATTACCAAATGTTCATGCAAGACTTCATAAAACATGTATAAAGTCAGTCTTGGTAGCTTCTTTCACATATTCTCAGGAATGAACACGCACATCCAGAGAGCTGGGTAATTGGATGTCCACATGAAGCATTATGAGGAGTTAATGCTCATGATTTTCATGTAAGTGAATCCCTGTGTGCATTTTTGTTAAGAGAGAGAGAGAGAGAGAGAGAGTACTAAAAATAATCCCTTCCACTTATAGACTTAACAAGATGGAAGAATTTAGTAACTGGGTTTAAAACTCCGTTTTTTTTTTAACAGTTGCGTGTTTAAACTCACTTGCGATAGTAGTTGTTAAACTAGATATTATTGAAAAGGGGCTGAATGTCGCTTACATTTTGGTGGGGCTACAGTGATGATCTTACCTTTTCTGAATCAATAGCTATGGCTCAACGGATGAGAACTCTTATGATCACATCCAAGTAGAGTTACTGTGTTGGTCGCCCCTTCCCATGCTCAACAAAAAAAATAAAATTAGATGGAAGAATATCGCAGGAATCATCCGAAAAACACTGAGAACCAAGATCATCTTGCAGCATCTTTTGATGAATTATATATAGAAAATGTAACCCTTTTTAACTTAGAAACACAAAAACAATTTATAAGAGAGATAAACAAATCACAAGAAGTGGGATGGAAGACGACTTTAATTTCCCGCCTCAAAAAGAAAACGAGAACAATGTGCAATTTCCAAATTACCTCTTTGTGATAACATTCTAAAACATGACCAAACCCACTTACCAAAAGCAAACATTTTAATCAACCGGACATGTCCTTCTATAGTACTCCCTCAAAACTGAAATAAGAAATAGTTCTCGAAGTTCATTCATGATCCGCACTAAACCTCCTCTTGCATCATGGCCTCTGCTGATCACTTCAACCCTCCAATCTTCATGAAGAATGATTGCAAGTATCAATGGACTATACTGTACCATTGATCTAGATTTTCAAATTCATGATCATCATCAAATCACCAAAAAGAAAATATACCATGATGGTCACCTCAAAACTATTCTACCACTTGATGCTACTTTTGTGCTGCAGTTGTCGAGTGCTTGACCTAGCTTCATGCATGTTTAATGAAAAAAACAAAAAATGTTTCAAATTCATGCGAGAGATCATAACTTCCATTGCCAGATTTTCCTTCTGATCGATCGGATTCGTGCCTTTCTGCAGTAACCTATCACAGCCGAGGCCTACTTCCATTTCTAGGTTTTCAGCATCTTCACCACATTGTTATTGGCTACCACTTGCCGCCGATCACTTCAGTGGATGACCATAAGGGCCAAAAAACGAGTCAATTTAAGTATGATTAATACTAAGAAGCTAGAAAGCCAGCATCTACTACCACTATCGCAGTAATTAAGCTGAATGGCAATGGCATATTCTTCAGAATAAACTTCGTCCACTGACAAACCCCCTCTCTATGTATATGATCTCCAAATCTTTTTCAGTGGACTAAGCCTAGTCAAGCAATAGAGCTTTGAAACCTTGGTTGCTTTGCTGAACCCAAATTCAAAATTAGAAAGACCCAGCTTGACTTCAATAGATAAGCTGAGATGGTAAGAGAAATGTTAGGGACAGCTGCCGGCTGTCCATCACTCCCCATCGGATGTGCTCCCATTGACGTGTATTGAGCATTGCTTGCCTTAGGAGGACTATATATATGTCAGCGCACTTGCTTCCCCATTCTTCGAAACAAGAAGAGTGGAATATGTGGAATTCAATTCAGCTTGTCTGATTGTTGAATATATATCATTACTATTCACCAAAAACAAGTTGTGGAATAGGTTAGATTCTTAATTAGTTTGAAGAATATAGAATTAATATATATATATATATATATGCAATTCCTTCTTGAAATGAACTAGTGGTTCTTATTTATTCTTTCTATCTTTCTTCATACAACTCCTTGATTTTACTTTTCGTAAGACGATTTATACTCAGGAAATAATAACCTTATATGCAGAATTTGAAACAGTTGACAGGAAGTGTTCGTTTATACACCCATAAATGTGGCAAGTGGAATATTTTCACTGACAAATCCCCTTTTCTTTCTGCCTCAGTAAATAGCCTCAGATATTGTCGTTCATTGATTATGACAAAAGAAAAAAAATGCAGCAAATATGATGAGATTTGATCCAAGTTTGCGATTGGCTCTAAGAGAGAGAGAGAAATCAATGACCCATGCTTAGATGCTCTCAACTTCAACTGAAGTGCTGAAACAACCCCAAAAGCAGTATAGGCCTACGGGTGTTAAAAAAAAAAAAAAAACAATAAAAATGTTATATGTAATCTTTGTTTTCACCTTTCAACATAAGTGAATGAGTCTCACGTGAATCTATTAATGTAGATCTTACAGTCTTGTGTCTAGAAGTGAAAAAAAAAATTGTATATTAGATTTGATAAAGTGTTTTTTTTTTTTTAGTTAGTTTTGATGCACTGATAGTGTACAATTTTTTTACACAAGCGAGGCACCAAAATGTAATACGTGTCTTTTAAAATTCAAGTACAATATAAAAAAGTATAGTTTAGGGATACATGTCACATTTTAGTGTCCGCTTACGTAAAAAAAATTTACACTATCAATGCATTAAAATTAAACTTTTTTTTTTTTTTTGGTTGCTAAAAGGTATCCATGCCTTTGACTGATTGTTCTCTAGAGCTCTTATAGGGCCATCGTCCACACGAATTAAGTAAATTTTTAGCATCATATGTGTGGGGAAATAACCCCCGGCCCCTCCCAATGGGTGAAGCCCAATCTGCTTGAATTAAAGTTGGGGCTGCTTGGGGCCCAAACCAGTTATGAGGAAAGGTCAGCCCAAACTGCCGACCTCCTCCCAGCGAGGCCCAGACAGCCAACGGTTTGCGCAAACCGCTAGCGGTCTTAGAGCATTAAATGCGAAGTTGACTTGCATTTAATGCACGAGCGGCCGCCCACACAAACATCGACGTGCACGTCCGATCAGCCGGAATCCCCCACGACGGTGCGCCAGACGCTGCAGGTAGTCAGGCGGCGTCAATGATGATGCCTAACCAGCAGACCATGAGAGCCTGTTGATAGGCCGAGACAAAAGACACTCCCTGAAGGACTCTATAAAGACCCGAGGAATCGAGAGCCAGGTATGGAGAATGAACCCCTGACATACGCAACTTTCATTCATCCTTCTCGATTAAGTTTGCTAACTTAACCTTCGGAGTGTGATCGACCCACCCAGGGTCGACCCATTCTAACCCATTCGTCTTGTAGGAAGAAGTTTGGACTCATCCACTTTGGGCTTGAGAGCTCGGCCCAGCCTTCCCGAGAAATCTCACTTACAATTGGCGCCGTCTGTGGGAAGGCTTAGAAAAACCATGAGTCTAAACAACCGGAGACATAGGAAAGAAAACTATGACGGGAGGGGCTTCGGAGCCTCCTCTAGTAAAAACCAGACCAATTCGGCACACTGCCAATCTACACCAGTAGATCGACAAAGAAGAATATTGAGGTCAGAGATATGAACGCCCGCCGAAAGCCACCCGGAGACACAAGAGGAAATGCGGAGGGATACGGGTTATGTCAGGGACAGAAACTTCCGTAGGAACCATCCTCGGAATCTGGCCCCGTCACCCTCCAGTGGGCGGGTCCCAAGCAAGGATACACTCCGTGCGGCAGAGAGGGAAATTTGGCGGCGCGGAGAAGAGATAGCCTACCTCACCTCACAGGTGCGGGTAATGAGGGAGGCATTCTCTATCAGGAATGGGCATAGGAGAGATGGGTCCCCAGATCGGGAGTAGGATGTTGGCGCCAGGGACGAATCAGCACCACCGGTAAGAGGGAGTTACACCCCTAGTACCGTGCGTTGCGTTAACAGGCGCACGGGTCGGCGAAGGGACAGGAGCGAAACCCCGCCGAACAACAGCCCAGCGGTGGAAGATCGGCGGAAGGAAGACTGGGAAAAGTGGTACAATGAAAAGTAAGAGGATAGAAAGCAGCAAACTAAGGAACGCACAGCCCATGACCTGATGAGAAAGGCCCTAGACCAGATTGCATCCACGCCATTCACTGAGGAGATTGAATCCCATCCAATTCCTCGAAAATTCACCCCACCAAAGTTCACCCTCTATGACGGAAAGTCTGACCCAATTAACCATGTTCGGCATTACAAACAACTTATGGTAGTGTGGTGCAGCGACCAGATGCTGATGTGTCGGATCTTCCCCTCCAGCCTGGGGAGCGTGGCTTCGAAAAATTGCCACAAAAGTCCGTTTCAAGCTGGAGGCAACTGGCCGAGCTCTTTACAGCTCGTTTCATTGCAAACAACTTATAGCCAAAGGAGGTCGACTTTTTGCTGACGTTGCGAAAGGAGGAAGGAGAAGGGTTGCGAGCATACGCCCGACGCTACTGGGAGGCTTATAACGAAATTAATGAGTGCAGCGAGCAGTTGGCTGTAACTCAGTTCAAGATCGGCCTTCCCAGGGAGCATCGCTTGCGACAGTCCTTAATGAAGAAACCAGCCCTTACCATACAGGAACTAATGCTGAGGATCGAGGGCTATGCGCGGCTGGACAAGGACGTACCCCAAGGGGAGACACCTAAGGTCGGCGCTGCAGCTGAAAAGACGAGTAAGAAGGATGCCAAGAAACCCCGATCAGAGGACATCAGCCGAGGAAAAAGAGTGCCCGATGGGGTCTACACAGTCTTTAAAGACCCCATCTATATAATATTGCCCCAGATCCGTGATAAGCCCTTCTTCAAGTGGCCACCAAAGCTGGGGGGAGACCCTGCAACTAGGGACCAGAAGAGGTTCTGTTCCTACCACCGCGAGAAGGGGCACAAGACGGAGCAGTGTCGACATCTGAAAACCCATTTGGAAGACTTAGCCAAAGCGGGCCACCTTGACCAATTCATTGATCGGGAGAAGACTAAGGTCGAAGCCGAGCAGCCACGAGTGCAGGAAGCAGCCCAGAAGGAACCAGAAGTAATGCCGGTTCGGGTAATCAACGTGCTGCACGGTTCGGCCGAATCAGGAACCATCGACCCACATAGGTACCGAGCTGAGATGCAGAAGGCTGCGCACCTAAGGGAAGTGATGCAGATACAACCACCCAGCAAGAAAGCCAAGGCCGACCTGCCCATGCATCCATCTTCTTCACCGACGAGGATCTCGCCGGAGTGCAGATCCCCCACAATGATGCCTTGGTTGTTACGTTAAGAATGGCGGACTGTGACGTTAGAAGATTGCTCATTGACCAAGGGAGTTCATCTGAAGTTATGTACTACAACTTGTTCAAACAATTGGGACTCGAGGAGTCCGACCTCCAACCATCGCTTAGCCCATTGGTCGGCTTCAGCTCAGACCCAGTCTGGCCTATGGGTAAAGTGACGATTCCTGTGACGGCCGGACGGATCACATTACAAACTGAATTCCTGGTGGTTAACGTACCATCCCCCTACAACGCCATCATGGGACGAACCTGGTTGCACCTCATGAAGGCCGTTCCCTCCACCTACCACCAGCTGCTTCGGTTCCCGACCCCAGCGGGAGTTGGCGAGATAAGGGGAGACCAGGTGACTGCCAAACGGTGTTTCCTAACAGCATGTGCGACCAAGACAAGACCAGAGAAAGTACAAATGATGGAGCTACATGAAGACACCCTCACCATAGATGATGTGGGACAGACGCCCGAGAATAAAGCTGTCGAGGACCTGAAGAAGATATACATAGATCGGCAAGGAGAAAAATACTTCGTCATCGGCACCTCTTTGTCCAAACAAGAGGAAAAATCCCTCATTGAGTTACTAATAGACTTCCTGGAAGTATTCGCCTGGACCCCTTATGACATGCCTGGGATCGGCGTTGACGTTGCCTGTCATCGCCTTAATGTAAACCCAAACTGCCGACCTGTTATCCAAAAGGGGAGAAGGGCAGCTACCCAGCATGTGGACGCCGTCTTGGAAGAAACAGAGAAGCTTTTGGAAGCTGGAGCGATCCGGGAGATCAACTACCCAAGCTGGTTGTCAAACACCGTAGTAGTAAAAAAGAAAGACGACAAATGGAGGGTCTGTGTAGACTTCACTGACCTCAACAGGGTGTGCCCCAAAGATCCATTCCCCCTGCCCAAAATTGACCAGCTTGTGGATGCAACCGCCGGTTTCGAAAAGATGAGTTTCCTGGATGCCTACCGTGGGTATCACCAGATCCCACTTCACCCCGACGACCAAGAGAAAATGGCCTTCATCACTCCAAGGGGCATTTACTGCTATAGAGTTATGCCCTTTGGCCTGAAGAACGCCGGAGCCACATATCAGCGACTGGTCACAAAGATGTTCAAGACGCAGCTCGACAGAACTGTCAAGGTCTACATCGATGACATGGTGGTAAAAAGCAAACTGAGCGACACCCATTTGGTGGACCTAAAGGAGGTACTCTGTATCCTGAAAGACTACAAAATGCTCCTGAACGCTTCAAAATGTGTCTTTAGGGTCGGCTCAGGCAAGTTCCTGGGGTTCCTGGTCACGCATCGGGGTATTGAGATGGACCCCCGGCAGATTAGTGCAATTCAGAGTATTCACGCTCCAAAGAATGCCAAAGAGGTTCAAAGATTGACAGGAATGGCCGCCGCACTCAACAGATTCATTAGCCGTTCATCGGACCGGTGCCGACCTTTCTTCCTGCTCCTGAAGAAACAGGAACGGTTCGAGTGGACCCCTGAGTGTGATTTTGCCCTTGCCGATCTAAAAAACTACCTAGCCAAACCACCACTGCTCTCCACGTTTGTCCAGCACGAGGAGCTCTTCCTCTACCTTGCAGTGTCAGACCATGCAGTCAGCGCGGTCCTACTCAGGCAAGAAAATCGGCAACAATTCCCAGTCTATTACGTCAGCAAAACCTTTCTTGGAGCCGAGAGCAGGTATCTACCCCTGGAGAAGCTGACACTCGCACTGGTAGTCACATCCCGAAAGTTGGTGCATTACTTCAGATCTCACACCATTAACGTCCTCACCAACCATCAGCTCAAACCCCTCCTAAGGAAAGCCGACTTCTCAGGAAGAATTGCAAAATGGGCCGTAGAGTTAGGGGAGTTTGACATCAAGTTCCAGCCTAGATCGGCAGTGAAGGGGCAGGTTCTCGCAGATTTTATTGCCGAGTTCTCTGTCGAAATTACACCAGAAGTAGAAGAGACCCCGGCCACAAGCCAACCGCAACACGAAATCCCCCTGGATCTTTGGGAACAATCTGATCATTGGAAACTCTACGTGGACGGAGCTTCCAATGACCGGGGGGCAGGATCGGGCATCGTACTCAGTACACCAAATGGTCTAACCATTGAGCAAGCCATCAAGCTGGAATTCACTGCCTCTAATAATGAGTCAGAATACGAGGCCTTGCTCGCCGGAATACGTCGAGCCATTGAGCTTCGAATTCCCGAAATCGTCATATACTCGGACTCCTTACTTGTCGTAAATCAAATCACAAGGGAATATGTCGCGAAGAACGACAGAATGATGCTGTACGTAGCAAAGGCCAAGGAACTGCTCGGCCAATTTAAAAACTACAAGCTTCGACAAATTAGCCGAGATAACAACTCACATGCGGATGCCTTGGCAACCCTGGCCACGGCTCTGAAATCAGGTTCGAGAAGGACGATCAACGTGGAAACTCTTGCCAATCCCAGCATTTTCCGCGAGGAGGAGGAAGCCTTAACAGCGGAGAAGCTGGGACCATCATGGATGGACCCAATCATTTCTTACCTTGACACAGACAAGCTACCAAACGATAAGGCTGAAGCTCGGCGAATCAAGCATGTATCACTCAGATATTGGCTGTCGCCAGGTAAGAAACTTTACAGACGTTCTTTTACAGGTCCTTATTTGCACTGTGTACATCCGGACCAAGTACAAAGCGTCTTGTTCGAAATCCATGAAGGGATATGTGGAAGTCATGTCGGTGGAAGATCGGTCGCACACCGAGCCATCTCACAGGGATACTGGTGGCCTTACATGCAGAAGGATGCAGCCCAGTACGTCCTGAAGTGCGACAAATGTCAGAGGTTTTCTCCCATTATCCACCAGCCAGCCGAAGATCTTGCTTCTATCACTAGTCCGTGGCCTTTCACTCAGTGGGGACTGGACATTATAGGACCTTTGCCTCGGGCTCCGGGCAACAAAAGGTTTCTCATCATGGCCACCGATTACTTTACCAAATGGGTAGAAGCGAAACCTTTATCAAACATCAAGGAAACTGACGCCAAAAGGTTCGTATGGAAAAGTGTTGTCACCAGATTTGGGTTGCCCGTGCCATCATATCAGATAATGGCACCCAGTTCGATGGTAATATCTTCAGATCATTTTGCGAAGGATTGGGGATCAGAAACTATTACTCAACACCAGCCTACCCCCAATGCAACGGACAAGTCGAAATTTCAAATAAAACCATGCTAAACGGAGTCAAGAAACGTCTTTAAAAAACCAAGGGGAAGTGGACAGAAGAGCTACCCAATGTCTTGTGGTCCTACCGAACAACCCCAAGGAGGTCCACAGGAGAAACACCGTTCTCATTGGCATACGGGGTGGAGGCAGTCATCCCCCTGGAGATCAGTCTACCAACTATCAGGTCGGCAGCTTTCGACACCGGTGTCAATGACCAAACGGTTGCGAGAGATCTGGATCTTATCGAAGAAAGAAGGGAAACCGCTTTGATCAAGCTCACAGAGTATCAGCGACAGCTTAAACGCTCTTACAACAAGCGGGTCCGCCCAAGAAACTTTGCTTCAGGAGATCTGGTTTTACGAAAAGTATTGGGAGCGACCAAGAAGGCGGCAGATGGGAAGCTTGGCCCAAATTGGGAAGGCCCCTACAGGGTCACATCCCAGGTCGGCATCGGCGCGTACAGACTGGAGACCGTTGAAGAAGGGCGACCGTTGCCGCGACCTTGGAATGAGACCAACTTGAGGAAGTTCTACCAGTAATATGAAACCCCAAACACTGTAATAGTCCCCAAAATGTATAAAGCTCAGTTGAAGAATCAATGAAAATGAAGATTGTTCAAACGACCCTACTCGGACCATTCTGCCCAAAACAAAAACCAAGTGTAAAAACTTGGTCCTGTCTAAGTTGGGCAGGTCGGCCAAAGAAGGTCAAAACAAAAACCAAGTGTAAAAACTTGGTCTTGTCCAAGTTGGGTAGGTCGGCCAAAGAAGGCCAAAACAAAAACCAAGTGTAAAAACTTGGTCCTGTCCAAGTTGGGCAGGTCGGCCAAAGAAGGCCAAAACAAAAACCAAGTGTAAAAACTTGGTCCTGTCCAAGTTGGGCAGGTCGGCCAAAGAAGGCCAAAATAAAAACCAAGTGTAAAAACTTGGTTCTGTCCAAGTTGGGCAGGTTGGCCAAAGAAAAACGAAAGTCAAGTGTCAATTCTGTCCAAATTGCACAGACCGGCCAATAAAGGCTAAAGAAAGAAATTAAGTCTAAACAACAAAATCAAATAAATGAGATCCAGTAATAAACAAACAAACGAGTTTTTCTCATTAAAAAGTAGTGACGGTTACAAAAATGGAGAAAGAGAAAGAGAAAGAAAAGCTATGCCGACTTCTCCCCCGGCTCTGCAGACACCCCCGGCGAGACTTCTACCACATCCTCCGAGGGCACAACTGCGGTCTTCAAGCCTTCAAGTCTCTCCTTCTCAGCAGCAGCCGCTTCGGCCGCATCTTTTAACTTAAGCTCCCATGCATATTGGGCATTGGCCAGGACTTTCTTCGGACAGACGATGCCGTCCTCGGTAGTATCGAAGTAGTCCGGACAAAGACCCCACACGTCGAAGGCCTTATCCAACTCTGCCACGATAAGGGCACCGTTCCAACCCTGTCGAAAAATGGTGCGACTGAGGTCCATCATCTCTTCAGCCAAATTCTTGGCTCCCCTTTCTTCACCCCGCTTCAATATGGCCTCCTCATCCACCTTCAGCTTGGCCACTTTAGCCTTAAGGGTCTCCACCTCCTCGTTGGCCTTGTGCAGATCCACGGACTGCACGTCAAACTTTTTCTCGAGGTCGGCGAGATCCTTATCCCTCTTCTCAAAGTCGGCCTTCATCAGCAAAAGCTCGGCGGAAGCCTGCTCGGCTTGTTTCCTGAAGGTAATCCGCTCCTTATTTGCTTCAATCCATTCAAGCTTCAGACGGCCGTGCTCTTCAATGAGTTGCTGGTGAACCTCGGCAAGCTTTTGGAAGCGTGTCATCGCCTCCAAGGAGTTTAGGCAGCCCTACACAAATCGAAGAAGGTCGTTGTTAGGGCAAGTGCCTAAGAGGACTGTAGTCACTGAAAAGTCATAGCTGTCTTACCAGTATGGAATCATGGAAAGCGCCCATGAAGACGGCTGAGTCGCTTGCTTCGCCCAGCTTCGCCACGTCCTTTTTCTGAAGGACGCTTTTCAAAACACCAAAAGCGACCTCGGGCTGATCGATCATGGAATCCGCTGTCGTCATTGGACGGCCCAAAATGTCCGGAGTGATGGTCACTGTCTCGCCGACCTCGTCCACCGTGGCTTTGCCTTTCTGCTTCTTGGGCACATGAGTTGGAGTGACATCGGGCCTCCTCTTTCTTTGTTGCCGTGTCTCCGACCTCTGTTGCACGGTTGTGGCCTCCTCCACGGGTGCTGCCACTAGCTCGGCTGGGGGAGTTTCGGCAGGAGTGGGAGTGGCCGACCTCAGCGGTTGTCCCGCCAAAGCAAACATTCTTTCCTTTAGACTCATGCCATCCATCTCGTTGGGTGATGGGCTGGAATCACTCGTTCGGGTGGGAACCTCAACTCGGCGGTCGGGTACGGTGTATGGAGACGAAGTGGACGCCGAACTGTGCGATTCGGTTCACTCTTCTTGCCGTTCCTCGCCACGCGATGCAGATAGTGGAGCAACCGCGACTGTCATGCCTGTAGGGATGCGCGCCCTCTCGATCGCTATGCCAGTAGGGATTTCCTCAAAGTCCCCTTCGGCACCTTCGTCTGCCAATCTTGCTAGTACACTCGGGGGCACACCAGTCTCGGCAGTAAAAGTCGAGTATCGCAGCGGATAGGAGAGCAAGATATGTGCTGCCCGAGCTATGTATCGTAGCCGACCTTCACCAACGTATTTCAAGACCTTGCTGAGGTCGTCAGAGTTAACTAACTAATCACGAGCTTTCGACCGCTTCCTTGTGTCTGCAAAAAGTTCGAGAGTTAGTATAGATGCAGATTGAAACTTAAACTGATACACAGTCTGAGAAGATCGGCATCAAACCTAGTTGAACGGGCTTTTTAGGGCACCGAATCGCCGGTCTATCTTTCTCGGGAACATTGCCGAACTCCCACGGACCAGTTACCCAAACCCTTACATCATCAACGCCCTTCCCTGAAGAAGGCAAACACTTCACTAACTCTAAGGACTTCTTTACTACCCGGAGGTAAACCTTGTAACTACCTCTGACTTTGCAAAGGGTGTAACAGTAGTCCAGTTCGGCAAGGCCCAGGTTCACCCCCAGTCGCCGATTTATTTCAAGCATACGAAAGAAGATCCTATATACATTTGACGCTAACTGGGAAGGTGACACATTATTTTTTACTATGAACTTATGAAGAAGAGGGTGGAGGGGAAACCTGAGCCCCCCTTCGACGATGGCGATGACCGGGAATGGCACTCCCTTTTCGGTCTCGCCCATACGGAAGTCATCAGGGTCGACCAGCTCTAAGCCGATCTCGTCTGGGATTTCGAACCTAGCCCTGAACGAAGCAAGGGCCGACGGACCATCTAACATTTTACGAAGACGGGATGCCATCGGGGGGCAATCATCAACACACAGAAAGTACAGTGAAGAGCGAAAGAGTTGCGGGCTCGAAGGACACTTACAGTGTTGGGTGCCGAAACAGCCGACGCACTCGTGATTCAAGAGGCAGGGAAGTAAAAAAAAAGAGAGCAAGTGTTTTCCCAAAACCAATTAGGGCGTCGTTCTTTTATACACGCCAGAGCCGTCGGTTCATGCGCGGGAAAACGGCGTTAATCATGACGCTCTGCCGAAGCGTCACGTCGGCTGTCGATTCGATAATGCCTCATCAATAGATTTTTTAAATCCCCGCCGTTTGTGCGGTCGAGTGACCGTTACAACCCTTGGCCATTTCAGAAGTTGAATCGACGCAAGGGCTGGGGGGCAGTTGTGGGGAAATAACCCTCGGCCCCTCCCAATGGGTGAGGCCCAATCTGCTCGAATTAAAGTTGGGGCTGCCTGGGGCCCAAACCAGTTATGAAGAAAGGCCAGCCCAAACTGCCGACCTCCTCCCAGCGAGGCCCAGACAGCCAACGGTTTGCGCAAACCGCTAGCGGTCTTAGAGCATTAAATGCGAAGTTGACTTGCATTTAATGCACGAGCGGCCGCCCACACAAACGTCGACGTGCACGTCCGGTCAGTCGGAATCCCCCACGACGGTGCGCCAGACGCTGCAGGTAGCCAGGCGGCGTCAATGATGATGCCTAACCAGCAGACCATGAGAGCCTGCTGATAGGCCGAGACAAAAGACACTCCCTGAAGGACTCTATAAAGACCTGAGGAATCGAGAGCCAGGTATGGAGAATGAACCCCTGACATACACAACTTTCATTCATCCTTCTCGATTAAGTTTGCTAACTTAAGCTTCGGAGTGTGATCGACCCACCCAGGGTCGACCCATTCTAACCCATTCGTCTTGCAGGAAGAAGTTTGGACTCATCCATTTTGGGCTTGAGAGCTCGGCCCAGCCTTCCTGAAAAATCCCACCTACAATATGAATAATGGTTGACTATAAAAAGATATGAAGACTGATCGAACTTAAACCCTTATAATCAACATGAGAATCTGCCGACCACTAACTCATTGGATATGTTTTTGGCTACTTAACTTCATGAGGTTTAGTTTATTACTTTCTGTTCCTTCAACCTATACTGCAACCATAAACCTAATCCAAGGCTTGGAAAAGTGTGCTACTACATAACTTACATAACAAGCAGATAGCTTATGTCATACAAATAGAAAATTTATATTGAATATCATCAGAATGATATAATCGGATAAAAGTTATTTATTTATATACAAAACACTTATTACAACAATTCTTAATTATAATAATTTCATTGTCACATTATTTTATTGAGGATTTTATACAAATTTTTTGAAAAAGTAGCATCTGCCTAAGATTGGTAATCAGGTATACTATTCCATTTCAACTTTATTTTCCTTTAACCTACTGCAAATTAAACCCAAGGACCCTGACATGAGTTTGAAGACGTTATAGTAATCAAACAAATAGGGAACAAGATACTATTCTGTTCTGGAATAACAAAGAACCACTGAGGTGTCCAAATTAAACCCTCCCCACAAAAAATAAGCTGATTCCAAAAGAGAGCGCATATGTACCTGTTTGCATCTATTCTTCAACAAAACCCAAAAGTTCTCCCTTTAAATTTCTTTTTATTATTTTAAATAGATGGTCTCCCAGGTAGATTTTGTAATTAAATCTGCTCCATTCATTGTGGGTACGTTCCATTTAAATTGCTTGATACTGTTTTTGCCTTCTTTATATCCTAAGGGGTAGCAATCAAAGTCATCCTGCAACCTCTCGCCGCGTTCAGGAATATGTCGTTATCCCCTTTAATTTTGGTTCTTTGGTATGCAGAAAATAATATGGGAGGTGTGCAAATCAAAATCAAGATATTCTTCTGTAATGAAATATTTGTGTCTCGTCGTGTCAGTGTCACAAGAAAGGAGGATCGATCATTTACATATTGCTCAACTGGTAAAAACTTTTGACCGATCGATATAGATTCTCTTCTTGAGGATCAAAAGATTGGTCTAGTCTATTAACATATATACTTTTTGAACGTTATAATGTGTGTATATAAATGCATTTATATATGGAGAATGATTTTGGTGTTGACATGGTTTTGGTGGATGTTAATGTGACTGTTTTTCTCCTTTGAAAAGAAAAAGATTTCAGTGCAGTATTTGGTTGGTGTAAATTGCTCCACTGGCTTTGTGCCATGGTACAGTTTTTTAGTACATGAGCACTTGTGCACATCCCACATGCATTGACATGTTATCTTTAAAAAAAATTGAAGCTGAATTCTCTTTTAAGTCAAAGGTAGATGAAAAAAGGAGATTAATGTACGTAAAGGTACATGTAGTTAGATTTCGAAACTTATAATAAATCTCTTTGTTATGTTGTTGCATGAAAACAAATACATAAAAGTGTTTGATACTGTTAAAACTAAAAACTTGTTTAGAATGAAGGAACTGCTACCGAAGGGCTAACCTAACCAAACACAATTTAGAGTTAATGGAGGATGGTGTAACTTAATAGTTGTTAGATCCATAGCATGCCTTTGGGTGACGATTAAATTTTAGAAAATACATTTTCCTTGTATAAAGCTTTAGGCTGTCAATTTGCTATTGAAACTTCTCAGAAATAGGATCATGTTTGATGTTCTTCTTAGAGCAACAATAGCTATGCTTTTTCCACTGTGGGTAGTGGATCCACAAGAAGAAGATGAGACCGCAGGGCACTACAGGAGTCATATTCGAACCCATTAAAAATTGCATGAGGTGATCTTGCTGTTCAAGGTGGTGTTATATACCAAAGATTTACACCCACAAATCCCTTGATTAGTGGAATATTACAAGGAAGACAACAATCAACCTTAGATTATTGCATTTGAGATAGACAGAAATCAAGAAATCAAGGATAAAAAATTGCAGCATAGTTTCACACGTTTAATAGGCAGAGCCACTTGAATCGTGAGTGTGTTTCTAGCCCCACCATAAAACAAAACCCACAAGGAGAAGACGGGCAGGCTCCACGCCCTAAAACTTTTAAAATTCTCTATAATACTTATAAACTTTTAAGTATTTACAAAAAAAAAAAAAAAAAGGTATTGGCTCTCTCAAAATTTAAAATTTTTTGTCTTAATCTTTATAAAATTTAAAATTTTTTATCTTAGTCCCCCTTAATACAAATCCTAGATCTGCCACTATGTGGGTGTTATGTAAAACCAACATTAGCGAAATCATGTGGTTCTCGTAGCTATTGATAGTTACTAGACATAAACTCTCACCAACTTGGATTCAAGTTGCATTTTTTCACTACTAAAATTGGCATGTTAATGTAAAATTAGAGTGTTGCCACACCCTATAATAGTCACATAAAACAATGTTTCACCAACTTTGGTCCAAGTCCCTTTCACCCAATAACCAATCTACAAACCTCGTCATGTTAATAAGACATGAGACTAAGGTTGCATTTGGGTTATGGATTTAAAAGGAATAGATTTGGCATCACTCATTCAATGAGTATTGCCTTTAATTTAAGGTAGTATCAATCTAGATTTCAAAAACAGATTTGAGAGTTCTGGATTGATGGATGTTAAGTAACTTAGTGAATATAGTCATTTATTATCATTGCATAAATGATTCCACTTGTATAAGGAGCTTAAGAACATATCTTCTATATCTATTCACTCATACACTTAAGAATTATTAGTTTACATTTAAATAATTAATCTTTCTACAACTTTATAAAGCTTAACTTCAAATGACTTCATTCAATTTTGAGCCTTGAATCCTTAATAAAATCTACAATTTAATGTTTTATAAGATGTGTAAATCTTTAAATGACTAACACCAAATCCATTGGTTGGACATCTCAAATCCACATGCAACCTAATAGTATGAAAGCTGTCCGGCTTCCATGAAAAAAACAAATTTGACAATTGAGTTTTCACCATACACTCCCCAACTTTTCAGAATTAAGGAAATTCTCAGAAAACATCACCAATATATAAAAAAAATATTTTTTTTAAAAATAAGCAATTACACTTTATCTTCTTGTGATTTGAACGAAAATCAAATAACCTCTTGCAGTTCAAAAATGACAATATCTCCTCATAGTTTGGACGTATTTGTAAAATGGATAAAATCACGACAGATTTAGTAAAATGACAAAAATATCTATGCAAAGGATAACCTTTTATTTTGACATAATTGGAGAGATGTATTGATTAAAAATATTCTTGTGATAAAAGCACCGTTAACGGCTTCTATCTATTTTACAGTTAAGTCTAAATTACAAAAATGTTATGTGTTAATATTTAGATTATAGAGGAGTTGTTTGATTTCGTCCAAACCACAAGGAGTAAAGTTGTAGTTTTGTTTTTGAGGTAATTACCCAACAACATGGGTGCCCAATTCCTTGCGTCCAGGACTCTATATAAAGAAGGCTGGCTGTCATTGAGCAAACCCAACTGCTAATTCCTAACTGAACACAGAGCCTCTCTCTCTCTCTCTCTCTCTCTCTCTCTCTCTCTGTGAAACTACTCTGTGTTTTGAACATTTGGGCGGTTTTGGAGAGATGGGTATAAATTCCAACAGAGTTGAACACTTCTCAGACCCTGCATGCCACGAGACCACAGTCACAATTCCTACAGAACCAATGCCACCATTGGAAGTCCATAAAGTCTGCCTGCCACCACACAAAACCACCCTTCAGAAACTAAAGCACAGACTCTCTGAGATTTTCTTCCCAGATGACCCACTTCACAGATTCAAGAACCAAACCTGCTTTAGAAAATTGGTTCTAGGCCTTCAGTTTTTCTTCCCTGTTTTTCAGTGGGGGCCTAACTATAGTCTCAACCTTCTAAGGTCTGATCTTATCGCTGGACTCACCATTGCAAGCCTTGCAATCCCACAGGTAAGAGACCAACCATTAAAACTCTCTCTTTATTTAGTCTTTCACTCTCTGTGTATATAAATATATTGTATATGATCTGATTTCGTTTGTTCTGCCAAAATTTTAATTATGCAAGGAAAACTATTCTGTTTTCTGATTCGTTTCTGGGTTATAACTGCCTTTCATGAAAAAGGCAAAACTGATAAAAATTAATTGCAGGTATTGAAAAAGGAAGTTTATACCTTTCACTGATTTCATGTGGCTTTTATACTGCAGGGAATAAGTTATGCAAAGCTTGCGAATTTGCCGCCTATAATTGGCCTCTGTAAGTATCAACACCATAAATACTCTGTTTTCTTGCTACGTTCAGTCATTTTTTTAATTCATATGGTTTGATATTCTTCAGTGTAATAGTTTTATTTGAATTGGGATTCATGCAGACTCAAGCTTTGTGCCACCATTAATATATTCGATCCTCGGGAGTTCTAGGCATTTGGCTGTTGGTCCAGTCTCAATTGCTTCTCTTGTCATGGGCACAATGCTTAGTGAAACGGTTTCTTATACTAAAGAACCAATTCTCTATCTTCAGTTGGCTTTTACTGCTACTTTCTTTGCTGGTGTATTTCAAGCTTCGTTGGGGCTACTAAGGTATTCAACCATAACACTGAAGAAGCATCATGAAAATTTAGATGAATTTCACAAAGAATGATAAGGTTTTTGAAATAAAAAAAAATCATTATATTTTCCCACATTCTGATTGATTTGGATTGGTTGATTTACAGGTTAGGCTTTATTATTGATTTTCTCTCAAAGGCAACTCTTGTTGGGTTCATGGCTGGTGCAGCGGTCATAGTATCGTTGCAACAACTCAAAGGTCTGCTTGGGATTGTTCACTTCACTACCCAGATGCAAATAATCCCTGTTTTATCCTCTGTTTTCAAGCACAAAAATGAGGTAAGTTGCCTTTTTTTTTTTTTTGTAATAGCCTCCCAGTATTACAGTAAATTTATTTTTCATAGTAGTTTCTTTTGACTGTCGAATTGATGGCTTGTAGCAGTTTGTTTTGAATTCTGCTGTTAAAAAAATAAAGCTAGAGAGAGAGGTTACTGATTTATATTGACTTCCATACATTTGATTTGTGCAGTGGTCTTGGCAAACCATTGTAATGGGCACCGGTTTTCTAGTGTTCCTGTTGACAACAAGGAAAATTGTAAGCATCTCTACAAAAACCTTCGGAAAAGTATTTGCAGTTTCATACTTCTTGGTTTTTACTACTTATAGTTCTATCTTTTGTTAATCGACACAGAGCATGAGGAAACCAAAGTTTTTTTGGATTTCAGCAGCTGCCCCGTTAACATCAGTTATTCTCTCAACTCTTATCGTCTACCTCCTCAGATCTAAAGTTCACGGGATTTCAACTGTAAGATATGATTATTTGAGCTACTCTTTCCATTTACAATTCAATGGCAGAGCCTTTAAAAATTCTCTCTCTTGCAATTTTGTATACAGATTGGGTACTTACCAAAGGGTCTGAATCCACCTTCATCAAACATGCTATGTTTGAATGGCTCTTACTTGGGAGTTGCAATCAAAACTGGCATTGTAACTGGAATATTATCTCTCACAGTAAGTTATTCAATATTTAGCATCATCTTTCCTCCAATATCTTTTGAATTAGCTCCTCTACACCAATGGAAATGAAGTTTATGAACATTTTTTTTCTTTTGTTGCAGGAGGGAATTGCTGTAGGAAGGACATTTGCTGCTTTAAAAAACTATCAAGTTGATGGTAACAAAGAAATGATGGCTATTGGTTTTATGAACATGGCTGGTTCTTGCTCTTCATGCTATGTCACTACTGGTGATTATCTTATTATTTGGCTACTCTAGTTACAAGCAATCAATAATGATAAAACCATTAAACTATTTCTCTAATTACTTTTAATTAATCATGCAGGATCATTTTCTCGATCTGCTGTGAACTATAATGCTGGAGCCCAAACAGTGGTTTCAAACATTATAATGGCATCAGCTGTGCTTGTGACCCTGTTGTTTCTCATGCCACTGTTTTATTACACTCCTAGTTTTATTTTAGCCGCCATCATCATAACTGCCGTTATTGGGCTAATCGATTATCAAGCTGCATTTCGGTTGTGGAAAGTTGACAAGCTTGATTTCTTAGCTTGTTTATCTTCCTTTCTCGGTGTTCTTTTCATTTCAGTGCCTCTCGGTCTTGCCATTGCAGTAAGTTTTCTTTACAAATATGTAGTTGAGTTGATTGCTTGCTTCTTTAGTTCCTTAGTGTTGTATGTCACGTGTATATCTTAGAGTTGTAGCTCACGTGTATATCTCCTTTACACACACACATAGACTTGGTGCCTCGCACCCTCTTGTTCATCTCACGCTACAAGAGATGCCCTACAACCAAGTGGTGTGGTGGCTTCTTTCCATTTGCCACCCACACACACGAGAACATGGTGTAATGGCTTCTTCTCACTCACTTGCCACCCATTCACCACGAGTGAACTCATCTCACATATTTATACTCAAGTATGGAGCATTGTAGAGAGATGAAGCGACTTCATGCGAGAGAATATTCTAGAGAATGGGAGGAGTAGGCAAAAATAGAGAATACTCTAGAGAGTGGGCAAACATAGAGAATACTCTAGAGAGTGTTCTGAGTGTTCCTTGCTTACCCATTGTTTGTATTATTCCTACTAAACTTCCTAACAATTTGGCTATAAGTGGGTACATTTGATATTTGTATATACTCAATAACATATGATTATATCATCTGATAAGTACCTGCGCTTTGGCTGCAAATTCAGGTTGCAGTTTCAGTTTTCAAGATTCTCCTGCATGTTACCAGGCCAAATACTCTGGTTCTAGGGAACATTCCTGGAACTCAAATATACCAAAACCTCAGCAGATACAGAGAAGCTTTAAGAGTTCCTTCATTTCTCGTACTTGCGGTTGAGTCTCCCATCTTCTTCGCAAATTCCACTTACCTCCAAGAAAGGTTAGTGAACTTGCTATAATACTGGCATAGTGCACTTCTTCAAAGTAGATATAATTTAAGATATGTAATCGTAAGCATCTCATTGAGTTATGGTGGACTGACTGATGCAACATGTCCTACTGCAGAATACTAAGATGGGTTCGCGAGGAGGAAGAGCGTATAGAATCGAATAATGAAAGTACGATGAAATGCATCATTTTGGACATGACTGGTGAGTGCATCATAAAAACTCACAGGCTCTAAATCAGTACTGTAAGAGAGTTCCTGCATTTTATTTATGAATTATGACTTTTTACATTTTTCTTCCAACAGCGGTCACAGCCATAGACACCAGTGGAATTGACACAATATGTGAACTTAGAAAGATGCTGGAGAAGAGATCACTTCAGGTTAGCAAGTCACCTAACCAGTTTTCAGATCATTTCATTAATCTTGGTAGTGTTTTGATGGCCATTTTTCTCTTCATTGTAGTTTGTTTTGGCAAATCCTGTCGGAAATGTGATGGAAAAGCTACATCATTCAAGTATCTTGGAGTCCTTCGGGCTGAACGGACTCTATCTGACAGTCGGTGAAGCTGTGGCTGACATATCATCACTATCCAAGGTTCAACCGTGAAGTCTCAAGAGCTTTAACACGGCCGCGAAAAGGAATGAAGAAGGGATCAGCACTTCCATTCCTTAGCAGTCTAGGTTGAGTTAGTCCTAAGGAGAGGCTTTTCCAATTTTCCTTTTTTCCGTTTGCCAGAAGTTTAAGGTAACAAAATATGAGTTATTGTTTTGGAGATGGTGAATGCTAACCTCTTCTAAGAAGAGATTTTGAAATCTTTTGTAGCACCTGACAAATTTGAGGGATTGGGAGCTCCTAATTCACCTTCCTATTGATTTATATATCTATATATATACCATATGCCTTATTGTCACCTGCACACATACTGTAAAATAACAGAGTAAAATTGATCAAGAATCTTATGGGCTTTTCTTTCTAGATATAGGAGTTTGTCTGTTGTCTTCATCAAGGATCTTGGTGGTTCCTTGAAGTGGTTGTATAGTGAATATAATAGAGTTGAACAGACCTGGTTGTCTCCTTGAGCAAAGATGACCTAGGCTATGCCTAGACAAGCCAACTTCACACAGTTTTGAATAATATCCCTCTCTTCGGACAAAGTGATTGATGCGGATCGCATTGCCGAAGGTTATTTGGAAACGCGACGACGGCAATATACCCGGGCCGGTGGTCGGTAAACTTCAATCGACCATAACTTTCAACTCGTAACTCCGTTTCGCCATTATAATATATCTTTGAAAAGGTATTGATGAGCTAGAGAAAGGAGAAAATTTATAAAATGATTTTCCAGCCTAGGAAATCACAAAAAAATGCTTCTAAATATGGTTTTGGGACTATTTTGTGTTTTGGGCTTGTTTTTGTGGGCTTTTTGTCAGTTTTCCTTTTAATCCGGTTTTGTCCTGGGCCTAGGGTTTTGTGTAGCCTATTTATGTTCTTGTTTAAGACATTTTTAGCAGTTTTGATGATTAATAAAGTTTGTGTGCGTTTTGGCACTTTTCCAATCATTCGTTATTTTCTACGAAAATCAACGAGTGTTTGATGCCCTAGAACCTAGCATTCGTGGTGAATCAATAGGTTGCAGGACGACTCTGAATCCGGTATTCGTGGTGAATCAACGGATTAGAGTGTATTTTCTTGTTCTCTTAATAGCCGCTGCATCAGTTAGTATCAGAGCGTAGGTTTCCGATTCTGATTGGTTTGAGTTCATGCCGCCCAGACGTCAACCAATCCAAGACGCGATGGAGGATGACAGACTCGCCAGGTTGCAGCAGGTGGTGGAAAATCTAGCGGACAGCGTGGCTGCTATGCAGATTCAGATGCAGTAGCAGCAGCAGGCGCACCAGCAGCAGCATCAACAACGGCGCCCCAATCTGCATGTTGTGGACGAAAGGGCAGATGACGATATCAATGTAGATGCCGACAGCGAGGAGGAAGAAAACCCCTTCGCAGAGAGGCAACCAGAACTGCGGCTTGATCGGCAACCCCGATATCCCCGTAGGGCAGAAGGTCGGGAGGCTGGGGCTTTCTCCAGGATGTGGGAGGCAGGTTTAAAAATTGATATCCCAGAGTTCCATGGTGGGCTGGAGGCTGAGGGTTTTCTCGATTGGTTATTTGCCGTCGAGGAGGTTTTGGAGTTCAAGGAGGTTCTTGAAAATAGACGGGTTCCTCTGGTGGCGACTCGTTTTCGGGGCAGGGCTGCAGCATGGTGGTAGCAGTTAAAGGTGACCCGTGCTCGGATGGGGAAAAGGAAGATTGAGTCCTGGGAAAAATTGAAAAAGCACCTCCGAGAGGCTTTCCTGCCACGTAACTATGCGCGGACGATGTACCAGCGATTTCAGAATTTGAGACAGGGGATGAAGTCGGTGGATGACTACACCACTGAATTTTATCAGTTGATGGCACGTACTGATTTGGGGAAGACCGACGATCAGTTGGTTTCGCTGTACATTGGGGGGTTACAGCCTCAGTACCAGGACACCCTAAATATGTTTGACTTGTATTCTGTTTCGGACACCCACCAGAAGGCATTACAGCTCCAGAAGCAAGCGAAGCGACGGGCGAGTGGTCTGCCCTGGGCGGGTAGCAGTAGCCGGGGTGCGACGCAGCAGGGGACTGGACGTGGTGCGTTCCAAGGGAGTGCAGCTGGGGGTGCAGTCGGCAAAACGCCAATCCAACAGTCGATTAAGCCCGCGACAGCCAGCACAAGCCGCTGTTTTAAGTGTGGCGAACCAGGCCACCGATTTGCAAACTGCAAAAAGCACTTTGTGCAGAAGGGGCTGTTTATCGATAATGAAGGGATGGTTGGGGTGGAGTTCGAGCAACCTGTGCCGGTGGCAAGCGAAGATCAGCTCGGCGAAGAGTTCATGTAAGAGGAGCATGTTACCGGAAATGATGGGCCTCTATTGGTTGTGCGCAGGGCTTGCCTTACCCCTCGTGATTCTAGCGGTGATGAGTGGTTGCGGAATAATATTTTCCAGTCCAAGTGCACAGTTGGGGGCAAAATCTGCAAATTTGTGATTGATTCGGGGAGCTGCGAGAACGTGGTTTCCGAGGAGGCGGTTCGAAAATTGGGGCTGCCAACAGAGGAACATCCTAGCCCATACAAATTGACTTGGCTGCAAGAAGGAAAGAAGGTAACTGTTTCCAAACGTTGCTTAATTTCGCTGTCCATCAGTTCCAATTATAAAGATGCAATCTGGTGTGATGTGGTTGAGATGGATGTATGCCATATTTTGTTGGGTAGACCGTGGCAATATGACAGAGCTGTGCTACATGATGGACGAAAAAAATACCTACAGCTTTGTCTTCAACAGTGTGAAGGTGGTGTTGTACCCGAGCAAGGAAGAGAGGGCAAAACAGGTGGCCAATAAAAATCCGAACCTGCTGACCATGCAGCATTTTGCAGGGGAGATGATCGAATCTGGCCTAGTGTATTTGCTAGTGGTTAAAGAGCAGCAGCAGAATGGGGAGGTTCTGGACAGGGTGCAGGAATTATTAGAGGAGTTCAGCAGCGTGTTTCTGGAGGAATTACCAGCTGGGTTGCCGCCTTTGCGCGACATCCAGCATCAGATCGATCTAGTTCCTGGAGCTGTGTTGCCTAACCGCCCACATTATCGTATGAGCCCCAAGGAACATGAGGAGTTGCGACGTCAAGTTGAGGAATTGTTGGCCAGGGGGCACATTCGGGAGAGCCTCAGTCCTTGTGCTGTGCCAGCTCTCTTAACTCCCAAAAAGGATGGGTCTTGGCGTATGTGCGTGGACAGCCGGGCCATTAACAAACTCACAGTCCGATATCGGTTCCCTATTCCGCGGTTGGATGACTTGTTAGATCAGCTCAGTGGGGCTACCGTGTTCAGCAAACTAGATTTAAAGAGCGGGTATCATTAGATCCGGATACAAGAGGGTGACGAATGGAAGACTACCTTCAAGACGCGGGAGGGTCTTTATGAGTGGTTGGTTATGCCATTCAGGTTGTCGAACGCCCCGAGTACCTTCATGCGTGTGATGAACCAGCTTTTTCGGCCTTTTATTGGGAGGTTTGTGGTAGTGTATTTTGATGATATTTTGATTTTTAGCCCTGATCATGCCTCGCATTTGCAGCACTTGCGACAGGTTCTGAGTTTGTTGCAAACAGAAAAATTTTTCGCTGCCTGAGCTAAGTGTTCGTTCATGACAGACAGCGTGTTATTTCTGGGATGCATAGTGTCTTGTGAAGGAATTTCTGTGGATAAGTCAAAGGTCGACGTTGTCCGTAGGTGGCCTACCCCGAGGAGCATTCATGACGTGCGCAGCTTCCATGGATTAGCGTCGTTCTATAGGCGTTTTATCCCAAACTTTAGCGGCATCATGGCTCCTATCACAGATTGCATGAAGGCTAGGCAGTTTACTTGGTCGGAGGCAGCGGCTAGTGCTTTTGAGGAAATCAAGCGCAGACTTACCACTGCTCCTGTACTTGCTTTGCCAGATTTTTCTAAGCCTTTTGAGTTGCATTGCGATGCATCAAAGGTCGGCGTTAGGGTAGTTCTTAGCCAAGAGGGCAGGCCTATTGCATACTTCAGCGAGAAGCTGCATGGGGCTAAGGCGAATTACAGTACCTACGACGTGGAGTTCTATGCGATCATACAGGCCTTGAAGCACTGGTATCCCTATTTGTCACAAAGTGAGTTTGTATTGTTCTCTGATCACGATGCTCTGAAACATATTAACAGCCAGGACAATTTGTCAGCGAGACACGCGAGGTGGGCTGCGTATCTCCAACAGTTCACTTTCTCCCTCAAGCATAAATCTGGCGTTCAAAATCGGGTTGCCGATGCCCTTAGCCGTCGCACTTGCTTACTTACTACCTTACGGGCAGAGGTAATTGGTTTTGATTCATTTCGTGAATTATTACGTACTGACACAGTGTTTGCCCCGATTGTTCATGAGGTTGAGACAGGTCAGCGCACAGATTTTGTGATGCATGATGGGTTTCTGTTTAAGGGGACCCAATTGTGCGTGCCTCAATCCAGTTTACGCCTCAAGATCATCAAGGAGCTGCATGAGGAAGGGCATATGGGGCGTGATAAAACCTGGCAGCTTGTGGCCAATTCTTATTACTGGCCTTCTATGCGGCGTGAAGTGGCCCGCTTTGTTGATAGTTGCCGAATCTACCAAGTGTCCAAGGGGACGGCGACCAATGCGGGATTGTATATGCCCCTACCAGTTCCGGAGAGACCGTGGGCGGACGTGAGTATGGATTTCGTGTTGGGTCTTCCGCGGACGCAGCGTGGCAGTGACTCTATCTTCGTGGTGGTGGACAAGTTCACCAAAATGTCACACTTCATTGCTTGTAAGAAGACTAATGATGCTGTCCATGTTGCCCAACTTTACTTTCGGGAGGTCTATCGACTTCATGGGCTGCCAACGTCCATCGTTTCTGATCGGGACTCTAAGTTCCTTAGCCACTTTTGGAGGTGTCTATGGCGATTGGCTAATACAAAACTGAATTTTAGCAGTGCCTACCACCCTCAAACTGATGGGCAGACTGAAGTGGTGAACCGCTCGTTGGGTAACTTGCTGCGCTGCCTTGTGGGGGAACATCTGAAGTCATGGGACCAGAAGTTGTACCAAGTTGAGTTTGCTTTCAACAGATCAGTGAATCGCAGCTCGGGTTTCAGCCCCTTCTTTGCCAATTATGCATTCCAGCCGCGCGCGCCGATTGACTTAGCCCCTGTTCCCGACTTGACGAAGGTCCATAAGAAGGCAGGACTTCATCACAGATCTGCAGACTGTCCATAACCAGGTGCAGCAAAATCTGCGTGAGTCGACAGCGAAATATAAGCAGGCAGCTGACCAGAAGCGGCGCTCGGTGGAGTTTGAAGTGGGAGATTTTGTGTGGGCTGTGTTAACCAAGGATTGGTATCCAGCTCATGAATACAGCAAACTAGCAGCTCGGAAAATTGGGCCATATGAAGTTGTTGAGAAGATCAATCCTAATGCCTACCGGTTGAAGCTGCCGAGCCATGTCAACACTTCTGACGTGTTCAACGTGAAGCATCTTATGCCTTACCGTGGTGACAGTTCCGGGGAGGAGGCAGATTCGAATTCGCAGGCGAATTCTTTCCAACCTGGGGAGGATGATGCGGATCGTATTGCCAAAGGTTATTTGGAAACGCGACGACGGCAATATACCCGGGCCGGTGGTCGGTAAACTTCAATCGACCATAACTTTCAACTCGTAACTCCGTTTTGCCATTATAATATGTCTTTGAAAAGGTATCGACGAGCCAGAGAAAGAAGAAAATTTATGAAATGATTTACCAGCCTAGGAAATCACGAAAAAATGCTTCTAAATATGGTTTTGGGACTATTTTGTGTTTTGGGCTTGTTTTTGTGGGCTTTTTGTCAGTTTTCCTTTTAACCCGGTATTGTCCTGGGCCTAGGGTTTTGTGCCGCCTATTTATGTTCTTGTTTAAGACATTTTCAGTAGTTTTGATGATTAATAAAGTTTGTGTGCGTTTTGGCACTTTTCCAATCATTCGGTATTTTTTACGAAATTCAACGAGTATTTGATGCCCTAGAACCTAGTATTCGTGGTGAATCAATAGGTTGCAGGAGGACTCTGAATCCAGTATTCGTGGTGAATCAACGGATTAGAGTGTATTTTCTTGTTCTCTTAATAGCCGCTGCATCAGTGATGCTTCAATCATCACGTCTGGCATTTTCATGCCAAGACACCTAGTTTTAACACTCAACTGGAGATTTTTAACTCCAATCCAGTAACACTGATTGGTAATAACATAAAATTTGTCTCCTCAACATCGAAACGAGGATCAAGCAGCACCAGTTAATGGATGATACCATTATGTTACATGTTAAGATTCTAATTTGGAATTTCAGTACTTAATTGACTGAACAGTTTCATTCAATCCAAAATTTGCTCAGCAAGAACCTATGAAGGGAGTTTATTCATTTTCTTCTTAATCAATTTACTACTGACCAGGCCACTTGTGAATAAAGAACATTAAATCATATTCTCTTCAACAATGAACAAGAGAAGGGTAGATTAAAATTATAAGAGAACTCTTAAACATCAGGAGTTGTCTGGCTCTTGAAGGAATGCGGCGATGATGGAGAGAGGCCCTAGTGCAAGAGAGATGTTTTGTAAAACACAGAACACACTTTTCATGCTGACTCTAAAACAATCGCTGTCGTCTCATGGAATGTTGGTCTCAAAGAAATGGTGGTCTATTCAAAGAATCAGCTCTAACTAAGGAGCATTGAGGATAAAGAGACGGAATCTTCAAGGATAAGTACATGTTTGGATACTCCATTCTCTCAATATCTCTCACTATAAAACCCCGCTGGGTTTTGTAGTGTCAAGTATCTCTTTTGGTGGATTTGTAGAGATGGGGATGCTACAAACAGAGGATACCAATGAGGCACTAGGCAATGGGATTGAAACCTCTCTCAAAATCTCAATAGAGGCAGTGCCACCCTCACAAGTCCATAGAGTCTGCTTAGCACCCAATAAAACCATTTTTCAGAAACTCAAGGACAGGTTCTCTTAGATGTTCTTCCCAGAGGACCCATTCCACAGATTCAAAAACCAGACATTGTTTAGAAATTTGGTTTTGGGTCTTGAGTTTGTCTTCCCCATCCTTCAGTGGGGGCCTGGTTACAATTTCAAACTCTTCAGGTCTGACCTTGTCTCTGGTCCCTGAACTCACCATTGCAAGCCTAGCAATTCCACAGGTGATGCTGGCCATTTCTTGTTTTGTCACATTCCTTAATGATGTGGCTATCTGGTATAAAAACAAGTAAGCCAGGCTTTACAAAATTTTCGAAATCCATTCCAGAATTGAAGAAATTCAATGGCTGGGGAGGTATATCAGTGAATTTATCCTCCACATCAAAGGTTGTGCTTAAAAGAGAAGCTGGCTGTAATTTAACCATCTAATCATATCAATAGCAATTTTGACGACAAAAACGCTACCTTTTAGTATTTTGCAACATTGTTGTCATAACCTTTTTGTAACTTATATTAACTATGGAGCAGATGATGCAGGTTAAATTTTACCTTATGGCCAAGTAGTATCTGAAATTTTTTCTTTTATTACAGGGAATCAGATATGCAAAGCTTGCAAATTTGCCTCCCATATATGGGCTGTGTGAGTATAAACACATCATGAGCTCTGTTCATTTTCATTTTCATTTTCATTTTCTCTGAGGGAATAATTTCCTAGTCTTGGAATACAAGTTTAATGTTTTCCTGTTTTTACAAATTTGGGTTTGCAGATTCGAGTTTAATCCCACCACTCATCTATTCTATCCTAGGCAGTTCTAGACACCTTGCGGTTGGACCAGTTATAATAGCATTCCTTGTGATGGGTGAAATGCTTAGTGAGACAGTTTCATACCAAGATGAGCAGATCTCTATCTTAATTTGGCTTTCACAGCTACATTTTTCACTGGCTTAGTTCAAGCTTCCTTAGGACTACTAAGGTTTGAAACCAAGACATTTCAGACTTTTTTCTGTTCGTTTTGGGAGACAATTCTTCCAGAAAAATTGTGGCAAGTAAAAACAAATTTCTTGTATCAAGTCTTCAAAATTTTATTCATTCTATCTGTTTATGATAATTGGCAGATTAGGGTTCATTTTAGAATTTTGTCGAAGGCCACGTTGATAGGTTTCACTGCCAGAGCCACAGTTATTGTCACTGCGGCAGCTAAAAGGGTTGCTTGGAATTGTTCACTTCACCAAAGACATGCGGATTGTTCCTGTTTTAAAATCCATTTACAATCATAAAGAAGAGGTAATATGAAAGAGAAAGAGAGTGCACTATGCATTTCTTTGTTTGTGTACTCATTCTGATTATGCAATTTTTGAATGCAGTGTTCCTGGAGACCTTTTGCAATGGGCTTCAGTTTCCTTGGTTTTCTACTAATAACAAGGCAGATTGTTAGTACCTTACACTCCTATATATCCAATTTATTGGACAGTCTAATGCTTCTTTATCTTAAAATCAAGATTTTTAATTGGCAGAGGTTGAAGAAACCAACGCTTTTCTGGATATCAGCAGCCTCCCCATTAATGGCCATCATTCTCTCAACCTGCATTATCTCATCTGTCCTTGACTTGCAAACCCACAATGTCTCCACGGTATGAACTCGAATTCCTTGAGCCTTTACCAAAACAAGGGTGCTTTATTTTTTTAGAATTATTTCCATTCTTCACTAAGGATTTTTTGTAATACCTTTAATACTTGTTTTCTGCTATTGTTAACAGATTGGGCACTTGCCAAGGGGTCTGAACAAATTATCAGTGGAGGATCTATATTTTCATGGTCCAAAGTTACTACTCGCTATCAAAACTCACATTACAATTGGGATACTATCTCTAACCATAAGTTATCCAACAATTCTGTCTCTGTTGTTCTAACTTATTCTTTACTATGATCGCTTTAAAAATCCATGATGTTACAGTAAGGAGTTGCAGTGGGAAGAATTTTTGCTGCTTTAGAAAACTACCAATTTGATGGGAACAAAGAGATGACAGCAATTGGTGCAATGAACATTGTTGGTTGTTGCTTTTCACGTTACATTGCCACAGGTTATATATCACCTTTCTAGATGTCTAACTCAAATAGTATCATTGTCTTTCGTATATGATAATGACAAGTCTTTTGTTAATCAAATTCTTCAGGATCATTTTCTAGATCTGCAGTCAACTGCAATGCTGGTGCAAAAACATCAGTTTCAAACATAGTAATGGCAGTAGCAGTACTTGTGACTATGATGTTTCTTATGCCATTGTTTCGTTACACTCTCAATGTCATCTTAGCAGCAATAATCATATCTGCCGTGATAGGTTTAATTGATTATAATGCCATATTCTGACTCTAGAAAGTTGGTAAGTTCGATTTCTTGGCATGTTTATGCCGTTCCTTTGGGGTTCTTTTCGTTTCTGTGTCCCGGGGCCTTGCTATTGCAGTAAGCTGTTTATCCTTCAAAACTTCTTCCTAATATCTTTTGGGTCAATATTATAATTTGTTTTCCCTTCAAAGTGCCTGTTTGATCTAAGCATAGATGTTTTTTTTTAAAAAATAAAAAACAAATTTAGATTATTAAAATATAAAGGTGTTATTGCTCAGTCTCTGATGCCTTGCTGCATCATTCAGGTTGGAATTTCAGTTTTGAAGATTCTGTTGCGCGTCACCAGGCCTCACACTGTCATCTTGGGGAATATACAAGGCACGGAAATATACCGAAATCTCAACAGACACAAAGAAGCTTTGAGGGTTCCTTCCTTTCTAATACTTGCTGTTGAGTCTCCTATTTACTTTGTGAATTCCACATATATACAAGAAAGGTGAGTTTAGTGTTGCACAGTACATTTTACCCATGCACATGGATTTTTCTAATCAGTGCAAAAGCCGTATAACTGTAGCATGCATGCAATTGTAGTTATTGCACAGTAGAGCTCATAGTTATAAGGTCTACAATTAGGCATTAGGCAGAGTCACCATAATATCAGCTGCATGGTTTTGTATGCTAGTAGAGATATCATAAGCATTTACTTAAACTAGAAGGTGTGACAAAGAGAGTGTTCAATTTCAGGATAATAAGATGGATTCGAGAGGAGGAAGAGCTAACAGTAGGAGACTATGGAAGTGAAATAAAATACCTAATTTTGGACATGACTGGTAAGTTAGTATCGAAACCCTTTAACCTATTTTTTCCAATGAAATCAGAGTTACAAGAACGCAATCACAGAACTCTCAATGATCTAAACATTATCAAAGAGAAATCTTTCATTTTTCTCAGCTGTGACAGCAATAGACACGAGTGGAATCGACACAATATGTGAACTAAGGAAGATGCTGGAAAAAAGATCACTGGAGTTAAGAAAACTTAGTGAACTAATTACTCGAGACTGCATAGTTTTGATTACTGCAAGCATTTATTAATCTCTAGCTGTTTCTTTTGTGTTTGCCCTCCCTTTTACGTAGCTTGTTTTGGTGAATCCTGTTGGAAATGTGATGGAAAAGCTACACCAGACAGAGACTTTGGAGTCCTTGGGGCCATATGGATTGTATCTAACAGTTGGGGAAGCAGTGAATGATATTTCAGCATTGTGGAAAGCTCAACGATCAAACGCTTAAGGAAGTCAGTGTGGCAATGTGATGCAGTAACATGCATGGCATTAGACTACATGGAGCAATTAGATCAATCCCAGAATAAATTAAGCAGCCGACGCAAGTATCTCCAAATCGTACAAAATTTGGTTGGTTGATGGAAAAAACTCTTTTCACAATTCTAAGTAGGACCCGTTGGCAAAACTTGGAATATCGGAAACTTTTGTCGTTTATGACCTCAAATAAGAGATTTTGCCGTTTAGTAATATTGTAGATCTTTTATGTCTTTTTCTGTAAAAGTCAAAACTTGACCCTGTCAGTTCTGGCATTATTTTTGTGTCCTAAATTATTAGTACTCGGTTTTAATTTGATTTTGTCATTTTTATAATTTTTTAATTTTTGCACAATTAGAGCCCTGTTAATGTTTAGAGTATTTTCTTATATAAATGGATGCATGAGCTCTGTCTCAAGACAGCTTTTAAGTAATAGAATTGAAAGATTTTTTTTATTTTCTGACTTTGAATATTCTTTGTGAATCAACTAGTATTTGATGCATTTTTTCTGATATTCTGCAAAATTAACAGATTAAAAAAACAGCCTAATTTTCAGTATTAATTCGCGAATCAATAAGAAGAGCCTAGTTTTTTTTTGTATTCGTTCTTAAATCAACGAACTTTAGGCAGTTTATCATTATTTCTACACACTTCCCTGCATCACAATGGGTAAAAATGAAGAAATTGCGAATGCTTGCATACTTCAATAGTCTTTGTAAAGGCTCTATGAAGGGAACAGTTTCGTAAATGAAACAAGACTAGAAAATCTTACCATTGTCAATTCAACTTCTTAATGCTTGCATTATTATTATTTTTTACCTCTTCTGCAAACAACAACAACAAACAACAAACTCTTGCTTGGACAATCTCAACAAGAGCTTACGCGACAAAAACTGAACAAAGATATTATAACAAATAAAAACCATATCATATACCCATAAAAAATTGATAGTGTGGCGGACAATAATAGACAAGATGCAACATGGAAGATTATAAAATTGGCCTTGTAAGTGTAATTGAACTCAAGAGAATACAAGATGATCCATTAAGGGTGCTGCTAATTAACAAGACAATTGTCATATAACTAAGTGAGATATCGAGGGCTCTGTCAATCGTGGAATCGCCATCTTTATCAAATACATACTGTACTATTTTCCACTTAAATTATCAACAGCCATAAAGCCTTTAATGCTACCATAAACCCAACAATACCTGATGTGTCCCTCAACAAGAGGAAAGAGCACAAATGAGCGTAAATTGGATGCGGTTATTAACAAAAAAAAACTTGCCTGTAATGTTGCCTGTGCTTCACCAATTTAGGGAACCAAGATTGCAAAATTGCCGTTTCCATATGCAGATCTCACTGCAAGTCGAAATGATTTCAAAGAATAAAATTCCAAAACAGAATACTGGACACATCCATATTTGGTTTTCTGGGAAACAATATTATCAGCACAACAAAACGCCGTCTCTTAGGAAACAACCCAAATTATACAAGCAGGGTTCCATAACAAATAAAATGTTCTACTCCTCTGTTTCCATCTACAAGCAATTTCCCATTGTTATAGCCTGCTAATGCCTCCAGCAGAGAAAATAGATACTATATAAAAGACCTCTAGCAATTCTCTTCTAATAATAGATCAAGTTTTGTATCTCATGAGTCTTATCCAGGAGTTCCTCCCAAGCAAAGAAAAAACAGCCATTATAAGCCCGCAAGAAATCTGTTCTTGCCTGTTCAGTACCTCTGGTCAGTCAAACAACTGCATAGAAATACACTCACATTAGTTATCTGTATACTGTAGTTCTGTACAACATTGCTCCATGTAAATATTGCCGCCACGTAAAATTTTAGTTGACATCCTGAACTTTCAGGTTCCATTATTTTACTATTTAAGCAGTGAGATGGATTACATCCACTAAAAAGTAAAACCTAATCATCTTCCTGAACTTTCAGGTTATATTATTTTTACTACAAAAGGTGATGCTACTAAAATTTGAGAATTTCTTGCAATTCAATTCAATGCTACAGTGGTGCATTTTGACAAACTCATGCAGAGTCATTTCCAACCAAAGCAGTATAATCCAGCACCCTTGTCAAATAGTCTTGCTGCTATGAGTTTCTAAGTGGCAACAATCAATTGAATAATTACATAACCAAAACAATGAATTTTAATACAGAAGCCTAGTCAAAATTTTTATTTGACATTATTTTAGGAAATTGGTAGTTTAATTCTGCTCAAATGCCATTAATAATTCCTGTTGGTAATGGGAGGGATATCGATGATGAATTGTTTAAGCAAATACTATGCAGCTTCAAGTCTATCAGTTGGAGGACATTTTGCGATATTCTCATTAAGAAAAGTAATATCTTCTTATCATTTTCTCCTCTGTCTGTCTGTCTTGATCATGTTAGTTTGATCTTTCAGTCCTCTTGACACTTCTTTCCCCTAATCACAATGTTACAGACAGTACTAAAAAAACAACCAAGAAACACAATTGTTATGCTAATGAGTTTAGCCTAAAAGTTCGTAAACACCACAAATAACTATACTTGATATAAGTCTTGCTGGAAGCGCATAAAAACCACGCAAAAATGAGTAGTACATCAGTGAAAATATAACCAGCAGAATTGCCTAACCAACAATGGGAAGCTATCAACAAGGAACTAGGAGACGTAAAAAACATGCAAAAGTTCAAAATAAGGTGCCCTTGACATACATGCTCTATGAACGTGCATACTTATTATATGCATGAATAGACAATGGAAAAAGAAGAAGAGCACAAATGCAAAATCATGGGGCTTCAGATTTAGGAGAGATTCCACAAAAATGGGAATGCGAATATGATTAAATCTGCTGAGAATAGGGACAATCTAGACCATATAAAGACAACTAATCCAGTAAATTGAATGCAAACAAAATAGAGAAACTTCATCATAAAAAACAATGTAGAAATTGAAAGGAGTTATTGAAGACTCAAGACTCGAGCAAAAACATTCAAGCAGAGCAAAAACAGTAACACACGATCTGATGTGCAAAACTAATAGTGGAGACAGACGAACAAAAGCATTCAGCAACAGATACCCAAAAAAACCAACAAAAATAAATAAAACAAAAAAAAAAGAATTTGAGTCATAAAATTTGACCAAGAGAGATGGAGGGGAGGGGGGAAGAGACAGAGACAGCGAAGCGAATAGAACAGGAGAGATCTCTTCTTGGTAGTCAGTCAAAGGCAATAAATAAACAAACGGAGAGAAGATATTGGCTTACTTGATCGGTATCTTGGTATGGGTATTTCTCGCAGCTCACGTTTTATGCACAAGTATTCACCTAACAATGCCATCACTGCAACTCCAGTACCATTCACAACCCACCAAGTTATTGATGAAGGCCAACCTCCATATATGATGCATATAAAGAGGTGGGCAATGTAGACGGTGGCCGAGAAATCTAAGCACTTCTTTGCCCTCTCAATCAAATAAAGCATATAAACAGCTCTGCTTGGAAGAAGAAAAAAAAGAAGTCCAAGTCAACAAGTCTAATCTGTGGACGCTTTAGCATGAACCTTTATGAATGCTCTAAAGACTATAAATACTCTTTCTAAATAAATTCAGTGCAAGGAATTAGTACACAAACACCACAATATTTTTATGTCAGAAAAAGAAATTATACTTCGAAAAACAACGGTAACTGGAATCATTTTCCCCTTTTGGGGAACTATATTAATGAAAACGATGTACATGTTATGAACAGCTTGCAGCCAGAGATTGAATTGCCTTGTGGTTTTTCAATTCAAGCTCTCTCTCTCTCTCTCTCTCTCCCCCCGCAACCATCCAACCCTTTTCTTCCCAACCCCCATCCCCCTAACGCCCTTAACCAAGTAATACTATTAGTTAACTGTTCTTATTTTCATCAATCAAACATCCCACTTTTTCTCTGTAACTCTGCCATGTTTTTGATTGACTAAATTGATATCAAAAGAAAAATTATTAAACATTTCCAAACCCATCCATGCAAAGCAACAGAAAATTTTCAGCAATCAAGAAAAATGTGCATATAGAAAGAGAAGAAAATAAAAGAGAAAAGGAAAATGACAATTCTGAAATGGATGAGTTGTAAGACTGTCAACAGAACTAGAAATGTAATGACATTACAAGGACAAAATAAGAGAAAGTTACTTACAAAATTAACGTCATATATGCAACAGTGGCCAATGACTGCAATTATAAGAAGTGGTGAGGGAACTCAACTTGAAAGCAGTAAAAGGGCAAGCTTAGAAAGAGTCACTTTCAACTGTTTGCTCATATGCAACAAAAACTAATGACTACACTAGCAAGAAAAAGAGACAAAGCTGAAGTCAAATGCAGTAAAAGGACAAGATAAGAGATGTTCACTTGCCAGGTTTTAACCATATGCAAAAAATACCGATGAATAAAGCTATGACAAGAACTAGGAAAGGCTCCAAATATAAATGCTTAAGGCTATCAAACGATGACATGATGTCTTCTAATTTACCAAAGAAATCCTCCCAGATGGAGCACAAACACCTAAATGGATTCATTTAATTGGCCCAACTCAACTTGGTTCAATTGAATTACTTTCAAACATCCTTTACCATAAAGTTTCTCCCCATTAAATATCGAATTAAAAAAAAAAAAAAAAAAACATAACGATTGAAAATTCAAGAATCAGCAAAGGACCCAATAACATACCTTATTCAAGTATGATAAAATTAAGAACAATATTACTTCGAAGTTCAAGGAAACTATCCAAATGACCATTTAAGTATTAGATACACATGTATTAATGAAAAAAACAAAAGGAAGATGATTCTCACCCAGCAAGCGAGCTGAGTACAAATGACGCAATGACGCACCAACCAGTAACTGTAGAAGCAGTGACAGTAGCGTAATCAAAGAAATACACTAGACTCATGCGAGATACACGAGTCCCAACAAGAATTGCCATGAAAACTCCAAGCGTTAGATAGTATAAGCATTGAAGGCAAAAAATTTGGGCAACAATGAGCCATGGATCCCATACCACCGCACCATAAAACATGATATCAACCTCTTCAAAAAGAACCCAACTTTCTAATTCCCTAAAACACCCTTCCAAAATATCACAACCCCTGTATCTTTGGATTCAGACCTGGTTCCCAGAACAATCAAATCCAAAGGGTCGCTTTCCAGAGCCCAATGCTTCAAACACCATAGTTAAGAATCCAATTCAAACCCGTAATTGTATCGATTTGAATATGAATCAAGATCAACTAATCTATAAGAATTATCAAACCAAATCAAGAGATACTGCCAATGAAATTGATGACAAACCTCTGATTGAAACCAAATAGAGAGAGCGTAACCCTAAATTCTGCAGATTGGAATAAAATTCAGGAGTTTATCAAATTGTCGGGCGAGGAACTTATGATTCAAGCCATGCAAGCTCCAGATTCAACGGAGGTTTAATCGACGGAAAAGAAGTTTGAGAGAGAGGGCGGGTACCTAGACTAAGATCGATAGATAGATGACCATCTAGAGGGGGAGATTCGTCTTCAAGTGAAGCATTCTGGACGTGAAGGTTTCTTACTTCTTCTTCTTTTCCCTCTCTCTCTCTCTCTCACTTCAGTTTTGTTGTTAACAGATGCGTAGAGACTAGACAACCCTGCGCCGAATCAATGCACAGCCACTGACCACTGAGAGCGACTCACACGCGTGTAACCTTTTGTACTTCATTTATTTATGGAAGTTTTTATTTTTATAGCATTTTTTATAGAGGAGATTCTACCAAAAATAATGTGATAGCAATAATTTTAAAAGTGGGGTAATTACACTTTATATTTTTATAATTTGAGTAAAAATTAAATGTTCTCGTTGTGGTTCAAAAGTGAGGACTTATCTGTATAGTAAATAAAATTATGATAGATTTAATGAAATGACAAAAATATTCTCGTAAAGAATAACTTTTTATTTTAACGTAAAATGACAAAATAGTTTTTTTGACATCCAATTTTAGAAAGATGAAATAACGAAAATATCTTGTGATATAATTATTGTCAACTCTAGTAGTTTTCATTCATTTTATAGTTGAATCCAAACCACAAAAACGTTATGTGTTTACTTTTAAACTATCGGAAGATCATTTAATTTTCGTAAATCCTTTAAAATATATGAAAAAATATTGAGTGTTTCAACCATATTTTGTATAAAAATTCTATACTAATATTTTATTTATTTTAATATTTGTAGAGATTTTTGGTTTGTCATAGTTTAAAAATTCAACCAATATACAATATCAATTTTTATGGTGTCAATTGTCATACACAAAAAGGGTAATTCAGCTATCATTCCTATTAAATTTTAACACAGGGTGTTTTTCTTTAAAACTCATCTCATTTTTCTTAAAGCTCTTTTTGTTTTACCATAAATTTGGGTTTTTTGTGTAAAAAAAACATCATAATATAATAAGAATGACTAATGATAACTTAGTACTATCTAATTACTTTTTTATTCTAAAACTGAAAAAGTTTAGTGGTCAGGATATCAACCCTACCAAATTTTGGCTTGTACTATTTTTCTAAAAAATTTCTTTATTTTGTAATAAATTCATATTACTAATATAATAGAACATTTATGTTATAGTTTGATAGGAATTACTATTAAAAAATTTGTACTATCTAACCATTAGATTCTAATGTTATTCCATTTAACTGTATCATATCTTATATAAAAAAACCAACTATTACCAGTGTGACCGCATAGGATAGTGGATTAGCTCAACCGTATCATACCTTATATAAAAAAACCAACTCTCATCAGTGTGACCGCATAGCGCAGTGGATTAGCGCATTTGACTTCGGATCAAAAGGTCGTGGGTTCGACTCCCACTGTGGTCGACGCCCTTAAGGAGCTTGGTTTTTTAAGCATTTTTGTTCATTCATGCATTCAGGAATTTAGCAAGTTCATTAGCTTAGAAGAAAGCTTGACAAGTGCACATTACATCTCTTCTTAGCTGTGAACTGGCTCATGATTCAAAAACATAAATGTCATTTCATTTGCTACTGTTGTTTATATGAGCCGTTCCTCTCCGGATGTTTGCATATCCCATATCTGAAACTGAACCATTAGCATATTTTCAATACCCAAATGCCAGATCTGAAAAAACTTGTATCATCACGTCCTTCGAGCTTGAAGGAAGACTAAATATTGACTATACTGAAATTTTGCAGTACATTCCTCAAATTGATAGTATACTCTCATAACAGGCAGCTGAAATACAACTTACAAAGGTTCAGTACATACAAACTCAGTTTCCTTAATTTCCATGATTCGCCGTCACATCTATATAGTAGAGGTATTGTGAAAAAAAATTTAAGTGAGAAAATGAAGGCCCAGAAGGATAAAGGAATATCTGAATATGAAAAATAAAAAGAAAGAGTATACAATGAGGGCAATCCAGATAGTGTACTATGAATTATCTCGTTGGGGACTTCCCTTTCTTCTCCTGCTTTTTTTCTTCACGGAAACTGCCTCATTGCCCCCTGCTTCACCTTTTTGTTGATGCTGATCATTTACAAGATCTCTCGACGAATTTATTTGACTTCTTAATCTCAATATCTCACCCTTTGCAGATGCCAATTCCTCTTCCAGTTTCCTTGTTCTCTTCTCCAAACTCTCCCTTTCCTTCCCAAGCCTCATCACAAGGTTATGTGCATCCTCCATGGTTTCTTGGGCTCCTTGAGAAACTTGTTTCTGCTCAGCAAAGGACTTGTAAAGCTCATCTTTCTCATCTTCAAGGCTAGAAATCTGTGATTTAGCCATCTCTAGATCTCTTGAAAGTACCATTGCATTTCGATTCATCTCATCAAGCGACTTGGTAGCCTCTTCCAAATCCATTTCAAGAGACTTTCGTGATTCATCTTTCAAAATTTGTTTCTCCAAAGCTTGTAATTCTTTGTTCAAAGATTTAACAACCTTCTTTTCTTCTTTTAAATCAGCAGCTGTACTTTCTGCTTTCTTATAGACATCAACCAATTCCTTCTGTAGGCTATCACGACTTTCTGCAGCAGCTGCCAGACCATGTGACACAATTTGCAGCTCGTCTTTAGTTTTCTTCAGAACCTCTTTTGCTGATGTGAGCTCGCCAGCAAACACTTCTGCAGCGCATTTTGCCTCATCAAGGCTCCTGTGGAATGACTCCCTAGCTTCGGCAAACTCAGCCCGGACCTTAGAAACCTCAGCCTCAAGGTCTGAGCACAGACTTCTTGACTGCTGTAGTTGTTTTGCCAGATCAGAAACCTCCTTTCTTGACTTTCCAAGCGTTTCCTCTGTAATCTTGAGCTCATGTTTCAGATTCTTCACATTGTTCAATTTTATATCCAGAATTTTCTTCAAATCAACCCTTTCTTGGGTCAAATTGGCAACTAAGTCTTGGTTTCTGCTCACTTCATTTAAAGCAAGGTCTATCTTTTCTTTAAGCTGGTCAAGCTCATAGTCTCTTTCTCCCAAGAGCTTGGCATCTGCAGCCGCTTTCTCTTTGGAAGATGACTTCAGATCATCATATCCCTTCTGGATAGCATCAAATTTCCTGTTAGAATCATCTCTCTGAACAATTAATGAACTTACTTGAGCATTCAAATCATCCACCAAAGCATTCTTCAGTTCTAGTTCCTTTTTATTTTTCAGAAGTTCTTGTTTCAATCTTTTGATTTCTGAATTTGCTACTGCAAGTTCATCCTTGGTCTGCTCATAGGTAGAATCCAATTTCTTAAGCTCTGATTGGTTTGCAGCGAGTGTGGAATTGAGATTACAAAGAGCATCTTCTTTATCCTTGATCTCTGAACTGAGCAATGCTATCCTTTCTTGCAAGACTTCAATTGAGTTAAGCTTCTCCTTCAGCTTTTCTTCTAGTTCCTTCTTCTCTTCCCCAGCTCTCGTGAGTTTGGTTTGAAAATTCTCTATTTGGACATTGAGATCCTCAACTAATCTTTTCTCACTTTGCAGCTCCCGTCCTAGTCCAGTTATTGTACTGTTTGCCAATCTTAATTGGTTCATCAAAGACTGCTGCGCCTCATTTGCTTTTTTAAGTTGCTTGTTTCGTTCATCCTTCTCATTTAGCAGCTTTAAGTCAAAGTTCTTCTCCAGTGCAACAATGGTTGCTTCTTTTTCATTCAGCTTATTTTTCATCTGTGCATCCAACCAGTGGATGAGTTGGTGAAAAAGAACACATATATCAGAACAAATTGTTGGAACTTGTAAGTTCAAAACAAAAAATAGAGCAAAAACATATATAAAGAAGAGGCGGTGCTAATATTGCAAAGTATACAAGCATTCAGGGGGCAAATCAATCTGCAAGGCACATTTCCTCTTTGAAACTCTTGAGGTTCACTCTGCTAGCAATAAGGTGAAAAACATGGTGCCTATTGTGAAATTTCAGGTTTCTCATAACGATGAGTGGGAGTTATTTGGGTCCAGATAAAGGAAAATAGGCTCTAACAGTCTTTTACTCTCAGGAAAATATTTAGCTTCATGCTATTCTTATAATGGATAAAAATCAGTCATGCCATCAGAAACTTCCTATCTGCTAAATAGTAAATACATGGCACACTCATCAGATTAGACAACGCCTTATCTATTTCCAAAGAAAGTCTGTCTCTTTCAGAGGAGGCAACTGATTAAGAGAACCAAATATTCCTTACAGATTCTATCATTGCTTCAGTAGCAATCTTTTCCTTCCTAGCCAATGCATAGAGTGCACCAAGCACGCCAGAACTGAATATTCCAAGTCCATTCAGAAGAGAAAGAAAGGGATTTGGCAATGCATCTCCTTGAAGTGTTTGCTGGCCACAAAAACAACTCATTTCAGAACATTTCAAGTTGGCACAAAGTCCTTTGAAAAATAAACAATGAAATCCACTAATTTCAAACTCTTTTATAGATTAAATTTGGCAGAGATTCAGACCTCTGCTTTTTGCTCTGCTGTCCCTAATTCAGATTCTGCTGAAATAAAATGAGATTACTGAGAACGTGTAACGATAGCAAATACAAAAAAAAAGGATAAAATATCAGTTATTGTTTCTCTTTTTTGGTAATGAATATTTAATAAGAATAAAATATTAGCTATTGTTTCACATTTTGGTAATGAATCCTAGGTATTGTTAAATAAATAAAAAAAGGATCTGACAAACCTTCTTCAGAGAAGTAAATAAATTATATGAAATGTTAAAATGGAGGGACGCTAATTACATACTGAATTCAGAGAAGAATCAAAAGCATAAAGATATATCTTATATATCAGTTCTATTATGAACCATAGTGTCTATAATTGGACCATTTTATCCAAAGAATCGATAAAGGTGGAGTTTAGTTTCAACTCTTGGTACTGAAGGAGGAGAAAAGAAAGAAAAAGAATTGTTCAACCAAGAAAAATTTAGTTAAAATAGTATGGATAATGTTTTGTCACGTAATCACATAGACAAAAATGGTTGTGGATTTTAGATTTTTTGAGAACTTGGAAGCGTAAGGAGTGTATAGGCTTGCTGCTGTCTTTTGTTTGGTTAGACTCCCCTTTCCTGTAAATGGGTTGCATCAAGAATCAAGAAAAATCGAACGTTTCCTTAGTACTTAATGGCTAATGCATTCTAAGCCTCTGTAACTTTAGGGGGCTCTTCCATAAACAAAAGTTGGATACCACCATTTGTAGGCTTCATATATATTTTCTCCTCTTGACAGGCTCTTTACGATATACCTCAATTTTTCATTGTATAATTGGTTGCATCAAACTGACTCTAGACATAATACTTTTTACAAAATCTAATGTTCTTATCATCCTACATGCACAGCAGAAGATACCCATCTCACCAATCATGTATTTATTATGACTAATTAGTAATTACATGAAAATTTTCCCATACTAGACCAAATATTGGAATAAAGAACAGCCACAGTACTCAGAGAAATTCAAAATTATTAGTTAGTCATTCTTAACTTTTACTTTCAATCTAAAATATCACTATTGGTACATGTACTATGCTACAAACCAAAAACTTCACTATCCAGAATTGAAGTTAATATAAACTTATAGAAAGGGCATATTTAGGATAATTAGTAATGATAAGCAAATACCGTCAAGTGAATGGAATTTGATAAACAGCTAATATCATCTAATTACGAAAAACCCAATAGCATTTATCGCGAGAAAAGGCAGTTCAAAAATGTAAAAATGATAACCCATCTCACCAAATTCATCAATCTGCCAAAAAAGAAAAGAAGTTCATTTAGGCTAAACCCGAAGGCAAGAAAATACCCAAAGACCTAAACCCAACTGACCTGTTGCCAAGCCTTCAAGAGCTTTAGCCTTCAATTGAAGAAATGGAAGAACTGAAATACCAACGAAAACAATAGCTCTCCTGTTGAAGAAGACACTGTCGTTTGGGTTCTCGCGATGCATGCAAGCCTTGGCTGTTCTGTTTTTTCTACTGTCGACTCCATTTCTTGGGAAAGAGTACAAGAAAACAGACTGAGAAGAGTATAGGGAAGAAGAAGAAGAAAGGGGAAAGAGAGAGTGATAGAGGGGAGAGTGCGAAAAACAAGAACTCCCCATTCCAAAGCTCATAACTTTTCTTGATTTTGAGTGATAAACAAGCACTCTCAGAGCCTCCGATCATTTGCTTTATCTCTCTACTACTCAGTTTCCACGGTTATGACTTGAATAGACCTGGATGCCCTCTTTTAGTTGTCATAATAACTGTAAGACCACACCATGAAGCTGCTTAAGCAACAATGCCAACAATATCCTGGGTTTAGAATGCACCACCGAGTGATTGATTGAGAGGGTAAAAATTTAGACTTTTTCGCTTTATACTGATGTTCGAGTTTTTATAACTGTTTAGTAAAACTAAACTCCGGTTTAAGTGCATTAGAGCCTCCAACAAATGATAGTGTTATGCGGAGGAGCAATAACGCTATCCATATTGATGTAAATCGGGTCAAGGATGGGCTAAGCAATTTATAATTAACAACCCATATATATTCTGATCACCAAGTGCTTTAGCTAGCATCATTTTGTGGCAATTCCGTAGTTATTTTGTGAAATTGGAGGTATTTTAAGAAACGTTATCCACGCAGGATTGTGGCCTTTTTTGTGCATCCCTCCAATAGGAATATGCCAACTCAGGAAACAGTACTTTTATCCGCAACCTTGCCTTTCCAGGGTTGCCATGTCATGGGTTTCAACGGCTCTCTCTTGAAGATGGAGGATCTACTATTAAATTGAACTTTTTATCAATTTTTTTGCTATAAAATTGTTTTTATTGAATAATCACAACCAATCATATCATTTTTATTGAAATAATTTACAAAAAATTATATATCTATAGCATTATTCAATGATATTAAAGTGCAATACATGCTGTTGCTTTAATAACTCAAAAGAGATAATATAATGACAATTGGTGGTTGAAGAGAACTTCTTTACGAAGATCAATATCTAAGACTCATACATTAACAGCATGTTTAGAACTGGGGACAGAAGGGAAGATAAGAAAAAGAGAAAAAGAAGAAAGCATAATTTTTCTCTATGTTTTGTTTTGTAAAGAAAATAAAAAAAAAAGTAGGAGAGAGAAATTTTTTTATTTTTTCTTACTATTTCCTCTGAAAAATCCGTATTACTTAGATTTGTTATAAAAGTAAAAAATATAAGTTGGAGAAAATAAATCAACACAAAATAGATATCGTGAATAGTTCTTTAGGAACTATCAAATATTTATTATATTTATTCTTCAAGAATATTTAGGGTTGATCTTCTGGATCACCCAAAACTTTATTGTCAATATAAAATAATAATATAACATGATATTTACAACTCACTTAGACTGCTCTTTCTTCTTTTTCCTCTCTCTGTTCTTCCTCTCTTTGATTTCTCTCTTCTTTTTCTTTTTTCTCTCTACTGAGAGGCTCTTTAAGCCCCTCTATTTATAGATATGAAGAGGAGAGAGAGAGAGAGAGAGAGAGAGTAAGGGGGGAGGGGGCTGCGGAATGGATGGCTGCTATAAGCCGCTGTCATCCCATATGTCACATTCCCCCTAGGATGACCTATTGGGTATGTTAAAACTGCCTCATTAAAACCTTGCTAGGAAAAACCCAGTGGAAAAAAAAACCGTAGAGAAGGAAAAAGAGTACAGTACTTAACTCCTCCTGAAGAATAAGAACATGATTTGCTTCATGAAAGATTTCTGAGACAGCGCATACCAATACCATGCACAAGTTTTTCAAATGTTGCAGTTGGTAATGCCTTAGTAAATAAGTTAGCCAAATTATCATTAGACCGTATTTGCTGAACATCAAGATCACCACTTTTCTGGAGCTCATGTGTATGGAAGAACTTTGGAGAAATATGTTTCGTTCTGTCACCTTTAATGTAGCCTCCCTTAATCTGTGCAATACAAGCTGTATTATCCTCGTATAATATCATCGATGTATCTTTGATTGTAGATAATCTGCAACTTTCTTGAATATATTGAATCATGGATCTTAGCCAGATACACTCTCAGCTTGCTTCATGAATTGCAATTATCTCAGAATGATTTGAAGAAGTTGCAGTTAATATCTGCTTCACCGATCGCCAGGATATAGCAGTGTTACCATAAGTAAACACATACCCAGTTTGAGACCTAGTTTTATGAGGATCAGAAAGGTAGCCAGCGTCTGCATAGCCAATCAATTCAGGTTGCGACTCTTTGACATAAAATAATCTCATATCAGTTGTCCCTCGTAAGTAACGTAGTATATGTTTAACTCCTTTCCAATGTCTTTGTGTTGGTGCAGAACTGTATCGTACCAATAAGTTGACAGAGAATGTTATATCAGTTCTTGTACAATTGGCAAGATACATAAGGGCACTGATTGCACTAAGATATGGTACTTTAGGACCAAGAAGTTCTTCACCGTCATCTTGAGGACGAAAAATATCTTTATGTACATCTAGTGAACGGACAACCATTGGAGAACTTAATGGATGAGCTTTGTCCATGTAAAATTGCTTTAAAACCTTTTCAGTATATGCTGATTGATGGACAAAAATTCCACTGGATAAGTGCTCAATCTGTAATCTAAGACAATACTTGGTTTTTCCAAGATCTTTCATTTCAAACTCCTTCTTTAAATCACGAGCAGATGTTGTCAGTTCTTCAGAAGTTCTAACAAGATTCAAATCATCGACATAGACTGCAATAATAGCAAATCTAGATTCTGATTTCTTAATAAAAACGCATGGACAAATTGTATTATTCATATATCCATTTTTCAATAGATATTCACTAAGACGATTGTACCACATGCGTCCAGATTGTTTTAACCCATACAGCGATCGTTGAAGCTTGATAGAATATAAGCTTCTAGATGAAATATGTGCTTCAAGCATTGTAAATCCCTCAGGAATTTTCATATATATATATATATCATTATTTAATTCACCATACAAGTAGGCTGTCACGACGTCCATTAGACGCATATCCAGTCCTTCTGAGACTGATAAACTAATTAAGAATCTGAATGTAATGGCATCCATTACAGGAGAATAAGTCTCATCGTAGTCAATACTAGGTCTCTGCGAGAAACCTTGTGCTACGAGTCAGGCTTTATATCGTACTATTTCATTTTTCTCATTTCGTTTTCGTATGAAGACCCATTTATATCCAACAGGTTTCACATCTTCAGGTGTGTGGACTACAGATCCAAATACTTTATGTTGTGCTAATGAGTGTAATTTTGCCTCAATAGCTTCTTTCTATTTTGGCCAATCAATTCTACGTCGACATTCGTCGACTGTCTGTGGTTCAGTCTCTTCATTACTTCTGGTAATGCCAAGAGCTACTTTAAATGAAAATATGTTGTTGACAACAATCTTATTTTTTTCCAGCTTTCTCATGTATTCATATAACTTATTGAGATCTCATTATTTTTAGGTACCATATCACTTACAGGAAATATCTCTTCAAGAGGTTTCTCTTCTGGGAATTCTTCTTCAGGATTCTCTTCTTCAGGAAGTTTAGATATTGTGTTCTCTTCAGGAGCACCAACTTGCTTATGCATTGTTTCTTATGTCTTCCTTTTTCTAGGAATCGTGTCTTTTGCACCGACAGGCCTCCCACGCTTCAAGCATGTTTTAGATTCATTTGCTGTTGTACTAATAGATTGTCCTATAGGGACATCAATACGTGCTGGAGTATTAGCAGCTAGTATATGTGATTTTGTTACTTTTTTGTGTCGGTGAAGGCATCAGGCAATTGATTTACAATTGTCTGTAAATGAATAATTCTGTGAATTTCTGATTCACATTGACTCGTTCGAGGATCAAGATGAGACATTGTTGCAATATTCCAACTGATCTCTCGTTGCTTTTCTAATTGCGTCCTTTCTCCCCCTAATAGTGGGAAGACTAACTCATTAAAATGACAATCCGCGAAACGTGCCTTGAAGACATTACCTGTTAACTGTTCCAAATATCTAATAATAGATGGAGAATCAAAACCAACATAAATTTCAAGTCTACGTTGGGGACCCATTTTAGTACGTTGTGGGGGTGAGATAGGTACATATATAGTACAACCAAAAACTTGTAAGTGAGAAATATTTAGTTACTGACCAATAACAAGTTGTAATAGTGAGTACTAATGATAAGCAGTTGGTCGGACTCTAACCAAAGATGCAGCATGCAATATGGCATGTCCCCAAGTAGAAACAGATAATTTTGTTTTCATAAGTAAAGGTCGAGCAATCAACTGAAGTCGTTTTATAAAAGTTTCAGCAAGACCATTTTGTATATGTGTGTGGGCAATTGGGTGTTCAACATCAATTCCTATTGACATACAATAATCATCAAAGGCTTGGGACGTAAATTCTCTAGCATTATCTAGTCGTATCGACTTGATTGGGTAATCTGGAAACTGTGCTTGTAAGCGAATAATTTGAGTAAGCAGTCTAGCAAAAGCAATATTACGGGTAGAAAGTAAACAAACATGTGACCACCGTGTAGATGCATCTATTAAAACCATGAAATAACGAAATGGTCCACATGGAGGATGTATTGGCCCACATATATCCCCATGAATTCTTTGTAAGAATAATGGGGACTCAAGAATTAGCTTAGAAGGAGATGGTCTGACAATTAATTTTCCTTGTGAACAGGCAGCACATGTATAATCATGTGACAACAGAATCTTCAGGTTCTTTAACGGATGTCCATGTGAGTTGTCAATAATTCGACGGATCATTATTGACCCTAGGTGACCCAAACGATCATGCCATAGTATAAAATTCTTTGGGTCAAGGCACTTCTGGTGCATCACTACAGGTGATTCTTCTGCTTTTATAGAAGTATAATATAATCCAGAAGACAATGCAGCAAGTTGTCAAGTGTGAGAAATATTTTTTCTCGCGAAGAATTGTGTGTATTGTTCCACTGTCTACCAGACATATGGCTTCACCATTCATTTTAGATATACTCAACGTGTTGGTATGATCCATGTATCTATATAACATATTAAAAGTGCTTAATTAAAACATGATCATTTATTGTAAAGACAAACGGATGAAGGAAACATTACACAAGATGATAAAAACTACATGGATTAGAACAATGAGACAATAATATTAAGTAGTGTGGACATCTCCATCACCAATTAAATGGTCTATTCTTCCACTTGCATCTTCAAAGAAATCTGGAACATCAAGATGAGAAATATCAACCTGGCCATCAAAATCTGTAAAATGCATTTCTGTATGTTGTTCTTTTATCTTTAATTGAGGCTTGGTAAAGCTCTCTCAAATGTTTGGGCGTACGACAGGTACGTGACCAATGGCCTCTCATCCCACACCTATAACAAGTATCTTCAGATTTCTTAGGAGGAAGTTGATTCTGTAACCCTTTCCCTTTTTCATATTTATTCCACTGCTGGTGGTATTGTGTGGTATTTTTAAATCTCATATGATAACCTCCACGATAATGTCCACGATTGCGACCATTATTCTTGCCACTATCACGACCACGTCCGCGATCACGTCTGCTAAATGAGCTTGCATTCACTTCAGGGAATGAAGCTGAACCAGTAAGTCGGGACTGGTGATTTTTTAGTAACAACTCATTATTTTGCTCAGCTACAAAAAGACAGGATATTAATTCAGAATATCTCTTAAATCTACGCTCTCGATATTGCTGCTGCAGGAGCACATTCGAGGCATGGAATGTAGAGAATGTTTTTTCTAACATGTTTTCATCAGTGATCTTGTCTCCACATAATTTTAATCGTGAGTTGATTTTAAATAATGCAGAGTTATACTCACTGACAGTTTTATAATCTTACAACCTCAGGTGCATCCACTCAGATCTGGCTCTTGGGAGGATTACGGTCTTTTGGTACTCGTATCTCTCCTTTAAATTTTGCCATAAGAGCAATGGATCTTTTATCATGAGGTATTCTGATTTCAGTTCCTCATGAAGATAATGGTGAAGGAAAATCATAACTTTTGTGCGATCCTGCTGGGATGCGTCATTTTCCTCCACTATTGTTTGTTCAAGTGCTTTTGTAGTAAGATGGATCTCGGCATCAAGGATCCACGATAAATAATTATCGCCAGAAATATCAAGAGCGGCAAATTCCAATTTGGCAAGATTTGACATTTTTACAATGCTAGACCATACAAAACAATAAGCTTAAATCAGATATGGTGATAATATGATGTATAAATAATTAAACAAAAATCAATGCACTATTCATTGCATTTTATATTATATTTTACTATTTCAATACTATTCATCACTATTCATGAATAGTAATATGCATCGATATATATATAATATTACTATTTTTGTCTTTATTCTAACTTTCAATACATGCATCAAAATATAGTCAAGTCACATGTCTATGGAAAGGTATTGAAATATGAATTTCAGATCTCTAACTATTATAGGCAAATAATACAAGATCTGAGAGAAATAAAGCAACAAAGTTTGAAAATAAATACTATTCATCGCAATAGTGAGTTACTGTTCATACTATTCACGCGAATTGAGTGCACAGTAAAGAATTCAAAATGAAGATAAATTACACAGAAAAAATAGTATCATGATGTAAAGAAAACCACAAAGTACTTAGAGTCTCGTGCTGATAACGTGTTATAAAAGTAAAGAATATAAGCTGGAGAAAATAAATCAACACAAAGTAGATATCGTGAATAGTTCTTCAGGAACTATCAAATATTTATCATATTTATTCTTTAGGAATATTTAGGGTTGATCTTTTGGATCATCCAAAACTTTATTGCCAATATAAAATAATAATATAACATGATATTTACAACTCACCTAGACTGCTCTTTCTTCTCTTTCCTCTCTCTGTTCTTCCTCTCTTTGATTTCTCTCTTCTTTTTCTTTTTTCTCTCTACTGAGAGGCTCTCTAAGCCTCTCTATTTATAGATATGAAGAGGAGAGAGAGAATAAGGGGGGAGGCGACTGCGAAAGGGATGGCGGCTATAAGCCGCCGTCATCCCATACGTCACAAGATTCACTTAGATTACTTTACTTATATAACAATTATATGCAATGCAAAGCAATCACAAACAGTAATATAGAGAGACATCAGCTTTTCTTGTGAAAATTAAATATAGAAAAAAATTACGTCCAGTAAGCTAAGTACTATATTGAACACTTTACACAAGCACCACTTACAATCATAACAATTGAAACTTTATAATTGTCGTCTGAATTCTCACGAACTCCAGTTGAAGTTTACTTGCTCGACTCCTTAAGTTTCTGTTCTCCTCGCTTGGACTCTCACACTGAATCACTACGGTGTTTTGCTTCGTCTTGGAATCCACTAAGACAATCTCTCTGCTTTGTTCTTCAGTTTAGATAATCTGGTGAAGAATCTCTCTAGGCTCAAATAATCATCAATAAGATTTTCACCTTTTTTTTTCCTCTCGTAATTTCTCTGTATTCAAGAGTTATGGAATACATATGAGTCTCTGAACTCTTGTAGCATATCTAAGACTCCTCAAAAGGTAGGCTGGAATTACCTTCTGATTGGCTAAGAAAGCTTGGTTAGAGAGTCCTCAAATATGAACTAATTTAGATGAGACTAGAGCTTGCTTCAAACTTGACTTTTACGCATTGCTCGAGCTATGCTTCGAACAATGCATTCTGAATCTCTGATCTGCAAACTTTTCACATATGACTGGAGTCAATTTTGCTCGAGCCAACTTCGTGCCATGCTCTCTACATATTCAGATTGCTTTCGAAAAAGTTACATGAAATTCATATATTATGGAGCTTGAATAGACACCTAAGCAAGAAATTATGGCTTTTCAAAATTTCAACTCTGTTTCCTTTAAAGAGTTGTACTGCAACTTGAACAGCTTATACTCTGACAGCTTAAACTTGAATCTAGGACTTTTTTACCCAAATATAACCTGAAATAAGATTACAAGCAAAGTCACTTTGTCAGCCAATACTAAAAAAAAAAGTCTAATAATAATTACTTTGGTACTACAAATTATTATTTACTTTGGTACTACCAATACTCTATTAAGTTAAACAAGTGGATCTTTACGCTTCATTTGGAACATGAATTTTTTGTAAGAAAAGAAAAATGCTAAGGAAAAGAGAACAAAATGAAAGAGTATTTTTGTTCTCTTTTTTCTCATATTTTTCTTTTTCTTTCTTTTCCAATCAAAAATCTAGATTCCAAACAAACCATTAGTACTGCAAATTTATATTTACTAATAATTACTTTGTTAATTTCAATATTAATGATATTGAAAACTTTTATTCATACAAAATTTCACCATAATGAGGGGGCAATGGTATTTTTAAAATTATAAGTTAAAATGGTAGGTGTGTTTTAGTTTGAAATTGAATAATCACAACCAACTATATCATTTTTATTGAAATAATGTACAAAAAAGTATGTATCTATAGCATTATTCAATGATATTAAAGTGCAATATATGTTGTTGCTTTAATAACGCAAAAGAGATAATATAATGACAATTGATGGTTGAAGATAACTTCTTTACGATGATCAATATCTAAGACTCATACAATAACAGCCTGTTTAGAACTGGGGGAGGGAAGGGAAGATAAAGAAAAAGAAGGAAAAGAGAAGAAGAAAGAAAAAAAAAATTTCGTTCTTTGTTTGGTTTTGTAAATAAAATAAAAGTAAAGTAAAAGGAGAGAGAGAGAGAGATTGTTTTTTTTCTTCTTACTATTCCCTTCACTTTTCCCCCTAAGTAGAAGATACAAGAGAAGGAAAAATCCTTCCCTTCCCTTTCCCAAGTTTCAAATAGTGTGTAACTCTCACGAACACTGAAGGACAGGAGACCAGATAACACTAACAAGACAAAGCATTATATATAATTTAAAGACAACCTTCAAACTATGGAGTTAGCTCAACTGGTCAATAGGTTTGGTCCCTATTTGTCTGATGGGTTCGACTCCTTGAGCCAACCTTGATTCTAGCTCCTAAGGACAGTTTGAAACCCCATCCAAGGCTAGTCTAATAGACCCAAGAAGAATATATACATATATATCTCAAGTTGAAAGCGTGAAAGAACAAATTAAGGATCTTTTTGATACTTGTAGAAAGGAAAGTGAAAGGAAGAGAAAGGAAATGAGAAAAAAAATGAACAGAAAATAGTTTTTTTTTCTTTGTTTGATTTGTTAAGAAAATAAGAGGAAAGCAAAAGGAAAATCACTTTCTCTTGTTTGAAATTAAAAGGAAATATGAAGAAAAATAATAGGATATCTATTAGAAGAGGAAGAGGAAGAAAAATGAAAATAAAGTGAGAAGAAATCAACTTTTCCTTATCTTTCTTTATCTTCTCTCCTAAATTAGAAACCAAAGAAAGGAAGAGAATTTTCCTTTCTCTTCCCTTTCTTTCCTCAAGTATCAAACATATATAGCCTAAATTTATCAGAAGCCTTTATATGTAAATGTCTTCCTCCTCTTTCAGTTTCTTGTTGAATGCACCACAGAAGTTCAAGAACTCACAAGAAGGATTAGAGGCTGGGCCGCCCGGGTAATTAGCCACTTGGTGAAATACAATCAACTCTTCTCTCTTCTTCTTCCCAAAACAGATGATCAGCTGGTTGGGATTACATTCCAGTTTGCAGTCATAAAAAGTGTGAGTTATTTTAGGGTTTGGACCATAAGCAGTCACTCAAATATAATCCTCAGAAAGCAGTATCTGGCTTGCGGTGAGGTGGCCGGAACTCCATGGCTAGGGGTAATGGTTAACGGAGCTTGCAGGCTCGGTGTGATTCCTAAGAGCCTATTTGGAACTTGGGGAAGGAAAAAATACTGTTTACTTTCCTTTCTCTATTTGATTCTACCTACAAGGGAAGGGGAAGGAAAAATGAGGGAAAGGGAAGGGAAATGAAATTTTTTTTTTAAATTAATCTCTCTTTCTCCTTCTTATTCCCCTCTCCTTTTTTTCCATTTTCTTTGCAAAACCAAACAGAAAAAGGGAAGTTTCTCATTTTTTCTTTCCTTCCTGTCCCAAAGTTCCAAACAGGCTGTAAACCTAATGAACTCTCCAAATTTAAGGCTTCTCTAATCTCCTGAGGTGAATTACCCTTCGCTGGCTCAGAAACTTCACCAAATGGTTTCGTTTCACCAGCCGGCGAGTCCAAGAAACCTAGGCTTAACCTTTTACTGCAATCCATTCTCTGAGGCAGACCATTTTCAAGTGATCCTGAGGACCTAACTGAGTCAGAATTTGATGGCATTTTAGCACTAGAATCTACAGACTGGACAGGGGTACTGAAAAATAAGTTGATTTCATTACGAGTTGTCATATTAACCATCACTTATTTCTCTCTGCAATAAGTTCAAAATTATGACATATAGAATTAAATGAAGAATAACAGAAACAGTGGGGAGTAGATTATTAACTATGAATCATATGTACAAAGCTGTGTAATGAGAAAATGGCTATCTAATATATCCACTATGGTCCTAATTAAAAATTATCCTAGATATAGAGTGAAATAAAAAAAAAAAGGACAGAAGTAGAAAATGCAGCATTTGTTGGTTCAAATCAAGACTGAAAAACAAATGAAGAGCATGACAAGAAAAGCAAAAATCATCTTGAATTATCACAATCCTAAAAAAATGCCAAAGAAGATTCTCATGTGGATTGCAATTAGGTCGTTTGAACCCACAGCCACACAACCAGGACTTAACCCAAATAGAATGTAAACTTAAGAGACTGGAATTTTGTGGGTTTGTATTGAAATCTCTCATGCCAAACCAGGAAGACATGCAATGAGAGATGAATAAATCAAATCATGTAAGGACAATAGCTTGTTTAACGCACATGAAAGAACCCATTTTCATTTGTAAACGCTTCAAGTGTACCGAAAATTGGCCTTCAAACAACAGCAAAACAGTCAGAAAAATGAGGGGAAAGAGACTAGGAAAATGTAAGATCAACCAGGATTTAGACTCAATTCCCTAGATTTCTCAACCGCCAAGAGTACTGCATCAAATGGTGTTATGGGGGTTCACTGAATATCGGAAATGGAACCATATATATATATAGAACTCTGAAACAATGGAAAACCTACCCGGTTCTATCCTCTTTCTAGCTTTCTGTCTCAACTCCAAGAAGTTACAGACTCTTCAGAGATGAGCCTGAGAGACCAAAGTGCGGTTTTTTTGAATGAATGCTGACAAGCTGGTGTGAAACTCGCTAGCCTCTACCCCGTCTGTCTCTTTCTACGTGCAAACTACAAAAGTCTGTCTCTAAAACCATTATCCCTCTTCTTCTTTTTTTTTTTTTCTTTCCTTCTCCTATGTTAGAAAAGAGAGAAATACAAAAGAGAATATATTATATTGAGTGATTTGTTGAATATACAATAAATTTATTTATATTACAAGAAAACAGAAGAAAAAGTCTATTCTAACCGATGTGGAATAGACAAATCTAACATTAACAAGAAGAGAAATATATACACGAACATTTTCCCTCAAACTCAAAGTGGTTGAGTAGAAATCAGAATGATTTTAGAAACCAGAACATGAAACCGTCCTGAAGGATGAGATTTGTTAAAATATTAGTAGTTTGGTTAGCAGATGTTACAGAGAGAAAACGAATAGTACCACGAATAATATACTGCTGATTGAAGTGACAATCAATTTCGATATGCTTAGTGCGATCATGAAATACATTATTGTGAGCAATCATAAAAGCACTACAATTGTCACAATGAAGAAAAGTAGCATTGGAATGAGAGACACCCATATTTTGAAGTAACCATCGAAGCTAGAGAAGTTCTTGAGTGGTGTCAGCTAGGGCACGATACTCGGCCTTAGTGTTAGAGCGAGCAGTAATGGTCTATTTCTTACTACGCTAAAAAATGAGAGAATAGCCAAGAAAAAAACAGAACCCGCTAGTATAATGACGATCAATAGAATCACCAGCCCAATCAGCATCAGAATAGGCATGGAGCTGTAGAGAAGAGTGATAAGAGTAATGTAGACCATGAAATAAAGTTCCCTTAAGATGACGAAGAATGCGAAGAACTGCAACATAGTGAGTGGAGTGAGGCTAGAACAAGAACTGACTGACAAGGTGAACAACATGGGTAATGTTAAGACGAGTAACAGTGAGGTAGACAAGACTACCAATGAGCTGTCGGTAGAGAATAACATCAAACAGAGGCTCACCATCCAGAGGAGTAAGAATGTACATTAGCTTCCAGAGGTGTGGAAGCAATCTTACTATTAGTAAGACCAGCACGAGTAAGAAGATCTGAGGCATACTTGGCCTAAGTAAGAGAACAAGTAGTAAATCCAAAAGAGATCTCAAAGCCAAGAAAGTAGCTAAAATGACCAAGATCCTTCATCTTAAAATGACTACTAAGAAATTCCTTAAGCTCAGAAATGTCATGAACATTATCACCAATGAGGATCATATCATCCACATAAAGTAGAAGGAGAATAGTGTCGTGTGGAAACTTGTGAACAAAGAGAGCATAATTATAATCATTATAAGAGAAGTCAAGGTCACTGATGGTGAAACTAAATTTGGCATACCAAGTATGAGGAGCTTGCTAAAACCATAGAGAGCATGATGAAACTTGCAGACTTGACGTGAATAATGAGAAGAACCAGAAGGGGGCTACATATAGACTTTCTCAGAGAGATCACCATTGAGGAAGGCATTCTTGACATCCAATTGATATGAGGGCCATTGGCGGACATCAACCATTGCAATAAGACTCCTGACAAAGGTGAGACGGACAATAGGAGCAAAGGTCTCCTCATAGTCAATGTCATACTCTTGAGTCACTCTGGTCGTCCTCTCCAGTGTCTCCCCAAAGGTCTTATAGACAATGCCGTAATTTTGAATAAAACCCTCGAGATAAACAAATATAACATTAACAAGAAGAGAAATATATACACTAACATCCTGCATGCATCTATTTCACCAAACTAGTACCACCAGGCACTAGTGACTAGTGATTCACACGTATGTATAAATAATTTTTATCAAAACCGCAACACTACGTTCTCATGTCTATATAATATGATTTATACTTATTTAATAATGTCATGTCCCTATTTTAGAAAGAGAGGCTATACTGTGAGAAATTATACTCATTAACATAGTTAAATGAAAATTTTAAAAAATTTTAAAATCTCATTATACAAAAAAAAATTGTGAATAAAATCCCAAGTAAGTGTGGTGATTTGGTGTGATAATCGTAAATAATTTCTCCTGACCTCCTAGAATGATTTTTGTCATTCGTTAAACGAGAAAATAAGACGGTCCCAAACCTTCCAAAACTCCAAGTTGTTAATGAGCCGAGGAGTTCAAGAACTGCTGGACCAGTCAGCCAATTCAAAGAATTTGTGCCTGAGCGCTTACGTGGCTAGTTTATCCATTAAGCTGAATGACAAAAATACCCATAATTCAATGACTCTTATTTAGCTCATTTAATTTTTTTCATTTTTGAAAAATCATTCAATGCAGCTAACGGCTTTTAAATCAAGCTATAATTGTACTATATGATTAAATTTTTTGCAAAGGAAAAAATTCATTTAAGCAATAATCGAAAGGAGACATACAATATCTTTTTTTTTTAATTTTATAGTTATCACTACTTAAAGGGGGCAAACCATATCTTAGCAACTAAAGTCTTCAGATTGTCATGCTAAAATATAACATCAAGTGTAATTACCTTCATTCAATTTACACAGATTTGTCGACAGAGAAAGCTAATCTCAAGCATAGCCCTTTATCATTGAATGAAAGAAAAGAAAATAATAGAGTCACAAATTTCTTAATGGATATATTGTCAATGATTCACAAGTAGTTCCTCAATGATTTTTCAATTTTTTGACTTTCCAAATCTAGAAACAAATTTTTTTTTGATAATCTATACTGCTGAGAAAATAAAATCTTTTTAGTTGTACGAACATTCTGAAAAGTATATAGACAACGATTATAATAAATTTAGAAGTGTCAAATGTGTACTTTTCATTGTTATGTTATCGCATTATCGACTTCAATTAGTTAATTCTCTATTGATGTTATTCAGGGATGGAGCCAGAAAATATGTTCAGGAGAGGCACACACTAATCACCACCTCTAAGGAGTCATTTATAATTTTTCAAGGGGAGCATTTATCATTTTTAAGGGGGGCAAAGAGAGAAAATTTTCTGAAATTATAGGTAAAAAAAATTTTCAAAAGTTGAGGGGCACTTACCCCTGGGCCCTTAATAGCTCCGCCCCTATTGTTATTGAACTTCATACATAACAATTCGGATTTCTAGAATTATCAATCACTACCTATTATGTTTCAAGTATTTTTTCATTACTCTAACCATAAACAAACTTCTTCTATCACATTATTATTTTATTCCAATACTATGCATTGCGTTAAAGAAATCAAATCTATCGTAAACACATAATTAATACACCTAATTTATTGAAATTCTACTTAATTGTCACATTACCATGCAACATGTGACTGCCCAAGGCTTAACACATTCGGCAAAGTTTTCCCACTTTCATCTAGGTTAAAGGGAGATTAACATTGCTTTGTGATAATATCATTTATCTCTAAAACAATACTATATATGATGAGAAAATACAAAAGCCATTAGATATATTTTTCTCACCAGCATCAGAAGCAAGCACTAATTCTGCGGTATTATTGATTAACATGTTTGGCAATGTCAAATCCTTGTCTTGAAATTTCAATTCAAAAGTCCATTTAATTCATGCAGCTGCCAAATGCAGCATTAGTGAAAAATTGCCTATGAGTTACCATTGTAGTCTTAGGGCCAAGGAAAGTTTGTTTGTCACGAATGGTGATAGTCCGATGGATAGATATATATATATATATATACCAATTTTGGAGTTGATCTACCCCTGCTAGAATTATTAAAATCTCCTCAAAGCGGCATTCTTCGCTGCAGAACGATAAATCACCTCTGCAAGCTAGGAAATCATTTGAAGTCACAAAGTTAAAATGCCTCAAAGTAGAAGGATTATGTTTATGATATACCTGTCTATGTAAATGTCTTGCCCCCCTTTCAGTTTCCTCTTGCATGTGTAACATATTCTTAAAAACTGATCAAAGCGATAAGAGGCTGAACTGTTTGGGAAGTTAGCCACTTGATGCTTTTGGTTCACCTGTTTTTCCATCTCAAGAAGATCCAAAAAAGCCATCCCAAATCAGAGTCACAAAAAATGTGAGTCATTTTAGGAAATGGAAGATGAGGAGTTTCAAAGGTATAGTATTGAATTGCATGGCTAGGACCAGTGGTTACTGGAAGCAAACTTGGTTCAGTACCTGAAGAACCCTCCAAATGTGAGCCTCCTCCAAAGTTGGCGGAGTAAGCCAAAGAGGATTCTCCAACTCCATAAACTTCATTGGAACCTCCTAATCCAAGACTCGAGTTCATCTTCAATTGCGGTCAGAAAACTATGTTCTTACTCTTTGATGGCTCATTAAGAACTCCATCAAATGGTTGGTTTCATCAGTCAGTGAAATCAAGATTCCTAGACCTACCTCATCATTTCGGTATGTTGATCCTGAGGGCCCAAAAGGGTTGCTGGGGTTGGAGAAAGTCCTGGAATCTGGACTTGGGGGGACTGAAAATTGAGCTGCTTTCATATCTCTGGCCAATGTAGGAATCTGAAGCATGTTGAGTTGTCATGTTACCCATAAATAATTCCTCCCTACAGTAATTTCAAGGATTCAAGAAGCAGTAGAATAACAAAAACAGAATCACAAGAAAATTGAGAAACAAAGATTCTAATTAGCAGAGATTTACAACCCTATGACATTCTTGTACATTTTTATTCTTGTTCAAAATTAAATTGCCACACTGGTGATGAAAACATATATAGACCCACACCACGCACACATCAGATATAGATATATATATATATATATAGATGGCCATAAACCAACAAAACCTAAAATGGAAGAACTTTACTGCAAGCATTTAAAGGGGTCTGAAAACTGCATATGTTAGTAAATTCAACTTAAACAAAGAATCCAATTTGGAGGGCTTCCGTAAAACATTCAGAACAAGAATTTCGTGAGATCAAAGCAAAAACTTCCATGCATCAAGCAAACCATGGGAGATGAAGTGCTTGTGTGGGACAAAAGCTTCTTTAAACCCACCACAAGCAAATGATCCATAAAAGAAACACAAAATGACTTAAAAAGAACCCAAAAATTCAGAAACTAGAGAGTTGTGAGGGCTAAATTGAAACTCTTTACCTTCCAAAAATAAAAATTTGTAACTCTTCGTGCCAAATCAAACATGCAATGGGAGATGAAGGAATCAGGTGGGACAAAGCGCACACAAGAAGAGCCCACACACACACATATATATATATATATATATATATATTATCAAAAACCTCCATGCTTGCATCAAAACAAGTTGAACCTAGTTTGCAGACTCAATTCCTGGGATTCTCAACAACCAACAGTGCATCAAATGGGCATGGTGGGTCATTGAATCAAGGAGTGAAAACAGTAGGGCATTGTTGAACAGATAGAAAACCAACCTGGTTCTCACCTCTGAAAACCTTTAGTGGCGAGGTTGAGAGACCCCAAAGCAGTTCTTATAGACATGAGAACGCTAACAAACGGCTATGAAACTCCCCCGCACTCTCACTTTCTCTCGTTTTTTTATTCTCATCAATTTCAGTAAAACTCCAAGTCCCAGTCAGACTTCTCATTCTCTCTCTTCTCTCTCTCGTGATTACTAGTTCGCAGGTCACAGAATTTCTGATCTTTGTGTGTGTCAGATTCGGATCCAAAACTATTTTGCACTGTGATTGAGACCCCATTACATTAGGAATCCAACCAGTGTTGCTGTAGATTTCAATAGCTAAAGCTTGATGATGCTCTAAGATTCATCCATGTCATCACGTTCTGCACCACAGATCATAGAATAGTCTGAGTGATTTACAAAGTAATCCAGGAAATGGCATTTTTTCATACTCTACTTTTTAAGAGTTTAAGAGGTATAGAAACTGATTCTGTACCCAAAAAAAATTAGGTGACTCTCACAATTTATGAAAAACTATTATAGTGAATATTTTATTTTAAAGTAAAAGTTTTTATTTTCACACATTATGTATAATTATTTTTTTTTGGTCATTGTTGTCAATTCGGTTTTGTAATACCGGAGACAGTAAAACGGTACATGATGACATCAGTTTCGTTCCGGTCAGTGATTCGTCATTTTTCGGCGATTTTTGGTATTTTCCGGCATTTCGTTCCAATTTTGTACAATCCGGCGTGTACCGCAATGCATATAAAGGTTAGTTCAGTAAATAAAATGACTTTCAATCCCTTTTATATAAGGTAAAAAACTTGTAGATCATTATTATTTGCCAGAGACACGTCCATTCATGACTCTAATTCTCTTTTTCAGGTTAAGTGATTCGCATTCTCTCTCTCGCACACTTCCCTCTCTCTAACTTTTTCTCTCTCTTCGTATGATTGATTCTAATCTCCTCTCTCCCTTGAATATATTTTCAGCAGGTGATTAATTATTCTAGACTTTTGTCTACTGTTATTATATTTTTTAAATTTAATTTTGATAATTTTAAAATTATGATTTATATATGTTAAATAATTAATGAGTTTTTTTTTGTTTTTCTACTTATAATACATAATATTAATTAGTATGTGATGTTATATTATGCAGAACAACTTTTATAACTAGATATATATATATATATATATTATAAATATATAATACTTGTAACGACAATTCTAAAGGGGTATACCAGTTTGCACTGATATCGGTATCGATACGCATCATATCAATAACAAAAACGATACACTATTCGGTACGAGATTAACAACTATGTTTTATATAGCATTACCCGTGAGTTATTATCTGTAAAGAAAACATTATTCTTAAAAAAAAAATTATACAGAAACTCCCACCCAATGATGTGTCAGTTTGGTAATTAAAAGTTCTTATAATGAATATTTTGTTTTAAAGTAAAAGGTTCTTTTTTAGATATATTATTTTTTATAAAAATTTGGTATTAGTATATTTTTTTGTTGGTGTAATTAGAAATGGACAAAGGAAATTCAAGTTTTTTTTATTATTACACTGAACTTTATGGGGGAGTGAGCTGAGTTATGGGGGAGTGAGCTGAGGAGTTCAATTACACGCCAACTCAAAACTTGCTGAGTTGGCCCATTAAATTGCTGGTGGGCTTGAAGGCCAAATTTTTAATTTAGGCGGCCACCTAAGAGAAGGGTGGATTAGATTAAAATAATAATTTAATAAATAATTTTAAAATTAAAATTTTAATTAAATATTTAAATAAATATTAATCAACTAATAATATGTTATAAATGCAAATAATTCAAACTATAAAGTAAATAAGATAGAAAGAAGAGAATACGACACCAAGATTTATCGTTGTTCGACTTTAACTATAAAGTCTATGTCCACTCTCCAAGGATTTTTTCTTGAGATTTTTCTCTTCTATATCCAACTGTAGATATAGCCACCTGCATTTTAACCTAGACACTAGTCCTCCTTTATAACTAGATTTTTTTCACAGATGTTAGGCACACCCCTCCAACTAGTATTTACACAGGTGCTAGTCACACCCAATCAAGTGATCCCTCACTCTAACTAGTTTTTGTACAGTTATTAGTCACACCTAATCCCTAATTGTTTTTCTTAGCTAATCTCTCCCTTACAAGAAGAAAAAACAAGAGTACAACCACTTTTGCTTACAAATAATTTTCTCAAAGAATAGATATGTTGATGAAGCTATCAAAATATTACAAGATAAAATACAATGAAACTCTCAAAGACTTTATAGAGATGAATAACACTTTAATCCACAAACTCTTGTTATTCTTGTTGTTATTTTTTGTTCCTCAAGTATATCTCTATTTATAAATGAAAATAAGAGATTGATTTGTAGTTTTAAATGAGTTTGTACCCGTTGAAGAGCATTGAAGGCATTTCTTCCCGTTGAGCTACTTGCTGCCAGACAGATTTTTGAATTTCTGATCAAATACCTTCAGTTTCATCTTAATTTTTGCCTTGATAACGTTTGAATTTAAAAATGGCTATAAAATAAAAGCTTTAGAATAGAAGTCAGCTTTTCAAAACCTCACGAATCAGGTCGATCCAATAGTTAGATCAAAAGTTATGATCAAAATAATTAAACTGTCTCCCAGTTGGCATATTTGAATTTTTATAAAGTTTCCTTCACTTCCACCTCGATTTTTTCCCTTATAATTTTTAAAATTAAAAATGCTATAAAAGAAAAGTAGTAAACATAGAAGTAAGCTTTTCAGAACCTCAAGAATCAGGTCGATCCAATGATCAGATCAAAAATTATGATCAAAATACTCAAACTGTTTCCCAATTGACATATTTGAATTTTTGCTGAGTTACCTTCACTTCCAGCTATGTTTTATCCCATAAGACATTCTCTTGACAATGTCCTCATAATATACTGTTTATAGGAATTTGAGTCTTATGTTCAATGCCACAAAAATTAGATCAATCCAACGGTTAGATCAAAAGATATGAGCAAAATACTATGGTTGTATCATAGAATATAGTTTTATCGAATTTTCAACTTTAGAAGAAAATTATATTCTCTAATTTTCTTCATTGAATCAGGTTTTCTTAAAACATGATTTTCAAGAATTTAGATATTACTGTCAAAATCTTAATCTTTCTTTCAAGTGCTTCATAATTCTGCAAAACTTTATTACACTAACTAGACCAAGGATTAAAAGTATTGAATATATTTAATCAAGAATACATTTATAAATGAAAATAAATTATCCTCAAAACCATATATAAAATTCCATATGAATAAACTTAAGGCTAATACGAATGATGTAAATACCCTCAAAGGGGTTTTACCTATGATGACGTAAGTACCCTCTATTTATTTATAATTCTTAGTGAGGCAATAATCTTTGGTTTTGTTCTAATGCGTATGTTGTGTGAGGCTATTTTTGACAATTGCAACAAGAGGAATTTATATGTAACTGTTTTTTTTTTTTGGTACTTTTTTATGAGGTAAGAGTAAGATATAATTTTCTTTAATTTTATTCCCAATAATCTCTTTGAATTGTGGAATTAATCAAAAGTCTAGGCAATGATTTCGAACGGTGTAAAAAATTATAACATATACTACTGTCATTGTAATAACTGCATTCTTAGGACGTATCTACCTACCAAAAGATGTTAATTATCTTGGCTATTTGAGTCTTCAAATTACTAGGTAGAATCTCATTCTTTTGATTATGGGACTTTTGCGGCAAGAGAAAGCTACCTCCAATTAAGGGTGTGCATGGGTCGGTTCGGTTCTATGGCAGACTCAAAACCGAATCAGTCTTGATCGGTTCTTAATTTTTTGACTCAAAATTGAACTAATCGTCTAAAGGAATCAAACCGAACCAACCCGAGTCAATTCAGTTCGTTTCTGCGATTCTTTCTTTGTCAGGTTGGGTCGGTCCGGTTCTTTATATAAGATACAAAAACTTGTTTTGTTCATTTAAAAATTTAAAAAAAAACAATACATTGTAAATTTGTCAAAAAATTTAAAAATCATATTTAAACATGCAATGCTAAATAATGTTAATCTTTCAAAGGTTGAATCAACAATAAAATGACACTAAAAAATATAAGCCACACACATTATGGTGATTACACATACTGTTTAAAGTAATACAAACCAACATCCTACTCACAAAAGTCTCCATATTAATTCAAATTTATAATACAACCATATTCATAAAATTTTAATATTGTCAAAACCAAATGAACAGAAATTCAAGGTCAAGCTATCCAATGTCAACTCTCAAAATAAGCCACCATTTCTTCTTAGTTTCATTTTCATATGGCTAATATAAAGTCAACTAAAAATTAAGAGAAAGATAAAATAAAAATCTTACAAAAGAATTGCTTCAACATGTAATTATAAAAATTAATATAATAAATCAATTGCAATATCCGTTATAGAAGAATCTTATAAAAGAATTGCTTCAATTGTTCAACATATGATCATAAGAGACCAATCAATTGCAAAATGAAGCTTACTTATTGTAGGTACATCATTATAACCATAAACTATAACCTGTAGAAGTCAAGAAATTCTCAAATTTTGGCTCTAAAGCCACCCCAGCAGTACTCTGAGGTTGTTTAAAGACTGTTACAGTGTATTAATGGATGGAAGTAAAGGGCTCGGATGTAACCAAAAAAAAAAAGAAAAACAAAATGTCAAAAGGGTTTGGATGTAACCAAAAGTATGATCCTCAACAAACAACCAAGCCAATTCTATTCTTACCAAATTTATCAATCCCTTCCAAGCGGATATAAAAGTCAGGCTGTTGAAACTTAAAAGTACATGTCAAAAGGCTTTTCTACACAATTCTTGCTTAAATTTTTAATTAACAAGTTGACTTTCAACTTCTTCACCGATACTTTGAAAACACAAAGTCTTTTATTTTTTTTGCACCATATTTCCAAGGTATTTTTTACAATTTTTGAAGTGTTTTCATAGACTGCTAGTTCCTTTAACACTTATACAAGAATACTCAGTATCGCAATAATTACCATTTGATTATCAAACTTGGTCCCATCTTCTTTTTCTCCTTTTGTGAAATGATCTCAAATATCAGATTTTGAATGTTTTTTCTTATTTATCTTCGCTTCTGACACAGTAATAGTTCCAGTAGTTGTAGCAGTGGTAGTGATAATTGCAGCAGTTGATGCTTGAGCATTTGACTTGTTTGTATCCCTCATACTTGACATCTAACCAAAAAAATTAGAGAGAGTATAAGCCCACACTTTGAATGATAGCTATTTAAAATACAAATAATTTGTGATTTCTTATTTTGAAAGCAATAACTTTTTCCTAATCAATCAAAACTGTTTTTTTTTTTTAAAAAAAAAAAAGAAAATGTCCCATATACAATAATTGAAACTTTATATTACATATGAATTAAAAAAAAAAAACAAAACTTGCATTAATCAGCATTTATCAGAGTAGTAATCTGAGAACTCAGTTTAAGGCACAAATTGCACAAAAGAGAATAGAAATGTGTGTGTGTGTGAGAGAGAGAGAGAGAGAGAGAGAGAGAGAACTAAATCTACAAAAGAGTAACAGAAAAAGTTAAAAAAAAAAGAATTTACATAATTCGTAGTGTTAAAAGATACAAAGCAGGATACCACGAGATGAATCAGATGAACAATCTCAAGATTCTCAACTACTAGATGCACAACGCCAAAATCACGACATGAGTCAGATGTAGATACACTGGAGAAGAAGAAGCAATATGAAAAATGAAAATCCAAGAGAAGAAAAGGCGCAGCTGCTACTTGCCAGAGAAGGGAGACGATATAGATTGAAAAGTGATCTTCATGGTAGCCCTAAATGTCTAATATACGTAAACATGATTATGTGTAGCAAGGTTTAGTGTTGTAAATATGCACAACCATTAATACGAAGGCATATGTACCATAATATAACTATTATTAATATTTTACTTGGGACTCAGTTTGGTTCGATTTTGGTTCGGGTTCGGGTCTCAAATGGTTCAATTCGAGAACCGAATCGATCTCATCAGGTCTGTAATTTTTAGATTCAAAATCGAACCTCCACTAGAATCGAACTGAACCAAACCAAATTGAATCGATCTAGGACAGTCCAATTAGTTCGGTTTTTGGATAATTTAATTTTTTGTGCACCCCAACCTACAACTGTGTAGGCCATTAATATGGGACCCAAATTACGATAAAAAAAGAAAAGAAAAAATTTTTTTGAACGACAGAATGGGTCAATGATTCACAAGTAGTTCGTTTATGATTTTAGTTCTTCCCCACTTCGTCAAATATCTAGAAGCGACAATATTTTATGGTTATCGCGAAACAATATATAAATTCTTAAAAATGCACCGATCAACGACAATAACGAATTCAAAAGCATTGACAAATCTAATTTGTTGTTATTGCTTTATTGGAAACTTATTAAATAGTTTGATTTTCTCTCTAAATGTCTGAGGACTCTTAGATGCTTAAAATGATATAAGTTCAATGCTACACACGTGGATTATGAGATGATATTTAAACATGCGATGATGCATAATTGTTTTTTTTTTTTTTGCAAGTATCTAAACAAACATGAATAACATGCGATATATACTTATGGTCCACGCATTTATTCAGAACCAAAATGAAAAATCCAAGATAAAGCAATAACGTTTCTATGTTCAAGTATTTACTAACTAGTTTTTGTATTTATGTGAATTAATTCTATATCTACAGGTATTTGCAACCTGGTTTTTGTGCTTATGTGACTTAATTCTTATGTACCAATGTCATAAGTTGTTCAAATATACCCCACAAACCACCAAACAACATTAAAAATGAATGTCATTAATTCATAATAAACTATGTAATTATTGCAAGAAAACAGAAAATAACTTCATTTAATTTATATTATTGAGTATAATAAATACATCTTTGTGTGTTTAATAACTTAACAAATTCATCATGTATAATTACCCCCTCTTTTACAAGGCAAATCATATTTTGCTTTCTCTGTTGAACCTTTGTTTGGATTACAGCATAAAAAAAAATCATAAGCCAAAAGTTTAAATTAGTTCTAAAAAATGACTTTTTTAAATGAATATTTTAAGAGCAAATTATACTTTATCCCCCTATAATTTGACTTAGTTTCACTTAACCTCCTTCAAGTTTTAAATGCAGGTTTGACTCAGTTTCACTTAATCTCTTTCAAGTTTTAAATGCAAGTTTGATTCAGTTTCATTTAACCTCCTTCAAGTTTCAAATACAACACTTCACCCCTCCTTCAAGTTTCACATGCAACACTTTACCCACCTATGGTTTGACTCAATTTCATTTAACCTCCTTTCAAATGCAACACGTTACTCTCCTGTGACTCTAACCAGAGTATGACACTATTAAGTTTTTCATCATGAATAACAGAATGTATATTTCACGCATAGTAAATGACGAGTGACATTGAGGCTGGGGAAAATCCAACTAAAAATGATGTATAAGCCTAAAAATGATGTATACAATTTTTTTTCAAAATGATATGGTAGTGTTATGCCAGTGTGATTGTTGGAACAAATGTTTTTAACATGTGATTGTTTTGGTGATGTACTTGAGAGTTTTTTGACGATGACATTTTTGCTTCAACCCTTTCTTTGTTTCTTTGTTTGCATCCATCGTAACCTTGTAGTATGAAAAAAATTGTATACATTATTTTTAGGCTTATACATCATTTTCGAAAGAGCATACGTCATTTTTTATAGGATTTTACCCAACCGTGTCCCTTTGGCGTTATCTATGACGGAAAACTTAACAGTGTTACTTTAGTTAGAATCACAGGGAGTAAAGTGTTGCATTTGAAACTTGAAGGAGGTTAAGTCAAACTGAATCAAACCACAGGGAATAAAGTGTTGCATTTGAAACTTGAAGGAGGTTAAGTGAAACTGAGTCAAACCACAGGTGGTAAAATGTAATTTTCTCATTTTTTAAAACTTAAGCTAATTCTAAAAATAGCTTTTTTATGTGAAAAACCAAACACAATTTAAAAATAGGTTAATTACAAGCACACCTCCTGAACTATAATTCAGTATCACCATGTTTCCCTAAACTCTAAAACATAACGAGTTGACCCCATGAATTATCAATTTGTATCAATCAACCCCTTTTATTAGAAATAATCTTATCAATCAAGTAGGAGAGTAGATGAAAAATTATCATATAACTTGCACATGTTTACAAAAGTTCAGTTCATACTTTAATTATATATATTTTTTTAATAATTATCTAATAACATAAATATCCCTTGTTTTGCTTCTGTATTTACATATCAATTCAAATGACATTTTAGTCATTTACAATAATTCAATTCATACCTTAATTATATTTTATTTTTGTAATAATTTTCTAATAACATAAATACTCATTATTTTACTTCTATATTTACATGTCAATTCAAATGACATTTCAATTATTAGACAATTATTTTAATAAAAGAAGATCAATTTAGATATAAAAATATAATTTTTTTAACATATACAAGTCAAATAATAATTTTTCATCCATATCCTAATGGATTGTTAACAAAAGGATTGATTGATATAAATCGATAGTTTAGTGAGTTAACTTGTTTCGTTTTAAAATTTAGAAGGTATGATAATACTGAGTCATAATTTAAAAAATATACTTGTAATTAACCCTTTAAAAAAATTATAAATTACTAAAAAAGTCACATTCAAGCAGTTCATAAAATGAAGGGTTAAATTCACTTTATACCCTTGCATTATACCCTCAATCCTACTTTAGTCCCTTCACTTCAAAAATTGGCAATCAACCCCTTGAATTTTTGTTTAAGTGCCACTTTGATCATTCCGTTAACCTACCGTTATATATTTAACAGAAAATCTTAAAAAAATCAATATAATCCTAAAACAAAGTATAATTAGTAAGACAAAATTTAGATTTTTAATAAAATAACTTAAATTTGTGTATTAATTTTTTTTTTGTTTGTGAAATGAGATTGTATATATCGTCTTTAGGATTAATTATTAACACACCCTTTAAATTATGAATTAGTATATAATTAATCAGTGTGAATTAGTATAATCCTAAAAATAAAGTATAATTAGTAAGACAAAAATTAAATTTTTAAAAAATAACTAACACACTTAGTTATTTTTTAGTGAAAGTAGTTATTTTCTTAAAAATTTAATTTTTGTCTTACTAATTATACTTTATTCTTAGGATTATATTGATTTACACTGATTAATTAGTAAGACAAATTAAATTTTTAAAAAAATAACTAATTTCACTAAAAAAAATAATTGTGTGTTAGTTATTTTTAGTAAAAATTAGTTATTTTTTAAAAATCTAATTTGTCTTACTAATTATACTTCATTTTTAGGATTATACTGAATTACACTGATTAATTATATACTGATTGATAATTCAAAGGGTGTGTTAATAATTAATCCTAAAAACGATATATACAATCTCATTTCACAAAAAAAATAACTAACACACTCATTTAAGTTATTTTATTAAAAATTTAATTTTTGTCTTACTAATTATAGTTTGTTTGATTTTTTAAAAAATTTTCGTTAAGTATATAACGGTAGGTTAACGGAAGGGTCAAAGTGGCACTTGAACAAAAATTCAAAGAGTTAATTGCTAATTTTTAAAATAATAGAATTAAAGTGAGACTGAGGGTATATTGTAGGGGTATAAAGTAAATTTAACCCTAAAATGAATGCTCTTATTTACAAGATGGTATATAAAGGAAAATAAGATATTTTAATGGTCGCTTTTGCCCTTTAGAGAGTTGGTTAATGTAGTTACCCCTATCCTGTTTGCCGGACACATCAGCTACATCCGGACCGTCAAAACAGGCGGGGCCCACACACTGTCATGTCATTTGGGCGCACTTTAGTACCTCTTCTTTCTGTTCTCCGCTACTTTTCTAATCTGTCCCCAGATGCGTACTGTCCAGTTTCTTCTTTTCTTCTTGCAAAAGCCAAAACCGTAGAAATTGTCAACTTACCAGGGAAATTAGGGTTTCATGTGTGGCAATTCGACCTATTGTTCTCCTAGCGGTCTTCAAATTTGCATAGAAGTTGAATTTAAGCTTTGTGGAAACATGAATTACGGTTTATCTGCGGTCTTCTGTGTTCGATTTCATAAGAAGTTCAAGACTTTGAGATCTGTCATGTGTGGAGGATGCGTTATCTGAGGTAAAAACTATGGTTTTTGTTGTTGTTTCAATTTGCTGTTGTGAAGTGGAGTAATTGGTGATTTGGAGCTAGATTGGTTTTTCCGCAACAAATTTGTATTTTTGTTCTTGAGGTGTGAAACAGGGGAGCTGTTTTTCTCAGACTTTGATTCTATTGATGAAGACAAATTGCTCATTTGAGGTATATTTAGGTTTTTGGGTATAAGTTTTTGTATTCTTTGGGGTGAGACTAATGGGTACTGCTTTTTCTGGGACCTAGTTCTACTAGAAAGGTGAAATTGGTGATTTTGAACTAAAAGTCAGCATTTGGGATTTCAATTATGGCTTATGTAAGTTCAGTATTTGAATCCATGAACTTGAAGAAACTGGTGATTTTGTGAGTAGAGATTTGGGTTGTGTGTTTCTTTTGCTTGGTTTTTTTGGTGACACTGAATTGTGCTTCAATGGACGACACAGAGGATGATGCAAGGTATCCACCCAACCCATATGGTGTGACCCAAGGTTATGGGTCGTCACAACGCCCAAAGCTTCCCGATCGGAGCGCATCTTATCCCCGACAGGTTGGTAATCAATATGTCGATGATGCTGATGAAGAAGATGAAGAAGAAGAGGTTGAAGACGAAGAAGATGCTGATAATGATGAGGATAATGCTAATAGACAAATAGGCAAAGTTGAAAATGACGATGATGTGGACAACGAAGATGGTGATGATGAGGATGAGGATGTAAAGGAAGATGAACAAAATGGTTGTAGTAGGAGGATTGGAGATGATGATTTAGAAAGGCACCAAAAGAAGCGGAAGTTAAAGAGCTTGTTATCAAGTTATGAATTCGCGCCTCGAGTGGCTGCCTCTCCGGTGGCAGCTGCATCCACCTCAAAGCCATCATTTGGTGGGCGGAATTCACTTGCTGATTGGACTGAACATGAGACATTTGTTCTGCTAGATGCTTGGGGTGACAGGTTTCTCAAACATGGGAAGAAGAGTCTTCGGTCTGAAGAGTGGAAAGAAGTCTCAGAGAAGGTAACACAGGAGTCAAAATTTGAGAGGACAGAAAGTCAGTGTCGAAACCGTTTGGATACATTGAAGAAAAAATACAAGAAGGAGAAGATTAAGTTGGCTGAGTCCAGAGGCAAGACCAGCGAATGGGTGTATTTTAGAAAAATGGATATGTTAATGTCGTCTTCCCAAATACAACCAGGCCTTTCATGTGGGTTAGACTCGGCTGAGTTTATTTTCACGAACCCTAACGTTCATTTGAATCGTGCTAATGGATTGGATAAAATGAGAGAGAGCCCAGGCAATTCAGAATCTGCAGAACGTGAGGAGGACACTTCACATGGACTTCCACCTGAAAGGACAAGGATGGGTAGGGACAGAGATGATGGAGCTTCCTTCAGATTGCTTGCAGATTCCATTCACAAATTTAGCGAGATATATGAGAAGATTGAAAACAGTAAAATACAGCAGATGCTAGAACTGGAAAAGATGAGGATAGACTTCCATAGGGAGTTGGAATTGCAGAAAAGGCAGATTCTAGAGAAAGCCCGGGCCAAGATTGCAAAAATACGAGAAGATGGCAATTAGGAGATTGATCTCTCTGCCGAGAACATCAGTGGGTGATGTATCTGAACCTGATTTTTTGTCTTAATGTTATTTAGAGTTCCGGCTGCTTGCTGTTGTTGTAGGGTATATGGGGCTTTGTCTTCATTTTTGGTTCCTATCTTGTTAGGCAATAAAAGCACCAGGATGAATGTATTTGGAAATATTGATTATGGTAAAAGTAATAATCAAGCTTCATAGGTCATTGCCTTCACTGCTACAATAGCATTCTTTTAATAATGCCATAGCTACTTTTATTCCAGTAATTCTTTTGTCGAAGATGTTGCTGGCTTGTATTTTTTCTTCTTCATGCAGCTAAACTTTTATTGGAATGGGAGAAAGTATTTGTTGTGATGGATGGGAATCATGTGATAACTTCGATATTTGGGAAGAAACATCTTTGTAAATCCTGTTGCTGGTGCTCACAAGAAATGGAGTTGTGAATTATGATTAGAAGGAGAAGCAACAGGGTAACCACTCTTCCATCCTTACCAATGGATGGGGATTCTAAGTGGAAGGTTTTAGGCCTCTTTCTCAAGTGTTTTTGAAACCTTTCTTGGTTGATTTTCCAAGGAATTTCTGAAGTGATGCAAGGTGCAGTCCCAATTCCCAAGGGTATGTTGAGTTCTGACATGAGGTAGGGTTTTCATATTTCCTGATGATTTGTTTGTATATTTATTTTGTAGCAGAAAGAAAAAAGAGATTTAGGCATGGATTGCTGTAAAACCTGGCACTTTACATTTGACACGTCTAAGCACGATTGACATGTAGAAATAGTTAATGACATGGCAGTATACAACTCATGATAAACAAATACTAATACATCAATAACATCCTACACCAGCATAGCAAGCATATAACATACCCCCACTGCTTCTGGCGTCCTTTTGTAGCAAAATCCTAAACCTAAAAACATAACCACTATTCCTTGCATGGAATAAAACCACACATGATGGCATTGTTCCCATTCGACTCCAAACTCAGACGAAGTCACAAATAACTTTGCTAACTTTGCAAGAGAAAAAAAAATGCAAAGTTCTTACTGTTTCTATTCACTTCAATTCCACAAATCTTGTTAACAACCATTTTATAATTATGTAAGCATAGCCATATACTTCCTCTTGAAAAGTTGTTTTTGATGCCACATCTCCTGCTTTAGTTTCCCATCTTGGAGAAGAATTGGTGCCCGATCATTTTCAAATATTCTCATGACATCCTTCAGTAGATCTACTAGTTGGTCCATCAATAATTTGACTTGTGAAATACTTTATTAACTCCTGCCTTTTGGCAATTCAAACTTTAGGAGCCTCTGAGAAGTCCTCATTCAAATACGCTTGCAATAGTCATTTGCAGCCTTTGGCCATTTATAATGGAGAACTAGGGGCTCAATGTTCTTCCATCTAGCTTGATCTGCAATTTCACCACTCGAATACTTTCACAATACTCTCATGCATCCTGTTGCAGGTTTGTGCCATCTATGTCAGTCAAATGCCAACCAGGATTGTGGCCAGAAATAGATGGCAATCTCTTGAACATGCTGTTACTCAAACTGATCCCTATGTATACCTGAAAAAAACATGCAAAAAAACGTGTTACAATGAGATTATTCAAACAACATGAATTGTATCAATTTATCGTGAAAGTTCTAACTTCTAAACATGGATAGGATTTTTATTATAACTCTCCGATTAAGAAGGCTTCCACATACTTGAAATGGATACAATATGAATTTGTGACACTTGTCATTGCAAGGTGGGAAGTCAACATGGAAACTTAGAAATTACATAGCATGATCAGGATATTCCAGCAAGATCCTCTCCTCGTCTTGGTATTGAAATGATTTCGTAATTGTGTGAGAGATTAAGGGGTAAGTGATCAAACTTGGTAGAGGGCGACCCTCTGGGAAGTTACGGCATGCACTGACTAGGCAGAGGACCACCGGAGGTGGAGGAGAGAGAGAGAGCTGAGGTAGTCTTAGGAAGAGAGAGAGAGAATGGCAGTGTCCCAAGGAAATCAAAGACTTGTGGAGATTCTTGGTGTATTCTGTGTCTTGTCTTGTTGAGGGAAGGTCCCCCCTTTGTACAAGCGAGGGAGGCCCTTGAGAATTGGCCCAACTTGCAAGTGTCTCAGGTCTAATGGCCAGTTTCCCTATGACCGACATTCTAAATGTCAACTCTAGGCTAAGATCCCCTTAGAATGGCAGGGATTCGGCCAAGTGTCAATGGTCAACTTTCATTAAATGCATTTGTCGTCTTACTCTGATGGCCTATATTTGGTGAAGATCTCTCTCTCTCTCTCTCTCTCTCTCTCTCTCTCTCTCTCTCTTTAAGACTGGTCAAAGGGTCAAGGCCCACCGAGGGTGAAACCCCACGACGAACCTTCAACTCTAGCCTCCAATACCTTGAGGAAGTTCCTAAATCCTATTATCAACTTAGGTTATGGAGATATCCTTTTGGAGAATTCTGGCCAAGTATGGAGAAATAGCCTAAAGGAGAGGGGCACTCAATAAGAGAAGTTCAATAGCCGCGCCAAGAGGTACTGAGCGCGAGGCCATAGGCGAGGTGCCCTTGAGAGAAGGGTGCTCGGCGGGAGAAGTTCTATGGCCGCGCCAAGAGGTGCCGCTCACGAGACCATAGGCAAGACACCCTCGGGTGGAGACTCGGTACTGTTAAGGGAAGTGCCTCGAAAGCATATGTAGGCGAGGGCCCTTAAGGAGATATCTTGAGGCCATCTGTGGACGAAGGACCTGTAGGAGGTGCCCTGAGGGCATATATGGGGGCCCTCCTAGTGCCTTAACTGAGAGGAGGCGCTTTTTACGCTATCCTTGGTTGACAAGTCTCAACCCCCGAGGGGAGCATGACAAAAATGCATTATTAGTCCATTTACCATCTCAGCAGGCCACTATGCGGGACCAAGCGTATGGAGGATGAGGCAATGAGGTGCCGAGGTGTCCTGCCACATAAGAGAGTTGGACACCTGTACCTACAATAGTCATAGCCTATAGTTTCATTAATCGAAGAACCCAATATGTGCGCTAAACCATCAACTGAGGGGACGTCGGGACGACCAACATAAGGATATCATATGACCAAAGTATAATATCTCATTGAATTGTCTCACATATAATCATCAAAACTATACAGAAAACTACAGGATAACGCTAAAAAGAAGGATCACAATTGATGCATTTTTGCTCCGCGTAGCATCTGAAACTATGTTACACCCTCTTATACGGGGGACATCCAATAACTTTAGACGTAGTACATTCTTATCACACCACCAGAGCTAACCAAGTAATCTGCCAGTGCAAAAGTGTCTTCTTAAATAAATCAAAACAAGAAATAGAAATAGCATACATACCAGGTTGTCTTTCATGGAGTTGTATGTGCACAAACTTCATCAATCTTACCAACTGCCTCAAGTATTGATGAGTACGTTATGCGATCATATTCAAAACCATTTGAATGCATCTCTTTCATCAGCCTTGCAGCCTCCTCAAACATGCCAGCATGGCTAAGACAGCTGAGGATAGTGTTGTAAGATACAGCATCTGGCTTTATCTTTGAGTTCTTCATCTTTGTAAACATCTCCATTGCTCGTTGTGGGCCACCCATCCTAGCCAAGCCATTTAGAATGATATTATGTGAATTTAAGTCTGAAACACAACCATTTTGTTCCATGGTTCGAAGGAGCGAATAAGCTTCATCTATCATTCCAGCCCTTACCATCCCTGACATAAGTGCATTATATGCATAGACATCAGGAATGCACCCAAGTTTTTTCATTTCATTGAAAAGATTCACAGCCTCAGATAGACGCCCGCATTTCCCGAAGTGTTTGATCATCACAGCATATACCCGAGCACTTGAAGATCCACAATTCTCCTTGAGTTCTTGAAATAATTCATTTGCAGCTTCATACCGTTTTGCTTTTCCAAGAGAGTTGATAAGGCTGCAATAGGCAGCTGGGCAGGGAGGAAAACCCTTTTCATCCATCTCCTCAAGCAGCAACAAAGCTTTCTCTACCCTATTAGTCTTGCAAAAGCCATCAATAAGGATTGAATAAGTAAAAGAGCTAGGAGTAATACCATTTGTCTTCATCCTCTCAAACCATGAAGAAGCCTCGGATGCAGGAACTTTGCATTCAAATAAAGCTTTAATAACAGTGTTATACGTCACCACATTTGGTGTACAGTGCAAGGATTCCATGTCTTCAAATAGCTTAATAGCATCAGCCAAACAACCTGCTCTGCCTAAAAGGTTTATTACATTGTTTATAAGCACAACATCTGGCTTACAACCCTCTTTGAGCAGGTTCATAAAGATACTGTATGCATCTTCAAACTTCTGAGCTTTTCCCAGTCCCTTTATTAATTCTGTATAAGTATAAACTGTTGGGGCACAGCCCTTTTCTTTCATCTCCTGGACCAAACCTAAAGCTTTTTCAACCCTACCCAACTTAAAGTAGATCCCCATTAAGGTAGTATAAATTCTTGCAGTTGGATGTAATCCATTCTCTCTCATTTCATCAAACAACCTAATAGCAGAATCCTCGCGACCCAATTTCCCAAATGTTGATATAAGTGCGCTGTATGTTACTGTGTCAGGGAAACAATTACCTTCATTGCACATCTCATTATAAAGCTCATGAACTTTCTCATGATGACCTTCCTGCATTAACAGTAAGAATATGGAGTTGTAAGTGCTTGCAGTTGGTTTGCACTTGCGAGCTTTTATCTGGTAGAAGATGGAGAGTGCCTTGTTCAACATCTTAGCCTTGCCCAAAATTTTCACAATTTCAGACAAATCAGCTGGATCTATGAGGCATGAACTCCGAACCATATCTTGTATCGTCTTCCACATTTCTCCAACCAGTCCAGCTTCATCCAAACAGTGAATTAGAGCCATGTAGGTGGTAGAGTCATGCTCAAAGTTCCTTCTTTTCCCAGCCCACCTGAAAAATTGAATCTTAACATTGATCTCAACATCTATTTTCAAAACCTCACGAACTAATCGATGATCCACTTTCAGCATGAGCACCTCCAAAGCCTTTTCTGCATCAGGACCCCACTTAAATATCTTCAAAATCTTTATGAATCTCTCATCCAATGTCCTTACTGAGCCGTTGTTTCGTGACCATGTTCGGTTTGTGGGCAAGTTTGGTGTTTCATCTTTTGGACTTGACAGCCGGAACATTTGGACAATTTCATTTTCTGCAAGAATTAAGTGTCATAATTTCCAATATTCTTGCTGTCTATGCAAAATGGAACTAAATGAGATCTAACAGATGATATTAAAAATCTATCAAGAAGCCTGTTTGGAAATGCAGCATTTGTCCCAAACAGTATAACAGACCAAAAATGAAAGAATAAAAAAAAAAAGTTATTTTTGGTACCCGCCACAGGCAGGTACTGATGGCAACAATTTAACAACTATATGCCTCAAAAAGCACCAGATAATGAAACTTTTACCTGTCTGCTTAATTCGGTTACATAGATGGGGCAATGTTGATATTACTCGTCTTGAACCAATCGGTCCTGCAACCATTTTTCTGAAACTCACAAAAAGATTAAATTGCAGCTCAAAGAATTTTTTGTGATACTCAAGGGATTGCATGGACAGTTGGGCTCAGTTCACAATAGCCCATACAAGTGCTTGATATAGCTGATATAGTTTCATTATCTGCCAACATAATGTGAAATAACAGTCAGGGATTGACGAGATGGAAACTGGACAGAAGTTCAAACAGTATTAGCATAATAAAACTCAATGATAAATAAAAGAAAATTCCAAAGGAATAAGAGGTCTTCCCCAAGGGCACTCCCCAGCCACTGCAACAGGATTCTTGATTATTACCAAAGCTCTCTAACCCCATCCCCATATTCGTCAAACAAAAATTTTGGATTCGGCATATAATTAAAAATTCCCTTATTAATATATGCAAATATAAATATTATTTTCTTAGCAAAAGACACAAATTACACCACTTTTGAAAAATCTATTTCTGGTCCCAAACTGATGTTGAGCAGTTGAGGATACCCAAATTTATGCTCACAAGAAGTCACCATATCCAAATTATACAAGAGAATGCCAAAATTTATGATAATCCCGTATTTAAATTTGAAGAGTATCTATCAAATGCAATGTCAAAAACTCAGCATATAGTGAACAACCTTTATCACAAGTTCACAGTAGCTCATGCCCACAATAATATAGTGAACAACCTTTATCACAAGTTCACAGTAGTTCATGCCCACAATATGAAGATATAAACAAAATGTAAACAGATATGTGAAGCAATATCTGGGCTCATGGTAGTACTAGAGTAGTTATTTGTAATTAAACAAACAAGAAACTCTTTCACCGTGACATTCATGAGCCTGAGAGGTCATCTGTGACATAACAAACATACCCTCGAAATAAAATGCAAAATCTTTATTATAAGGATGCATATCCAATTCAAAATTTTGACAAGTGATACAAAACCAACTTCCATTTCGACAGGTCAACAAGAAATACAGAAGAAGACATAAAAAGCGCATTTTGTTATAGGCAAGCTAAACGTGTTGACTAAATTAGAGCAGCCAAGTTTTAACGGGGAAATACTTTGTGAGATTGACAACTACTTCTATAGCGAAACAGACATGGAAGAGTATCAAACATAACGAGCCACCCGCAAGATGATACTGTAAGACTAAACAAGTGCAGACTGGCTACTTCACTACTTCAATGATGTCTTGCACGCTCCTTTCAACATTAAAGTATTTCACATGGGAAAACATTTCACTTAAAACTTCTGCACATAAAATAATTACATTTCTCTTATTTTCGAGTGTTTGGCTACACTCTTAGAATTATTTTCCTAAAAATGATTTTTGGCATTCATTGAAAAAAAAAATGTAACTTCAGTCAATATGGCCAAAACATGTGATCCTAGACAATTAACATAATAATTTGTACATAAACCAAAGAAACGAGGAAGGAGCCCAAAACTTATGATTCTTTGATTCCACTTAATTGTTGTTGGGCATTTCAACAAGTGTTGCTTGGCATGTCCGGCAATTAAAGCAGACTGGAAGCAACAGTTACTCAGCAGTTGTGTGTAACGGGTTGGTCAGTCCGCAAGCCCACTGCCTCTAGCTTTATGCACAGAACTCACAGAGTCATTTCATCGAACAACAAACAAGCATATTACTTACCTGTTGAACCCACATCCCAACAATATAGCCAGTCCACAAATATAACTAGGTTGCAAATAGGGACCATTCATGCTTTTCTGAATAATTTAGGTAACCACCGAAGTTACCTGTCAAGATATTTGTCGAGAAACAGCAGCCCACGTGGACATTCGTTGTTGGCATCAAAATGGTACAAGAAGAAGTCGCCGATCCCGCAAAACATCACCGATGTCGGAGAGTTATCGCCGGTATAAGAGACGCGGGAGTAATCAGTCTTCCCCGAACCCCATTCATTGCCCTTTGAGCCGAGACGTCGACTTGGACTAGGGAAAATAACTCACACGAGATTTATTTTGGTAAAACAAGCGACCAAACACGAGAAAATGCTAAAAAGATTTTTCAGAAAAACCAACCAAACGAAGAGAGAAGTTTAAATCGGCTTCATCCCTTTGTAGGGCTTTCTCTTTGTTTTGTTTTTTTCACTTTTTTTGCTTTTTGTTTTTGTCCAGTTTGGCTGAGCAAAAAAGCCCAGACGACAGCATCTTAGGGTGCAGTATTTTTATGAGCATTTGAATTTGGTATCTGACTTTAATCACAAACGAATTTTGTAGGAATTGAGAATTTTTATTTATTATTATTACTTCTTTTTTTTTTTTACGACGAGAGAACTTGTCCAAACCCGGGCTTTTCAGACCCACCCTAAAAAGCAATCATAAGGTGGCAAACAATCACGATACAATTCACAAGTGTGGACTCTGAATCAAGGCATAAATCGCGCAAGCAAACCGCCCCTAAATTCTTTTCAAGAATGCTTCATGAAGGGCAAATGGCACAATTTCATGTATTGTCGATTTGCGGTACACTATTACTTTACGCTTCTTGTCAATTAAGTAAATCATAAAAGAATTTTTATACACTTGCATAAAATCAATAATTTTCAAGAATACATCCAATATCCTTGTCCGGAATCCGAATCCTACCACGGTAATGTACAAGTCAAGCACCAGTCCTTAGTTACAAGGAGAAAATGTTAAAAATATTATAAAATTAAATATATATTAAGCAAGTAAAATAATCAAATCTAGTATATGATAAAAGTAGTTCTTTTGAACCGTCAAATAATAATTAAATAGTTATTCTGAAACTATTAAGGATAAATTTTCTTGATCACCCAAGAATTTATTTCTATCATAGAATAAAATATAAAATACAACTTAAACTTAAATATTATACTTACACTCTTTACTTTCTTTTTTCTTCTCTATTTCTTTTCTCCTCTTCTTTCTCTCGTTTCTCTTCCTTTTCTTTCTCTTTTCTCTCTTCCTTTTACTCTCTCTTTTTTCCCTTTCTTTCTTTCTCTTTTCAAAGCCCATTTTATACATGCACCTGATGGGACTATTTTACCAAATATATTAGGTTGCTAATCACATGTTGAGATTGGTGAAGGTCATTCACCATTCTTCTTTCAAGGTTGTTAATTACATGTTGAGGTTAGTGAAGGTCATTCACCATTCCTCTTTATCCACCATTCTTCTTTCAAGGTTGCTAATCACATGTTGATGTTGGTGAAGGTCATCCACCATTCTTTTTTCATAACATTTTCCCTTGAATAACCGTCACAAGAAGCCTTATAAAAATCATAACGAAAGAAAAATGGGTGCGCTAAAACTATCCCATTAAAACCTTGCCAAGAAAAAACTCTATGAAAAAAAAAAACTGTTGCCGAAGAAAAAAGAGTACAGTCTACGACTCCCCTTCATTCATACATCTGGTATGAAGTTGAGGTTGATGGCTTCAATTATTCAGAATGAAAAATCTTTGAGACGACGGATGCCAATGTTGTGTACCAATTTCTCAAATGTTGTAGTAGGGAGTGCTTTAGTAAATAAGTCTGCCAAGTTGTCACTTGAACGTATCTCCTGGACATCAATATCATCGTTTTTCTGAAGTTCATGTGTATAAAAGGACTTTGGCGATATATGTTTCGTTTTGTCACCTCTGATGTACCCTCCTTTAATTTGTGCAATACATACTGCATTATCTTCATATAATATAGTTGAGATATCTTTGATCAAAGACAGTCCGCAACTGTCTTGAATATGTTGAATCATAAATTTCAACCAAATGCACCCTCGACTTGCTTCATGAATTGTGATGATCTTATAATGATTTGAAGAAGTTGCAGTTAGTATCTGCTTCAAGATATGGCAGTGTTACCATAGGTAAATATATACTCAGTTTGTGACCGTGATTTATGTGGATCAGAGAGGTAACCAGCATCTGCATAGCCAACTGTTTCTAATTTTGATCCCTTTACATAGAATAAACTCATATCTATTGTTCCTCATAGGTAACAGAATGTGTGCTTCACCCCTTTCCAATGCCTCTGAGTTAGTGCAGAACTATATCTTGCCAATAAATTGATAGAAAATGCAATATCAAGTCTTGTGCAATTTGCAAAATACATAAGAGCTCCAATAGTACTGAGGTATGGTACTTCAGGACCAAGGATTTCTTCACCATCTTCTTGAGGGCGAAAAAGATCTTTTTGTACTTCTAGTGATCGGACAATCATGAGAGAACTCAATGGATGAGCTTTATCTATATAAAATCGATTTAGAACCTTTTCTATATATGTGGAATGATGGATGAGAATTCCATTGGATAAATGCTCAATTTGTAATCCAAGACAAAATTTAATTTTTTTAAAATCTTTCATTTTAAACTCCTTCTTTAAATAACTAGTAGTTGTTGTAAGATGTTCAAGAGTTCCAACAATATTCAAATCATCGACATAGACTGCAAGAATAGCAAATTCAGATTCCGATTTCTTAATATAAACACATGGACATATTGTATTATTTACATATCTATTTTCAATAGATATTCATTGAGACAATTGTACCACATGCATCCTGTGGGGGAATATTCTACGGTCCAACCCAATGGGTGAGGCCCAATCTACACAAATTGAAGTTGGGGCCACTTGGCGGCCTAGATTAGAATTAGAGGGCGGGCCGGCCTCGACCGTCGACCTCCTCCCCGCCATGGCCCAAACCGCAGAAAGCGAGCCCAAACCGCTAACGGCCTTTGAGCATTAAATGCAGAGTTGACTCGCATTAAATGCAAAAGCAGCTGCCCACGCAACGTCAACATACACGTCCGGTCAGCCGGAATCCCCCGCGATGGTGCACCAGACCCTGTAAGTGGTTAGGCGGCGTCAATGATGATGCCTACCCAGCAGGCCATGAGAACCTACTGATAGGCCAATGCCAAACACACTCCATGAATCATGCTATAAATACCTAAGGCATCGAGAGTCAGGTATGGATAGTTAACTCCAAGCACTCATAACTCTCATTCGTTTTTATCTCGATTTAAGCTTTCTAACTTAATCATCGGAGTGTGATCAGCCCGCCTAGGGTCGACCCATTCTAACCTTCTTCTCTTGCAGGGAGTTTGAATTCTTTCACTTGGGCTTGAGAGCTCGGCCCAGCCTTCTCAAAAAATTTCACTTACAATTGGCGCCGTCTGTGGGAAGGCTTAGAAAAACCATGACTCTGAACGACCGAAGAGGTGGAAGAGAGAACCATGATGGAAGAGGTAGCAGAGCCTCTTCCAGCAAAGATCAGACCAACTCAGTGCACTGCCAATCTACACCAGTAGATCGGCAACCGAGAAGAACACTAAGGTCGGAGATACAGATGCCCGCTGAAAGCCACCAGGAAGCACCAAATGAAATACGGAGGAATACAGATTATGTCAGGGGCAGACACTTCCGCAAAAACCACCACCAAAACCTTGCCCGTCGCCCTCCAGTGGGCGAGTTTCAAGTGAAGACACACTCCGTGCGGCGGAGAGGGAAATTCGGCGGCGCGGCGAAGAGATAGCCTACCTCACCTCCCAAGTTCGGGTCATGAGGGAGGCATTCTCTGGAAGAAGTGGGCGCGGGAGAGAAAGGTCCCCTGACCAGGAACGATTTACTGGTGGCAGGAACGGTCCAGCGCCACGGGTAAGGGGGAGCTACACCTCTAGTACCTTGCGTTGCGACAACCGGCGAACAAATCGGCGAAGGGGAAGGAGTGAAACCCCTCCGAATGATGATCGGCTGAAGGAGATCGGCGGAGAGAAGACTGGGATAAATAGTATAACGAAAAACAGGAAGATAGGAAGCAGCAGACTAAGGAGCGCACGGCTCGCGACTTGGTGAAAAAGGCCCTAGACCAAATCGCGTCCTTACCTTTCATAGAGGAGATTGAGTCCCACCTAATTTCTCAAAAATTCACCCCACCAAAGTTCACTCTGTACGATGGGAAGTCCGACCCGATTAACCATGTTCGGTATTACAAACAACTAATGATAGTATGGTGTGGTGACCAAATACTGATGTGCCGAATCTTTCCCTCCAGTCTGGGAAGTGTGGCCCTACGGTGGTTCGACAAATTGCCACTATATTCCGTGTCAAGCTGGAGGCAGCTTGCCGAGCTGTTTACCGCTCGTTTCATAGCAAACAGCATGCAGTCGAAGGAGGTTGATTTCTTGCTAACTCTACCAAAGGAGGAAGGGGAAGGATTGCGAGCGTACGCACGGCGCTACTAGGAAGCTTACAACGAAATTGACGAGTGCAGCGAGCAACTGGCTGTAACTCAGTTCAAGATCGGCCTTCCCAGGGAGCATTGCCTGCGACAGTCATTGATAAAGAAACCAACCCTCACAATACAAGAGCTGATGCTGAGAATCGAACGCCATGCGCGGTTGGATGAAGACATGCCCCAACCAAGTTCGGCAATGCTACCGACAAAACAAGTAAGAAGGATGCCAAGAAACCCCGATCAGAAGCTAGCACCTGGGGAAAAAAGGTGACTGAGGGGGTATATACGGTCTTTAAAGACCCCATCTATAAGATATTGCCCCAGATCCGTGACAAGCCATTTTTTAAGTGGCCACCGAAGTTAGGAGGGGACCCAGCCACCCAAGATCAGAAAAGGTTCTGTTCCTACCACCGTGAGGAGGGGCACAAGACGGAGCAATGTCGGCATCTCAAAACTCATTTGGAAGATTTGGCCAAAACTGGCCATCTCGATTAATTCATTGATTGGGAAAAGACAAAGAATGAAGCCGAGCAACCACGGGTGGGGGACACAACCTAGAAGAAGATAGAGGAGAGACCTTTCCGGGTAATCAATGTGCTGCACGGTTTGGCCGGGTCAGGGACCGTCGACCCATATAGATACCGGGCCGAGATGCAGAAGGCTACACACTTGAGGGAAGTAATGCAGATGCAACCACCCAGCAAGAAAGTCAAGGTCGGCGGCTGCCATACGTCCATTACCTTCACAGATGAAGATCTCGTGGGGGTACAGACTCCTCATAATGACGCCTTGGTTGTAACATTAAGAATAGCGGATTGTGATGTGAAGAGATTGCTCATAGACCAAGGGAGTTCATCCGAAGTCATGTACTACAGCCTGTTCAAGAAACTGGAACTCAAGGAGTTCGACCTCCAGCCATCACTCAACCCATTGGTCGGATTCAGCTCAAATCCAGTTTGGGCCATGGGAAAGGTAACAGTTCCTGTAACTGCCGGAGGAATCACATTGCAAACCAAATTCCTGATAGCTAACATACCCTCCCCCTACAATGCCATCATGGGACGAACTTGGTTGCACCTCATGAAGGCCATTCTATCATCCTACCATCAACTGATCCGATTTCTGACCCCTGGTGGAGTAGGAGAAATTAGGGGAGACCAAGTAGCAACCAAACAGTGCTTCATAACAGCATGCACAACCAAGACAAAGCCTGAGAATGTGCAGATGATGGAGTTGCATAAAGACACCCCAACCATCGATGATGTGGGACAGACACCTGAGAACAAAGCCATAGAGGATCTAAAGAAGATATACATTGATCGGTATGGAAATAAGTACTTCGTCATCGGCACCTCTTTGTCCAAACGGGAGGAACAGTCCTTGATCGCGCTATTAACAAATTTCCTAGAAGTGTTCACTTGGACCCCTTATGATATGCAGGGGATTTATGCCGACGTCGCCTGTCATCAGCTGAATGTATACCCAAAATGCCGACCTGTGGTCCAGAAAAGTAGAAGGGCGGCAACCCAGCACGTAGACGCTGTTGTGGAAGAGACTGAGAAGCTTTTGGAAGCCGGGACAATTCGGGAGATCAACTACCCAAGCTGGTTGTCAAACACGATGGTAGTGAAAAAGAAGGATGGCAAGTGGAGGGTCTGTGTGGACTTCACTGACCTCAACAAAGCATGCCCCAAGGATCCATTCCCCCTCCCCAAAATTAACTTACTCGTGGATGCAACAGCTGGCTTTGGGAGGATGAGTTTCTTAGATGTCTATCGAGGGTACCACCAGATTCCCCTCCACCCTGACGACTAAGAGAAGACGGCCTTCATCACTCCGAGGGGTATCTATTGCTACAAGGTTATGCCTTTTGGTCTGAAGAATGGTGGGGCCACGTATCAATGGCTGGTCACAAAGATGTTCCAAGCGCAGCTCGGCAGAACTGTCGAGATCTACGTCGATGACATGGTGGCGAAAAGCAAACTCAGCGACTCTCATCAGGCAGATCTAAAAAAGGCACCCCGTATTCTGAAGGAGTACAAAATGAGGCTAAATGCTTCGAAATGTGTCTTCGGAGTCAGCTTGGGTAAATTTCTGGGGTTCCAGGTTACGCATCGGGGCATTAAAGTAGATCCACGGTAGATCAGAGCGATCCAGAGCATTCAAGCCCCGAAGAATGCCAATGAGGTGCAGAAACTAACGGGAATGGCCGCAGCACTCAACAGGTTTATTAGTCGTTCATCAGACAGGTGCCGACCGTTCTTCCAGCTTCTCAAAAAACAAGAACAGTTCAAATGGACCCCAGAATATGACTCAACCCTTGCCAATCTAAAGAAATACCTAACCCAACCACCTTTGCTCTCCACCCCACTCTAGCACAAGGAACTTTTCCTCCACCTGGCAGTATCAAAGCATGCGATCAACACCGTCCTACTCAGGCAGCAAGATCGGCAGCAATTACCTGTTTACTATGTCAGCAAAACACTTCTCAGGGCAGAAAGCAGGTATTTACCACTTGAAAAATTAGCGCTCGCACTGGTAGTGGCATCCCGTAAATTGGTGCATTACTTTAGGGCCTCCGTAATACGGTATTCCTACAAAATGGAGTTAGCACCCCACAAAAGTACGAGGGTTGCGATGAAGTATAAACCGGTAATCCGGTATCGTTCTCTCCGAATGAACCTAGCCAAATATAGACTCTAGCACTCAACTCACACTAACCTAACCTAGGATTGGATTGCAATTATGTGGGGAATTAGATCTAAAATAAAAAGAAAAATAAAATGACCGAAAATGTTTTGGATTTTTTATGGTGGTTTTGAATTACTAACCTAATGCAATGGAAATTAAAGCAATTAACACTAGACAAATAAATTAAAGCAAAGTGAAAATAGAATTAAAGCAATTAAAAAGGGAATTGGGCTCAAATGATCCAACCACTCAATTTCATCCAATGTTTCCAATGGGGTTTATAACTCAAATCAAACACAACATTTAAGTGTGTTTGATTCGGAGGATTTAGCTTTGAAAACCAATTATTCTCAAGCAATTGAAATTAGATACATGTTCAATGGGGAATCAAAGGTTAATATCATTGATTCAACTTAGTCAATACCAAATTTGTGGTTTGTGCATTGATTAGCCAAACATAGTCAATAACCTAGGTTTTCTAAGGCATCTTCAATCAATTGTTGGGAATGAATTTCTAGCAATTGTGGAGTATTTTTCTAGTCAAGAGTCCTAAATTAATACCATCGATTTGGATGATCAAAATCCCCAAACTTAGTCAATAATTCAAGTTTTCTAAAATTCCACATCTAATTACTAGAAATTCTAATTCTAGGAAAATATGACAATTAATTCATGAGACACCTCCATTGAATTCCTTGGATTATTTGGGTGATTTTCACATTTAAACCCAATTTAAATTCTAGCTACTTGAATACATCATAAAAAACATGTAGGGACGTAAAGAAAGCATGTAGACACTTAAATATAAAATTTACTTGAATATTAAAGATGTTTGGTTACAAAGAAAATGAAGGAAAATGCAAGGAAGTGAAAGAAAATATAATACAATGGAAGAAAACTACAAGTTTTATACTTACATTAACATTACAAAGCTAAATCTAAGCTAAAAATGAAGAAAAATGGAAAAAACTAACCTTAGAGAGCTTCTCCCGCCGCCTCCTTGCTCTAAAAAACTCTAATTACTCAAAAACTATACAAAAAAACCCTAAAAAACGCAGCTTCGGACGCAAAAAACATAATCTGGATGAACAGTAACCGTCCGGACGGTCTGTTCGACGCCCGTTTGAAGTCCGTTCAGACGGTGAACAGTAATCGTCCGAACGGGTACTATTCACACTGTTCAGCTGCAGAAATTTTGAAGCTTGATTTGGCCATCCTAGAGTTTGATTCAACTGATGCACATTAGATGCAAAGTTGTAGAGCTTGAAGTCTTCTTTCCAGTGACACAAAAATCAGCTTAATCGGATATCGGAGTCAAAAGTTATGGCCAAAATACCAAGACAGGTCTGAATTTTCATGAACAAATTATTCGCATTGAACCCGCTTTGATTATTCTTGCTTTTTTTTTTTGCCTTTATTAGCTTATATAACCTACAAAACACATATAAAACATACTCAAATAAATATCTAACTAAAATAAGATAATTAATTACAATATAAGTCTAACAAAGTACAATTTAAGGGCTTATGATTACACTTTTAGGGTGTAATCAAGGCCCATACCATCAACGTCCTCACGGACCACCAACTCAAACCTCTTTTTCGAATAGCTGACTTTTCTGGAAGGTTGGCAAAGTGGGCCATGGAATTAGGGGAGTTCAATATCAAGTTTCAACCAAGATTGGCCCTGAAGGGGCAGGTTCTTGCCGATTTTGTTACCGAATTCTCCGTCGAACTGCCACCGGAGGCCGACCAAATCGAAGTTCGTTCCAACCACACGAGGACCTCCCTCTGGATCCTTGGGAAAAAGCTTATCATTGGCAACTCTACGTCGATGGAACTTCCAATGACCGGGGGGCAGGATCGGGCAGAGTACTCAATACACCAGACGGTCTAACCATTAAACAAGCCATTAAGCTCGAGTTTGCTGCCTCCAACAATGAGTTTGAATACGAGGCCTTACTCACCGGAATACGCTGAGCCATCGAACTCAAGATTCCTGATATCGTCATTTATTCGGACTCTCTGCTTGTTGTCAACCAGATCACGGGAGAATACACAGGAAAGAATGACAGAATGACGCAGTACCTAGCTAAGGCGAAGGAACTGCTAGGCCAATTCAATAGCTACAAGCTTTGTTAGATCAGCCGAGACAATAACTCACATGCGAACGCTCTGGCGACATTAGCAACGGCCTTGAAGTCGAGGTCAAAAAGGACGATCAACGTAGAAACCCTGGCCAGACCCAGTATCTTTCAAGAGGAAGAGCAAGCCCTGGCCACGGAACAGTTGGGACCATCCTGGATGGACCCAATTATCTCCTACCTCGACAAAGATGAACTGCAAGAAAATAAGAATAAAGCTCGGCAGATCAAACACACGGCTCTCAGATACTGGCTGTCACCAAATAAGGAACTTTACAGACGTTCCTTCACGGGTCCATATTTATATTGCGTCCATCCAGACAAAGTGCAAGGTGTCCTGTTCGAAATCCACGAAGGAATATGTGGAAGCCATATTGGCGGAAGATTGATAGCACACCGAGCTATCTCGCAAGGATACTGGTGGCCCTACATGCAAAAAAATGCAGCCCAGTATGTCCTAAAGTATGACAAGTGTCAGAGGTACTCTCCCATCATCCACCAGCCAGCTGAAGATCTAGCAACCATTACCAGTCCGTGGCCTTTCGCTCAGTGGGGACTAGACATAGTCGGACCTTTGCCCCAAGCTCTGGGCAACAAAAGATTCCTCATCGTGGCGACTGATTACTTCACCAAATGGGTAGAAGCAGAACCTTTATCAACCATCAGAGAAGTCGATGCTAAAAGGTTCGTATGGAAAGGCATAATCACAAGATTCGGGGTCCCTCGTGCCATTGTTTCAGACAACGGCACCCAGTTCGATGGTAATATGTTTAGATCATTCTGTGAAGGACTTGGGATCAGAAACTATTACTCAACGCCGACCTATCCCCAATGCAATGGGCAGGCCGAGATTTCAAACAAAACCATGTTGTACGGAGTTAAGAAGCGACTGGAGAGGGCTAAAGGGAAGTGGACGGAAGAACTATCCAGCGTTCTGTGGTCCCATAGAACAATTCCAAGGAGGTCTACTAGCCAAACCCCGTTCTTCTTGGTATACGGGGTTGAAGCAGTTATACCTTTGGAAGTAGGGCTACCTACTATCAGATCGGCAGCCTTCAACACGGGGCTCAATGACCAGATGCTGGTGAAAGACCTCGACCTCGACCTCGCAGAAGAAAAAAGGGAAGCAACCTTGATACGATTGACGGAGTATCAGCGACAGTTAAGATGCTCCTACAACAAATGGGTTCGCCCGAGAAACTTCGCTCCAGGTGACCTAGTCCTACGAAAGGTACTGAGGGCAACTAAGAACGTAGCCGATGGCAAGCTCAACCCCAACTGGGAGGGCCTCTACAAAGTAATATCCCAGGTCGGCGTTGGCGCGTACCGATTGGAGACTGTTGAAGAAGGAAGACAACTGCCTCGGCCTTGGAATGCGAGCAATTTGAAGAAATTCTACCAGTAGTAAGGAGTCTCATATGATGTAACAAATGTATGGAGCTTTTATGAGATCAATGAAAAAAGAAGTTGTTCAAAACAAATCTGCTCAAAGCATTCTGTGAAACCATAAAAACCAAATGTAAAAACTTGGTCCTGTCCAAGTTGGACAAATCGGCCAAAGAAGGCCACAAAAACCAAGTGTAAAAACTTGGTCTTGTCCAAGTTGGACAGGTCGGCTAAAGAAGGCCACAAAAACCAAGTTTAAAAACTTAGTCCTGTCCAAGTTGGACAGGTCGGCCAAAGAAGGCCACAAAAACCAAGTGTAAAAACTTGGTCCAGAAAAATCAAGTGTAAAAACTTGGTCCACAAAAATCAAGTGTAGAAACTTGGTCCTATCCAAGTTAAACAGGTCGGCCAAAGGGGGCCACAAAATGGAAGTCATACAAACTTAAAATCCAAAAAATAAATCAACGATGGATAGCGAGACAAAACGAAATTTTCATTGCAAATGGCGGTGATTACAAAACATGTTACAGAAGAAAGGAAAAACTACAAAAAATTATGTCGACTTGTCCCCTGGCAAAACAGATGTCTCCCTCGAGCAATCTATGGACTGTTCGGCAGACTTCGATTGCTTGACAGCTGCTTTTTCCTTTTGTCTTATCCTTTTCAGCAGCAATCTCCAGAGTAAGCTGTCTTCTATGCTCGACATTGGCAATCACCTTCTTCGAGTCCACGACATCGTTCTCAGTGGTATGGAAATAGTCCGGGCATAAAAGCCAAATGTCGACGAAATTATCCGTGCCGAGGACATAGAGAGCGCCGCTCCAGCCTTGTCGAAATATGGTATGACTTAAATCCGCCATCTCAACGGCTAGTTCATTGGCACCTCCTCGTCAACCTTCAGTTTGGCCACTTCGGTATGGAGTGCTTCGACCTCAGCATTAGCTTTGTACAGATCCACGGATTGCACGTCAAATTTCTTCTGGAGGTCGGTCACTTCCTTATCCCTCATTTTAAAATTTGCCTTCATCAACAGAAGCTCGGCAGAAGCCTGTTCGGCCTAATTCTTGAAGGTGTTCCGATCCTTATTGGCATCGATCCACTCCTCCTTTAAGCGGCCGTGCTCTTCGATGAGTTCTTGATGCACCTCGGCAAGCTTCTGGAAACGCATCATCGCCTCCAAGGAATTCAAGCAACCCTATAACAAAAAGAGATGGTCGTGTTAAAAACGAGTGTCCAAAAGAATCTTTAATCAGACAAAAGGTCAATGCCGACTTACCAGCAGTGAGTCGTGGAAGGCACCCATAAAGATGGCTGAGTCGCTTGCCTCACCCAGCTTGGCCACATCTTTTTTCTGAAGGACGCTCTTGATGACACCGAAGGCTACCTCGGTCTGGTCAATCATTGAATCTTCCGTCATCAAAGGTCGGCCTAAAATGTCCGGCGTGATGGTCACAATCTCACCGACCTCGTCCACTATGCCCTTTCCTTTTTGCTTTTTGGGCGCTGGGGGCTATGCTGCAATCTCGGGCCCCCTTTTTTCTGTTGTCTAGTCTCGAGCCTTTGTTGAACAGGAGGGGCTTCCTCTGCAAGAGCTATCACTAGCTCGGCAGATGCAGTGTCGGTGGAAGCTGTGGCGGCTGGCTTCAGCGGCTTGCTGGTAGCGGCAAACATCCTCTCCCTCAGACTCATATTGCCCTCCTCATTTAGGGATAGGGTGGAATCTTGTGTTCTGGCCAGAACTTTAACTCGGCGGTCCGGAACCGTGAATGGCAATGAACTTGATGCCGAGCTGTGGGACTTTGATCGCTCTTCGCGTTGTTCTTTGCCAACGGGTTCCGACGGAGGAGCAACTGCAACTGTCACCCCGGTAGGGCTACGAGCCCTTTCGATTGCAATGTCGGTAGGAATCTCCTCGAAATATCCCTCGGCACCTTCCTTCGCCAATCTCACGAGGGTACTCTGGGGAACACTCGTATTGGCAGTGAAGGTCGAATATCGCAGCGAGTAGGAGAGCAAAATGTGCGCAGCCCGAGCGACGTGCCTTAATCTGCCTTCGCCGACGTAGTTCAAAACCTTGTTGAGGACGTCAAAATTGACCAACCATTCTCGTGCCTTCGACCACTTCTCCTTCTTTTTTGCAAAAATGCGATAGTCAGATTTGAATGCACATCATAATTTAAAGGACACACAGTGTGAGAGGTCGGCATCAAACCTATTTCAAGGGGCACTCTAGAGCATTGAATCGCCGGCCTTTCCTTCTCATGAACATCGCCGAACTCCCAGGGGCCAGTTACCGAAACCCTAACGTCATTGACGCCCTTCCCGGAGGAAAGTAGACACTTCACTAACTCTAAGGACTTTTTTACGGCTCGGAGGTAGACTTTGTAACTACCCCCGACCTTACAAAGCGAGTAGTAGTAATCCAGTTCGACAAGGCCAAGGTTCACACCCAGGCGCCGATTAATCTCAAGCATACCGAAAAAGATCTTATAGACGTTCGATGACAACTGGGAGGGCGATACCCTATTCTTTACTATGAACTTATGAAGAAGAGGATTGAGGGGAAACCTAAGTCCCCTTTCTACGATAGCAATGATTGGGAATGGTACCCCTTTTTCGGTCTCACCCATTCGATAGTCCTCGGAATCGACCAGCTCTAAGCCGATCTCATCTGGGATGTCAAACCTAGCCCTAAACGCAGCGAGGGCCGACGGACCATCTAGCATTCTTTGAAGACGAGATGCCATCAGGGGGCAATCGTCGAAGCACAGAAAAAACAGAGAAGAGAAAAAGAGGTGTGGGCTCGAAAAACACTTACAGTGGTGGGTGCCAAAATAGCCGACACACACGCTATACAAAAGGCAAGGAAAAACCAAGTGTCTTTTACTGAAAAAGGCGTTGCTCTCTTATACGCATTAGTGTCGTCGGTTCGTGCGCGGGAAAACGGCAATAATCATGACGCTTTGCCGAAATGTCGCATCGGCCATCGATTTAATGGCGCCCCATCAATGAATCTTTTAAAAACCCCGCCATCCATGTGGCCGGGTAACCGTTACAGCCCCTGGCCGTTTTAGAAGCCAAAACGACACAAAGCATGGGGGGCAATTGTGGGGGAATATTCCACGACCCAACCCAATGGGTGAGACCGAATCTACACAAATTAAAGTTGGCGGCCCAGATTAGAATTAGAAGGCAGGCTGGCCTCGACCGCCGGCCTCCTCCCCGCCATGGCCCAAACCACTAGCGATCTTTAAGCATTAAATGCAGAGTTGACTCGCATTAAATGCAGGAGCAGCTGCCCACGCGATGTCGACATACACGTCCGGTCAGCCAGAATCCCCCGTGACGATGCACCAGACCCTGTAAGTGGTCACGCGGCGTCAATGATGATGCATACCTAGCAGGCTATGAGAACCTGCTGATAGGTCAAGGCCAAACACACTCCATGAATCATACTATAAATACCCAAGGCATTGAGAGCCAGGTATGGACAGTTAGCTCCAATCACTCACAACTCTCATTCGTTTTTATCTCGATTAAGCTTGCTAACTTAATCATCGGAGTGTGATCGGCCCGCCTAGGGTCGACCCATTCTAACCTTCTACTCTTGCAGGGAGTTTGGATTCATTCACTTGGGCTTGAGAGCTCGGCCCAGCCTTCCCGAAAAATTCCACTTACATATCCAAATTGTTTTAACTCATACAAAGATCTTTGAAACTTGATAGAATATAAGTTTCAAAATTTTAAAATATTTTCTTCAGGCATTTTAAATCCTTCAATAATTTTCATATATATATATATATATATATATCTGTAGGTGGGATTTCTCGGGAAGGCTGGGCCGAGCTCTCAAGCCCAAAGTGGATGAGTCCAAACTTCTTCCTGCAAGACAAAGGGATTAGAATGGGTCGACCCTAGGTGGGCCGATCACACTCCGAAGATTAAGTTAACAAACTTAATCGAGAAGGATGAAAGAAAGTTATGTATGTCAGGGGTTAATTCTCCATACCTGGCTCTCGATTCCTCGGGTCTTTATAGAATCCTTCAGGGAGTGTTTTTTGTCTGGGCCTATCAGCAGGCTCTCATGGTCTGCTGGTTAGGCATCATCATTGACGCCGCTTGGCTACCTGCAGGGTCTGGCGCACCGTCGTGGGGGATTCCGGCTGACCGGACATGCACGTCGACGTTTGTGTGGGCGGCCACTCGTGCATTTAATGCAAGTCAACTCCGCATTTAATGCTCTAAGACCGCTAACGGTTTGGGCAAACAGTTCGCTGTCTGGGCCCCGCTGGGAGGAGGTCGGCAGTTTGGGCTGGCCTTCCCTCATAACTGATTTGGGCCCCAGGCAGCCCCAACTTTAATTCGAACAGATTGAGCCTCACCCATTTGGTTGGGCCGGGGGTTATTTCCCCACAATATCATTATCTAATTCACTACATAAATAGGTTGTCACGACGTCCATTAAACGTATATCCAGTCCTTCTGAAACTGATAAAATAATTAAGAATCTGAACGTAATGGCATCCATTACAGGAGAATATGTCTCGTCATAATTTATACCAAGTCTCTGCGAGAAACCTTTGCTACTAGTCGCGCTTTATATCTAACTATTTTATTTTTCTCATTTCGTTTTCGCACGAATACCCATTTATATCCAACCAATTTTACATCTTCTGGTGTTTGGACTATGGATTCAAATACTTTGCATTAATGAGTTTAATTTGTCTCAATAGCTTCTTTTTATTTTTGCCAATCATTTCTACGTTAACATTCGTCAATTGTCTGTGATTCATTCTCTTCATTACTTCTTGTAATTGCGAGAGCCACTTTAAATGAAAATATGTTGTGGACAACAATTTTATTTCTATTCCATCTTTCTCCTATATTCACATAACTTATTGAAATCGCATTACTTTCCTCTACAGGGGATATTTATTTGAGAGGTTCCTCTTCTGAAAATTCTTTTACAGAAATTCCTTCTTCTGAAGATTTAGATACTCTGGTTTTTTCAAGAACACTGACTTGCTTATGTATTTGTGCCTTCCTCTTTTTAGGAATTATGTCTTTTGCACTGACAGGTCGCCCACGCTTCATGTGTGCTTTAGATTCATTTATTGCCATCTTACCAGATTGTCCTATGGGGACATCAATACGTGTTGTGGTATTAGCAACTGGTCTATATGATTTGATTATCTTCTTTATGTCGATAAACACATCAGGTAATTGATTTTTAATTGTCTGTAAATAAATAATCCTGTGAACTTCTGATTCACATTGATTTGTTCGAAGATCAAGATGAGATACTGTAGAAGTATTTCAAGTAATCTCATACTACTTTTCTAGTTGTATCTTATTTCCTTCTAATGATGGAAAAAATGTCTCATCAAAATGACAATCCGCAAAACGTGCAGTGAATACATTCCTTGTTAAAGGTTTAAGATATCTAATAATACATAAATAATAAAAACTAATATAAATCTCAAGTCGACGTTGGGGACCCATCTTAGTACATTGTGGTGACGCAATTAGTATATATACATCACAACCAAAAATCCTTAAATGTGAAATATTTAGTTGTTGACCAAAAACAAGTTATAATGGTGAATATTCATGATAAACAGTGGGTTGAACACAGACTAATGATACAGTATGCAATATGGTATGTCCTTCAGCAGAGATAGGTAATTTTGTTCTCAGAAGTAAAGGTCGAGCTATCAGTTGAAGGTGATTAATAAAAGATTCAATAAGACCATTTGGTGTGTATGTATGTGCAATAGGATGTTCAACATTAATCTCTATAGATATGCAATAATTATCAAAAGCTTGAGATATAAACTCACCAGCATTATCCAGTCGTATTAAGTTAATCGGGTAATCTAGAAACTATGCTTATAATCTGATGATTTGAGCAAGAAGTCTAGCAAATGCAACGTTACGAGTAGAAAGTAAACAAACATGTGACCATCGAGTGGATGCATTTATTAAAATTATAACATAACGAAATATTTCACATGGTGGGTGTATTGGCTCATATATATTCTCCTGAATTCTTTGTAAAAATATTAAAGATTCAACTACTACTTTTGAAGGGGATGGTCTCATAATTAATTTCCCTTGTGAACAAGTGGGACATGTATAATCACTTAACAAAAGAATCTTCTAATTCTTTTGCGAATGCCTATGAGAGTTCTCAATTATTCGATGCATCATCGTTGATTTCGGATTACCAAGACGATCATGCCAAAGTATAAAATTCTTTAGGTCAAAACACTTTTAATGTATCACTTTAGGTGATCTCATAATTCTTATAGTTGTACAATATAATCCATAAGAAAAGGTAACAAGTTTTTCTAATATATACTTCTGGCATGAAACAATAGAAGTAATGTAAAGATATTCTTTATTATCTGTATTTGTTGTCTCTGTATGATACCCATTACTACATATATTTTTAAAACTAAGCAAATTCTTTATAGTTCTAATTGAATACATAGCATCATCAATATAGAGTTTTGTTCCTTTTGGTAACAATATATTAGCTCTTCTGGAACTTTTAATTAATTTTGTAGTACCAAATATTGTCTAAATATTATTTTCGACTAACGTTAAGCTGATAAAATATTTTTTCTCTTGAAGAATTGTATGGGTTGTTGTACTATCTACTAGACATATACCTCCATCGTTCATCTTGAAAGCTATTAATGCTTTAATAGATTTCATGCCTCTATACAAAATATTAAAAGTACTTATTTATAAGAAAACGAAAACATTCATTTAAAAGAAACATGCTTAGCAAAACATTACAAAAGATAACAATAGACTTAAAACAACAAGAATATAAACTAGTCGATGTGGATATTTCTATCACCAATTAAGTAATCTATTTTTTCATCACGATCTTCAAAAAAATCTAAAATATCAAAGTGAGTGATTTCTACTGAGTCACCAAAATTTGTGAAATTCATTTCAACATTTTTTCTTTTATCTTTTGTTGATACTCGGTAAAGATCCACTAATGGTTTGGACGTACGACAGGTACGTGACCAATGTTCTTTCATATCACACCTGTAACAAACATTTTCATAATTTTTAAGAGATTTATTCTGTAAACATTTTTCCTTTTCTTGTTTTGTTTCAAAGTTGTTCCACTGCTAGTGGTATGATGTAGTATTCTTAACTCGAGAACTTGAAGAATTATAACTACTATAACTGTTACCTCCACGGTAACCCCCACGATAACGAAAATTATTTCTGCCACGGCTATGTCCGCGGCCACGTCCACGTCTATGACCAACTCTATAAAATGAGACTGCATTCACTTCAGGGAATGGTGTAGAGTTGGTCGAGCGAGGCTGGTGGCTTTTTATCAGAAGCTCATTATTTTGTTCAACCAGAAGGAAACATGATATTAATTCTGTATATTTTTTAAAACCCTGCTCTTGATATTGCTGCTGCAGAAACAAATTCGAGGCATGAAATGTAGAATATAATTTTTCTAACATATCTTCATCAGTAATATTTTGCCCACATAATTTTAATTGTGAGCTGATTTTAAATAAATCAGAATTGTACTCACTAATAATTTTTATATCTCAAAATCTCAGGTGTATCCAATCATAGCGAGCTCTAGGGAGAAACATAGCATTCTGGTGCTCATATTTCTCCTTTAAATTTTGTCATAGTATCAATGAGTCTTTTACCGTAAGGTATTTAATTTTTAATTCTTCGTGAATATGATGGTGAAGAAAAATCATTATTTTTGCACAATCCTGCTGAGATTTGTCATTTTCTTCTTTTATAGTATTTCCAAGAGTCTTTGCACACAAATATATATCAGCATCAACTACTCAAGATAAATAATTCTTGCTTGAAATGTAAAAAGCGCTAAATTTTAGTTTTGCGAGGTTTGACATTTTTAGAATGCCGCACTCACAAGTATTAATACAAATCTCACTCATCCGAATCTTTAGCCAAAAGATAAATTTCATTTGTTAATGATATTCATCAATAGTAAAATCATTGTTCATGAATAGTAAGTATTAATTATAAATAATAAGAATACTATTCATCACTATTTGACAAATATAAATTATACCATGAATTGAGTATTGAATAATAAAAAATCTAAAATAAAGATAAATTAACTGAAATATTGATGACACATAAAATGAAGTACCTTCACATATATAATAAAGTACCTTCCAAATATAAAGAAAAACACAATTATATTTTTCACGAGCACTTAGAGCATCGTGTTGATAATATATTATAAAACTAAATAAATATTAAGCAAACAAAATAATAAAACCCAATATATAATAAAAGTAGTTCTTTTGGAACTGTCAAATAATAGTTAAATAATTCTTCTAAAACTATTAGGGATAGATCTTCTTGATCACCCAATAATTTATTTCTAATTACAGAATAAAATATAAAATACAACTTGAACTTAAATATTGTATTTACACTCTTTACTTTTTTCTTTTTTCTCTATGTCTTCTCTCGTCTTCTTTCTCTTTTTTGTCTTCCTATTCTTTCTCTCTTTTCTCTTCCTTTTACTCTCTTTTTTTCCTTTTTTCTTTCTCTTTTTGAAGCCCTTTTATACATACAACTTTTATTCATATAACTGATAAGACTATTTTATCAAATGTATTAAATTGCTAATCACATATTGAGATTGGTAAAAATTATTCTCTATTCTTCTTTCAAAGTTATTAATTACATGTTAAGGTTGGTATAAATTACCCATCATTTTTCTTTATCCACCATTCTTCTTTCCAGATTGCTAATTATATGTTAATGTTGGTTAAAGTCATCTATCATTTTTCTTTTACAACAAAAAAATATTTTCAAATGACAAGAGCCTACCGGTCTCAGTGGGACAAGACAATTCTTAAGTGAGTTCCTCATGACTTCTATCGGTGCCATAAGAATTTTTCTTTCGCAAAACCCTCGGAGAAGAATCTAAAGTGGTGCGAACTTTTTCCATTCCATGCTTTGAGCCGACAGTACACAAGGCTGCCTGAAAGCCGCCAATGTCACTGAAGCTCTCCGGCATCCAACGAACCAACAACAATTACTTTGCATGTAAAACATGGTTTCCATGCGTTTCAAGCTGAAGATAAGTCCTCTCCTTTCCTGTATTTCAAAGCAGATATGAAACCAGTGTTTATGGCGTGCAATGCTCCATTCCACACGTTAGGGAGAATACCCAGACCTGCCCCTCGCACATCTGGCCAGAGGGAAGTAATAAGTATCCCAGACAGCTCGAATACTTGGAAAGTGTCAAAAACTGAAGACCAATCTATAAGCATGAACAAAACTGACTGCAAACAATCAAAAGCTTCTTAAAAATGGGAAGAATAATGCAAGTTTCATACCCAAGACAAACGAACTCAAAACATGGGATGAAACCCAAGATAGATACCCATGACAAAGGTAAGGGGAAAAGCCCTGTAAGAGACGATATAGGTCTCTTTCCCAACAAAAACAGAAAGGAAGATGGGCAATTTGAACACACTTACAAAACCCATTGGGAAAACTGGATTATAGAGACCTATCCTATTAATGAGAGAATTTTGCAAACCATCAAACCAGTAAGAGACAGCTTTACAGATCTAAATAATTTGACCAGCAAACATCCCCGTAGCCTATAACCATTGACACATCAACAAGTTCAGGCTCAACAGTCAAGTCCACCAAATGTTTGCCCGCATTGAACAATAAAAACGAACAGATCTAGTATTTATGCTGCACTGGGTGCTGTCTCAGACTCGTCAGTTTCCATTGGCTCTTCTGCAGCTGGTGGCACCTCAACCTTGGCAGCTCCAGCATTCTCATTAGGGCTCTGAGGCTGTGGCTCACTTTCTTGAGGAGGTGCTGGTGATGACGTTTCAGGTGTAGCTGGCTTGGCTGGCTTAGGTTTTGTCATTATTGGCCTGCAAAACCTGTTGGAACAAATTCTACGTGTCAATATCATGCCAGACTTATGGCAAATAGTTATGGCAAATGAAAGGCTCCATGCTTAATTAGATGTCAAAACTAGGAAGTCTATAAGGATGCCTCCCCAGATCAGAGTGGTCACAGATATTTGGTCTAGCAACAATTGTATCATCCAGCTATTTATGTATCAACTAATGCAAAATGAAAAGCCTAAGTGCATACTTTACACTGGACAAGAGCACAGACACATTCAATTAAAAGTTCTGACAGAGACCAAACTTCCAGTAAACAAAACAAGAAGGATTCAATTCATTTCAAGCAATGTCAAGCAAGAAGACCTACCTATCAAGTGAATCAGCCTTCCTTCTCACATCCGCTGACAAGAGTGCTGGAGTCGAATATTTAGGCAGGGGGTCCTGCTGCTGTTTTTTCTCCCTCAACCAAGCCTCAGCTTCTCCACATTCATTCAAAACCTACCACAACCAAAAACACAAAATTAAAAAATAAATTACAATCTATTTGTGACTGCATCTACATGTGAGAGAGAGAGAGTTCATCTCCCACCTTCTGCTTCTCTGCTACATCAATGTGATCGAACTTGGGATCATTTGATATTGCAGCTTCTCTGTAGCTATTTATACAATAACCAAGTTGATCAATCACCGATCCCCTCTCAGTGTACTCCTTGTAACGCTCCTCAATGGGATCACCTTGCTGCAGATTTTGAGTTCGAAGTCAGGTAACAAAATCAAGTAATTGAAGCAAACCAATAAAAACAACAACAAAAGCCAACCTTCTTGAGCTCCTCAAGCTTGGCAATGTAAACACCTTTGGTCTCATCCTCACCCTCTTCATATAACCAATCTTCCACCTCCTGAAGTTTAGCAGTAAAGTCTTCCTTCTCTGAATCAGTAACAAATTCTTGATATTTGTCGTGAAGCTGAAGAGCAGAAAGAAACTGCTGAGTTAAAAATATCCAAACTTGTCAAGAAATATGTTTTCTTACAGGCCATAATAGTACCTTGTTTCTCATATCGTAGACATAGGCCTCCACAGCATTCTTCTTGTCTTTGGTTTCTTCCATTACTCGATCCTGCAAAGCCATTTCAAACTCCTTCTCCACTGCTTTTTGCACATCTGCAGGAACCATTCCTCCATGAATAAACCCGGTTACAGGAATGTTTGTTTTCTTCACCTTTTTCTTGGGAGCCTCAGCCTGCACAAACAAAAATCGATTATTTGGCATAAAAGATGACTTATAGTTTGCTTACTTCACTACTTGTTTACTTCCTTGGGGAAAAATTTAATCAATCTTCCCAATTGGACATCAACATTTGAACCAGCTTACAAGAGCCCATAGTGGCAAACATTGACCAAATAAATATAGGCAAGTATGCATCATATCAATTTTTTTGTATAGCATAAAACTACTTGTGGTAAGAAAAAATGAACTGCCGTCACTCGTCACAAGATACAAAAAACAAGGAGGATTGTTATCCCCTTGTCCCTTTCTTCCAGGGGCAAAGGAGTATATAATTTTCCTTTTTAGTCACCATCAATATTTAGCACAATACCGGCAAGAATATTTTGAAAGCCTAAAATACATGGAGCTACACATCCGAGCAGGGACTAAGTCACTAAACATCTGATTCAGAATTGTAATTCCCAAATGAAGTCTTTAACTACTTTAGATCCAATTAAATCGATTTACTAATTTTTATTTTCTATATGGTAGCAGTAGGATAGGTAAGTCCACTTTTAAGAGTTTTTTCAGGAAGATTAGGCCAATCACATCGTCCCCACACCTCAAGGAGAGAATTTGGAATCAATTGAGTCTTTTAGCAGCTCTGAACCACCCTTTAAATAGATAACTGCATCTCTCCAGCATCTATGTAATTTCTTGGAGCCAGATGTTTGTGTCTTCGACCTAACACATGAATCCAACCCCTCCCCTCCCATCTTGATTAGTAAAACCCAAGCCCCCTTCGAAAACCAAGTGGGTCAGGGTCAGTCTGAAGGCCAAGCGATCTTGAAATTCTGGACCACGCTAGAAAATAAAATCCGACAAGTACAAATTTTTTTTTTGCTGAAAAAGCCAACATGGCAAGGCCAAAAGTAATGAGGCACAATCCAAACACCACCTTATATAATCATTCAATGCTCAAGACACATATGACAGACTATGTGCACATCCAACATCGAGTGTCTGCACTAATCGGAAAACATTAATAAAACATTAATAAACAACACTAACCTTCCACCCTCAAGCATTCAAAATCACATTCACAGTTACTTTCCCCTTCCCTAAGCCAAACTATTTCTCAGTTAATATAGAGCACTGCTCAATTTCCCCCTCAAAAAAAGATTCGTAGTTGCACTACAACGGGACCTTGTAGAACCATGTACATCCACAAGTAGTTCAGGTAAATCGAGTATATCGTGCAGATCACTACCAACACCGAGACACTCTTTTTTATTTACATTTAAGCCATTGATCTTCCAAAATCGTATTTAAGTCGCATTTAAGCTTTAATTAGATTTTATTCATATAAACACTGAGTCAAAATTGGGGTGTGAGCTCAAATAAAAATATCATTTAGCTCTAGCATAACAATTATCAAGAAAATGAGAGTTAAAATTAGCAGTCAATATCTGAGTTAATAGGAGAAACTGCGGGACATTACACCCTTAGGTTATTTAGGGTAGACTTTCGGCTTTCCATTGAAAATGGTTTAATCACCTTCTCTACAATTATTAAAAGGAAAGAAGCTACACGCATGTGCACAATGTCTCGTTATTGGCAAGTTTACTACTGACCTTGGCATCTGTCTCCATTTGGACAGGCTTGTCTCCTGACTCCGCGACACCATTCTCAGCCGCAGGAACATCAGTGGCACCTTTAGCATCTTGCATATTAACATCACTTGCAGTCGTAGCAGAGGGAGGAACTTCACTTGAAGCTTCATCTGTATCCATCTTATTAGCTTCTTTTGCCGGCTCTTTAACAAATGGAACTTCAACTTCCTCCTCCTCCAAAAGCTGAAGTAAACATCAAAGAAATTCATTAAAAGTTTAACAATGCTCTATTAATCCGCACTATGCTAATTAAATTGTCACCAGGACTTACTGTTGCCGACTCGATCAATACAATGCCATGCAAATTTAGGCGAACTTTCACCTTCACTTTTGCCCGTTCACCCTTCGTGGATTGGAAAGGACCAATCTGTCCACAAACATAGACATTTATGTCAAGGCTAATGTGAACCATAAAGTCCTAAACTTAAGCAAATCACAGAACACAAATCTAACATTGACCCAGTATAGGTGGATCAATTACCGTGTATGTGCTAATCTTCGCTGGTGCCTGCAATTCGCTGACATCAGCATATTGAACATCAATTGTGAAGGTTCCTGATCTGTAGAATGTCAAAGCCTTAATACTAGGTACTGGATTCCCCTTTGGGAAAACAATAGTGCCTTGTTGATTATCTGCAACTCCATTCTGAGTATCCGAAGCGCCACCTTTCCATGACAAAGCAATGGGAAATGGAAAAATCTCGTTCACCTTAAAGCCCAAAAAAAAAAAAACAGACAAAAAAACAGATAGTTGCTCATCACACAATGCCATAGCACATACAGTTTAATTCAATATACAAAGAGAATCAAAGATAACGGAAAAAAAAGTCGATTATAAGCTAATAAAAGAACCAAAATGTCCAACAAGAACAAGAAGGAACACACTACATATGTCACAAACCAGATATGCATAGTATGAAGAAGTTCAGATAAAAGAAATCAAATAGTTTATTAGATTAAAAACAAGTAAGCACCGTGGATCTTATGCTTGTTAATAAAAGTGCAGTGTGGCATACTTTGAAAGTTTGAAGACTAAATGTCATGTATTTCAAACCACATCCTACTTTCTACTAATCTAAATCTGAAAATATTTCCGGATTTCATCATAATTTTCAACATAAGGAAGGGTGCATGGTAAATAAACTACAGGATGTGGTTCAAATTAATCATGCATGTCCACTGCAAATTTTCAGATTCTATTAGAGCAATTAAGATAGAAGACCCTCCAGAATCCAGAGGTAAAATTGAGCTATCTATCCATCAATTCAATGCACGAGACATACTGTTTAGACCAATGCAAACTTTTAGTGCACTAATATGACAGTGTGCCCCTCCTTAACAAACAGACAGAGACCCAGTGCCAAACGAAGCAAGGAAAAACTAAACAGATAAGACAAAAATAAGCCACTACAAAAAGTTTGAGGCATCTTTACCTGGAATTCCCGCACTTTAAATGTGGGACTAAGGATTGCACACTGTAAAGCGCAGCCTTTGGCAACACATTCACTTGCATTCATTGTACGCCTAGGCTCCTTTCCAAAGAACTCTGTCAATATCCTGATGATGGCAGGAACACGAGAGCCTGAACCAACAACCTCAACAGCGTGAATATTCTCAACCGTCAGGCCAGCTTCTGAAAGAGCCTTCTCCAATGGCTTCTTCACACGTTCCAAAATCGGAATGCTAATCTTTTCGAACTCCTCTCTCTTAATAAAGCCCCTAACATCCTTCTCGTCCATCAAGCATTCTATATTCAAAGGTGCCTCTGGGTTTGCGCTAAGAACTTTCTTCAGCTTTTCACAAGCGGCACGAAGCCGGAGGCAGGCCCTAGCATTCTGGAAAACATCAATCTTGTACTCTTCCTTGAACTTTGCAGCAAAATGGTGGAATAGAACTTCGTCAAAATCTCTGCCACCTAATGATCGGTCGAATGAATGGGCCAATATCTTCAGCTGGCCTTTCTTGAAGCCAGCAATGCAAACTTGCATACTAGCATGACCAAGATCAACAAATGCAACATTTAGTTGGTCATTCTCAGGTAAATCTGTCTTATAAATTCCATACGCCAAAGCAGTTGCAGTGGTTTCGTGAATTAATTGGAGAGGGTGCAAACCCGCAATGGTAGCTGCATCCAAAACAGCTCTTCTTTGAAGGTCAGTGAAATAAACAGGTATCCCAATACAGCAATCCACAACTGCTGCTTTCAAATTCTGCTCCGCTATACTCTTCATATTCGATAGCACCATTCCCAATACTTGGGTTGGTATAAATGTCCTTGATTCTCCCAAATACCACGCATGAATCAATGGGTAACCATCAGGGCCTTCGGTCACAGCAAAAGGCAATGCCTTGAGATCTTGTTGCAACTCAGGATCTGAAAACGGGCGCCCAATCAGCCTCTTTATCTGAGAAATTGTATTCTTTGGATTCATCAAACTTGACGAAGCCCCAGCTGTTCCAAGGAAGCGCTGTTTCTCACCAAAGCATACAACAGCTGGAGTCTCGCGCTTTGATTCATCGTTAAGTACAACATCAATTCCCCTTTGCCTTGCAACGGCAACAACGCAGCTCTCATTCCCAAGATCAAAACCAACCACACTCATTTTCACACAAGTTTTGCTTTGTCGCACACACTCACTCTATTCCCAACAGAATAATTAACGGCCTGAAAAAAAACAAATCAACCGCATTTAATGCTTATAATACATTAATAGCATACCATAATTAACTTAATTTAAAACACATCAAAATTCCCATTCTCACAAAGTTAAGTTCAATGCATCGCAGCCAGTTACAAAATTTGATACAACAAAACATACATATGTATATATATAATTTTTATAATTACTAATCAGCAGGGGCTGATCCAAGACTTTTGTTCAATGAGGGCGAAATATACACAGAAGCGTACACGAAATTGTTTCCTAATGAACAATATTTTTTCTTTGATAAATAAAGAGATAATTGTATCAAAGACGCCGAAAAAGGGAGCACCGCCTCTATACGAAAGCTTTATCAAAAAAATTATACTGCTATAAAAAAATCTTAATCAGATTTGGCTGACTAGTGTTCAAGAATTCGAGAAGTGGTTTTGGGATTTGGGTAACTATGTTTCTATCGATACTATTAAAAAGGTGGATACAAAAGGTTTTAGAATTTGGGCCTCTTTTTGACCTTTTAAAATAGTAGTATATAGCAATTAGATAAATGAAATATTAAATGGGTAAGAACATTTTAACATACTATTAGAACATAGAGTTAGGAATTGGGATTGTGTTGTTTTTTTGGCCACATAATAAAGGGTTAACAATACATATATATTTTTTGCTTCAGGTTTAGTAATATTCAGCGGGGGCAAATGTAAACATTACTAAATTCAGCGAGGAACAAATGCAAGTCTTAGTAATTTTAGTGGGGGCAAATGTAAGAGTTAGGAAATTCAAAGGCGAATAAATGTAAGTGTTAATAATTTCGATGCAAAATATATATATGTAACCTAGGATTAAATAAATACACATAAATAAAATTAAAAATAGTAGAAGTTACCAAGCCAGTGGGGGCAGCTGCCCCACTGGTCCCTTTTCAATCCGCCCCTGCTAATCAGGCTTAACCCCAAGAAAATGAATCGCATCTGAACCTTAAACAATCAAAATCACACACAATTGACTTACCAGCAAAAATAAAAAATAAAAAATACACTCAATTGACTAGTGAACTCTGGAAAAAGGTTGTTTCTTTTGAATTTTCTTTTTAAATGCTAGGCAACCACATAACAAGTAATATCCACACGTATTTCAGAAAAACGAAAGAAAAAAAAAAATATCTTGCTAAAGACTATTCATTTTATCACTATAACAAGCGTAATCATTTTATCACTATCATTTCATTGGCCTTTTTCTTCTTTTCAATTGTTTTCAAATTCTAGGCAATCACATAGGAAGTAATATCTGCATGCATTTCAAAAACATAAGACAGTCTTAAACACGTAATTATTTCAGCACTATCACTAAAAACACAAATCTTGTACAACAGCAATGGTTAACAAATCTGACCAACAAAAGCACACCAAACGTCAACACAACAACTTGCACATCTTCAACGTCATTCCAATACATCAATATCAGCAATCAAACCAACACACACACGTAAACATCGACAACACCTACGATTTCGATTACAGTATCGTATCAGTTAACACAAAACCAACAGTATATAAACATAAATTGTAGAATCATATGGAATAAACCTATATCATACAACAAATTGGTCCTGTGGAATCTACAGAGAGTGCCAGAGATTTTTGTGACCAATTGAACAGTGAGCCTCACAATCAAACGTACGAATAATTAAATCTAGGGAGAGAACAACAGATCTGGAAGTTCTAGAGAGAGAAAGGTTATGGTTCGCGAGATCGTACCTATGAGAGACCTCTCCGAACTTCTCAAGTCTTCTTCGAGATTGTGTCTTTCTGAGAGCGCAACAGACGATGTGAGGAGAGAGGAGAGGGGGTTTTAATAGGTAAGACGGAGGAGGGGGAGTTTGTGTGGAATTTTCTCTTTCAAATGGTCCTAGAGGTGTCTAGAGATACTGCCGCTTCTAGAAAGATCTTGAGAGGTGAAATTGGCTGGGCTTTGATCCAACCACTGGCAGGCCTAGGGCTTTAATTGTTAGTGCCTCATGAAGGGACTCGCGCATTTATGTATGTACCCTGGCCCAAGCACCTTTCTGTTTTTTAATTGGGATGGGTATTTACAATTATTATGCATCAATGTTATTAAGACATGGGTTAGCCCAATAATAATAGCACACTTCCAAACTTTTTTTTTTTGTTTGGGCTAACTGGCTATTTGAGTTAGTTTGTACTTACCTCAATTAATTTCGGTATCTGTGTAGTCTTTTATCCCACACAAACTAGGTAATCAGCGGGACTTTGTCCTTAGAAGTGGCCCTGAGGAGAGTTGAACTGGCGACCAATGGGGAGCAGAGCAAACTTACGGTCTGACTATCTGAGCTACCCCTCATGGCTTAGTTCCAAACATTTTGTTCTCCTTCTTTCATTTTTTTTTTTTTTTATCGGTTCTCTACCATGTTTGATGAAAACTCTACGTCTCTTATCAACGAAAAAGTTCAGTAGTTAAATGGTACTAATAACTCAGTGTTTAGTGGCGGATCCAATGTGTGCCTAGGGGGGACAGCTGCCCCTCTCAAGTTTGAAAAAAGTTTTTTTTACCTATAGTTTTAGATATTTTTGTCAATTTGCCCCCTCTCAAAAATTATAAATGCCCCCCCTCAGATTGTTAAAGTTCTTCTTAGCTATAGTTACCCCCCCTCAATATCTTTTCTGCCTTCACCACTGTCAGTGTTCATTCTATTAAAGTAGGATATGGAGTGTTTTATTACATTGCATGAATTTATAATTAATGAAAAGACTTTTAATATAGTAAATAACATATAACAAAATTTAGTATACATGAGTATTGAAGAATCTCATACTACCTGATTACTGATCTTTTCCCGTGATACACACAGTTATTGCCATGCACTTGGCATCAGCACACTCATTACAAAGCACAAAATTCACCACAACGTTTAGAAATTAGAAGCCCAATTGTCTATTTTAAATTTATCTCAATTAAGTATGATTTTTTTTTTTTATAGGCATGTGAAATAGAGAAAGTCATTCACGTAAGTTTTCGATTGGGAGAATATTCTCAGCAAGACTATAGTTCTTGCTAAAATTGATTTAAGTAAGGGTATGATTGTGTTAGATACAGTTAACTCTACTCTTCAAACCTGTCCCTTTTTAGTGATTAGTGATTTTGCAATTTCGATGATAATATGTCACTATTGCATTGCACAATATTTGTATTATTTGAACCATAGCTGATTTTCGCTTGTAGATGCATCATCGGTTTGCAAGAAGAAAAATAAAGGGATGTGGGTGATAATGACTCCGAATTCTAACATCAGCTTTATTTTATACCAATTCTTTAAAAGAGCCTCAATAACTTCAATCACAATTCTCCAAAAACAAAATAAAAAATTAGAGGAAGTATGGATCACAGGATTGGAGAAAATTAAATTATGAATGAAAATGAACAAAATAACATCGAAGAATGAAAATGAACAAAATAACATTGAAGGAAAAAAAATAGTAGACGGTTCGGCCCATACCCGATTACTAAAGATTGGAGAATCCGACAATCAGGCTCGTACTTCTGTCGGCCCTTGATTGAATCGGGGCTTCAACGCAGATTAAAAAATGGCATCGGTGATCGTAAAACGTCATCGTTTCAGGTGCCCAAGAAATTATGAATGGATAGGACTTATTTTTTTAGGAAGGTAATGCTATATAAATAAAAAATTCATATAAAAATTTTATACAAAATGATGTGTTTTAATGAAAATTTTTTACTTTAAAATAAACATCATCCATAATAACTTTTAATTATAAAATTAGCACTATCATATTACTTTATATGTAAATTTTGTATAAATTCTTTTATAAAAACAGCATTTTTCTTTTCTAGGGTTTACCAAGAACAACGTTCATGGTCATCCCTCTGCAGATAAAGTCTATCACTCGCGACCTGAGCGATCTAGAGAGAGAGAGAGAGAGAGAGAGAGAGAGAGAGAGATGCCAGGCTTACGATTCCCAGCTCGTCTGCATGGAAAAAGTGATCCAATATCTTCAAGACGTGTGTTCTTTTTGCCAAGAAAAGCTTTTGATTCCTAATAAATCACATTTTATCACTTCTGAACTCCAGTTGTTTGTCTTTGAAATATATATCACAACTATATTCATACATATATATATATATATGTATTATATATAAGTGGCTCAATTTGTATTTAACCAAAAATTCTGTCATTTATTGAGTTCTGGGCTTCATTTTAAGATGGGGACATGATCGATCGTGAAGCTTGTGGGTGCTTTAGACCATCTTGTTCTCAACTAAATGAATCTCGTTTATGGGTAACTTTATTTTGTTACTAGAATGGGTGCTCTCACTGTGTGAGTGATTAGTTTGAGCAAGTAAGAGAGGATAAATAAGAAATGATTAATGGGTGGTTATAAAATCTAAATTAGTATTTTATTTTTTTGACCCTTTGAGTTAAATAAAGATATGCACAATGTTAGTAATTTATGTGTTTTTTAAAAACTTCTAAATCTGTACTTAAAAGTGACACTTTTTTGAATTTAAAATTTTACTAATTTCACCAAATGTGTTTGCTTTATAATAATATAGACGTACCAATAAGGGAGAATCACGAACTTTCAATCAGATAATAGGGTAAGGCACGTTTTATTCACCTGCCAGATCTCTTTTCTTTTTCTTTTCTTTTTTTGTTTGGTTATGTTGTTCATATTTATCACCTTTCAAGATTCAGCTATATTTACATTGCACTGTAATAGATGCTGAAGATTGTAAGAGAGTTTTGAGTGGCCAGAACTTTTTTTTTTTTTGACACAGCAAAAGAAAGAAGATTCATTACCAACTAAAGCATTACAGGAGGAAAAGGATAGGCAAACAAAATGGGCAAAACCCATGCTGCCAAGATCCACATCCAAGAGAAGCAAAAAACATAACACATCCAAGCTCACGAAGGCAAATGCTGCCTATTGCAGCCTTATCAACTGTCTTGGAAAAGCAAAACGGTATGAAGCTTTGAGTGGCCAGAACTTGCAAGAAGGAAGACAAGGAATTTACAGTATTAGATGCTGAAAGATGTGCCAGTTCTTTTATTGTTGCAGAGGAAAATCAGCAGCTACTGTCTTGCTCATATGACTTCACAAATCTTGTATCTTTTGGTAACTTTGTCTAGTATAATCATCCAAAAAAGAAATCTAATACATATACAGATGCATATAGGTACATGTGTGCATTGGCAGACCGAGGGGCCCCAAAATTTTTAAAATTCTGTATACTCTTATAGAATTTTAGGTATTTTTTTTACTAACCGGGTGTTCGGACCAGCTTGTACGCACCTCAACTAATCTCGAGACCTATACAGTCCTTCCGTCTTACACAAACTAGATAATTATCGGGCCAAAGGCCCTGGTGTAACCCCAAAGAGTTGATAGCTTGTATAGTCTCCCGTCCCATACAAACCAGGTAATTATCGGGCTAAAAACCCTGAGAGTGGTCTCAAAGAATTGATAGCACCTAGGAGGTTTCAAATTTGAGACTTTGGAGGGAGCAGACCTCTAAGTACCAAGCCAAGACTACCAGGCTAACCCTTTGGGGTTGAATTTTAGGTATTTACAATCAAATATAATGTATTAAAACCCCCAAAGTTCAAAAAAATTTACCAAGGTCCTTACAAAATCTGAAAAAATTTATTTTGGCCTCCTTAACACAAATTCTGAGTCCACGTACCATTGGTTGTGTGGTATGTTGTATATGTATCATTACACCCACCAACACAATCATAATCCAAAGAGAGTTTTAGAATATAGTTGCCAAAATGGGAAGCGGAAGCGGGAGACGTTAGGGGAAACGGAAGCGGAAAGCGCGACCAAAAAATATAAGGGAAAACGGGAACCGAAAAACGATTGAGAAACTTAGTAGGAAACTTTTTCGAAACTTAGAAGAGACTTTTAAGAAATTTAGTGGAGATCTTTGAGAAATTTAGTAGAAACCTTAGGGAAACTTAGTAGAGACATTTGAGAAATTTAGTGGAAACCTATGCAAATAATTTCATAGATACTTAGTTAGAACTTAAGGGAAAAAAAATGTATAAAAATTAATATTTTACGTTTTCGAAGCGTTTCCCAAGAGTTTCCGTTAAGTATTCAAAGAGTTTTTTACAAATTTTCCAAACATTTCCAAAAAGTTTCCGAAACATTTCTCCAAATTTTTGAAACAAGTTTCGTCCCCATCCTGAAAACGCATTTCTGCCCCCAAAGTGAGTTTCCGTGTAACTATGTTTTAGAACCATCGAGTTTCAATGAACATGTACGTACAACAATGCATCATATGTATATACTAGAGATAATTCGTACCTACGGCACTCCCTAAAAGATAAAACGTGCAAAATTATTTTTTGGAGCAATTGTAAAGGGCTTTAAAATTATTAGAGCTAGAGCATCCACAAAAATAAAAAGAAGAAATAGTTAACACATAAGTAAATAATTTAATCTATGTACACATCCATTCCCTGTAGAGATAAAAAAAATATGAGCAATTTTAGAAACCAAGAGGCATTATTCCACAATAGACATTTTTTTTTTGCAATTAATATTGAGATAATATATTTAGTGAGCAATATTGACCAATTGCTCAGAGTATGAAGATTCATAGTTGTAACAATTGCCGAAGAATTTGTTGTGTGCACTAAATTAAGTTCTATAATTTTGCTTCCTGAATTAATTTTTTGAACTAATTTTCAAAAGTCATTGTCAATAAAAAATGAAAATATTCCTTCCCAATAACTTTATTCACATACGCACAAATACATTCACATCAATAATCTCTTCTTTTTTTTTTGGTAATTTCTTTGCACACTTATTATGCTTCAAAACAAATCTCTTACGTAAAATAAAACTGAACCCACACACATAATTAAAATTTTAAATTCAATAAATACAAACTCTAATAAAATTGTCCAAACCCTTAATGTTTACAACACAATCAAACTCTAATAGTTGAATGAAAGTTTTCCTTGACCAGGATAGAACCCTTGAACTAATGCCTTCTCTTTGTCCTGTTCACCAAGTTAATCAAGCAAATGATAAACCAATGCAATATTGCAGGACAACATAGGTATTTCTTGAAAGAAAAATTAATGCTTTGATTGAATGTTGAGAAAATATAAAAAAGAGAAATCAGATTTTCAAATTGTTGCTATAACACAATTTGGGAGTTCCGCACAAACGTGACTACTGCACCTATCTGTCTTAATTGAACTGGAGATTTACATTTTTTGGGAAATGATAAAACACTACTATACTTGAAGCAGAAATGATAAACCACTATATTTGTGCACTGATAAAAATCTCAGCCCATTGAAACTTCCTTGAGGCACAACACCCTCCCAAATGCATGTTTCTTAAGTTCCGCAAACAGTTATACCAATTGCTAAATAAAAATAGCCAAATAGACCCCCAACATGGGAAGAAGGAGAAAATAATAATTACATTGATTTTTCCAGAAATCATAAACAAAAAATTAAAAGACAAATAAGGACACAACTAATGTTTCACATCATGAACTTCAAATTGCATCCTACAGCTCCTTGACTCCTATCCTGCATAACCAAAGCACCATCTCTCTAGCAAAAAACCCAGCATGACCAACTACCAAATAGAAATGGCCAAAAAGCCCCCTAATTTAAACACACCCATTTCAAAAGTGTTTCTCTTACTTTTAAGAACTAAAGATACAGCAAAATAAATACTTTGAGCTCCAAGCAAAATAAACATGATCTAACTTTTTCTTTTGTCATCTAACAGCTTAAGACAACGTAATATGCAAGGCACAATTCAGGTATAAAGCTAAAATGTACACAAAAATAAATTTAAATCACAACAAAATAAATAAAGTAAGCTTAGAAACCGCTAGCAACAGATTTTGATACAAGAAAATTTTGAACTTTCAATGCTCTATTTTAGAGAGAGAGAGAGAGAGAGATAGAGAGAGAGAGAGAGAGTTAAGGTACAGCTAGCTAGGGGAGCCATGGTAGATTATAGAGGGAGGTTTTCTAGAGAGAGAGAGAGAGAGAGAGAGAGGTGTGGATCTAGGCTACAGTGGTTGCTATTGTGAGAGTGGTGAGGTGCTGTTGTAGATGTCTGCCATCACTATGTATGGTGGGGGTAAAGAGAGAGGAAAAATTATGTGGTGAGTCTCCGACTATAGGATGTGGGTGTAGTTCAAGTGTTCGACCATGAGAAGGAGAGATGAGGGAAAGAAAGAATAAATAAGATTGAGGTGGCTGCCATGACCATTCCTCTATTGCTTGTGCCTGTGTTTGAACTGTATGCTCCTATCCATCCCACCTCTGTTATGGAGAGTATAAAGAGATGACAGATCATGGAGAATGGAGGGCATTATTGTTCTCCAAAACGATTTGTTCAGCTGGTACTATATATAACTAAATTGAATTTCAAACGTTAAGGAGAGAGAGAGAGAGAGAGAGAGAAACACTTATTGCTTTGATGGCACAACACTCTATTTTTTCACACATACAGACTTTTCTTTGACTTGCTATATATTATTCAAACTATCAAAACTATAAATAGAGATAGTTACTGACCCATGAAGGGCATTTAATGCTCTCTCTCTCTCTCTCTCTCTCTCTCTCTCTCTCTCTCTCTCATAAAAAGACAAAAGCAAGAGAGAAATGATAACATTCACAGTAATAGTCAGAGACTCGAGAAAGGTTAGAAACACGAAATGGGAATAAAAAAGAGAATGAGTTGTGAGAGACATTGAGCTTGGTGGGATACACTAATGTTTTGGGCAAATTTTGAAGATTAAAGATGATGTAAAAATTGATCTCTTCCATAGAACCAAAATCGAGATGAATTATGGCCGTTGGATCGAATTGTGTTAGAGGGACATTTTGAAAAAAACTAATGTATTTTGTAAGATAGATATTGTTGAACATATAAAGCAGATTTTCTCCATTGAAGATGCAATCGAAAAAGGCACCGATCACATGCATCAGACAACACCTTGTTCATATAAATGACATCTCACCAAAAACCCTAACCAAAAAAAACTTAAAATCGTATTCATAGGTACAAATTTGTATCCTTGATAATTACTGTTATACAACTCTCTCTCTATATATATAGTGGCAACTCTAAGAATTTTTGTTAGGGGTGTTATTTAAAAGCATAAATTCTACAAATTTAAAATTTTACACTAACAATATTCATTACTTATTCTAGTAAATTGACAAGCTAATTTAAACTTCTCAATCATAAACAAAAGATGATTTTCATACACTCGTACTATTGTTTTAACAAAAACAAAGCAAATACATGAACTTTACAATTGCATTCGATGAGATTTCATATTCTAAAATTGTTGCATAATAAGCTCATTGTTGATACTATCAAATACATCATTTTCAAATTACTCCACTAGTATTTGCAAATGTAAGAGTCTCCTTTACTTCCTTTGTCACTACATTTTGTGTGATAAAATATAAATAAGAAAAAAGATAGTTTTAACTCACAAAAATATCATAGAGTGGTTTATAAGTATTAACAAAATGCCCTAAAAAAATAGATTGGGATGATGCATTGAAATTCTCTTTGTTCTGTAAATAAATATTAGCCCCAAATATCATTTTCTTAGTTTAATTTTTATCTGCTCATTGTCGCACCCCCCTTTTTCTGCACTCAAGAATGGTGATAAAAATGCACGATACTTTGTCATTAGAACTCATCCTCCTAGATGACGAGTGCGACTAGATTTGAATTAAAAATTAATTTGATTAAGGGTTTTTGAAAAAGATTTAGAGTTACTATCTAACTTTCTTAAGGTGAGTTAGGTTACCTAAAACTAAATGCAATCCGAGAATTAAACTTAGGGTTTTTTAAAAAGGTTTTGAAAACTTCCTCAGCAAAGATTTTTTTAAAGAAGAAAATAGATTATTTGGTTAACTTTTGGAAAGATTTAAGCCATTTTTGAAAAATGACTTTGATTTTGGTCTCTCAAAAACAGTGATCTATGGTACAGAGGTTGGTTACGTATAGAAAAGATGGACTAGCCTATCACCCTATCTCGTCCTTGCGGTACCTACATGTTTTTATACCTTGGGATCACTCACTTAGAATATTCGATTAACAAATACCCAATACTATCCATTTTGAAAAGAATTTTAGAAAAAGGTTTGATATAATGCATTACATGCAGGTGCATGGAAAGAATTTGATTTGAGAATAAATTTAAAAAGAGGATTTGAGGTTTGAAAAAAGTTGTAGAAATTGAAAACTTGAAAAAGATGGTGGAAATTGAAAACTTGAAAAAGGTTGTGACTGCACCCATGAGGGTTGCCTACGTATCCCGTTGTTGGGAATCAGGTCAGTTGTAGTTTAGACTCGGGGTCCGATTAAAAATAGATACTTTGAAAACTTTGAAAAGTTTAACTTGAAAATGTTTGAACTTTGAAATCATCTTAACTTGAATTGGAGTTTGAAAATTTTCTTGGTTTGGAATTGAGTTTTAGAAAAGAGTTAAAACTTCCTAACTTAGAGTTAGGATTGAACTAGGATTTGGCCTCCTAAGAATTATGCAACCTAAGGTTGAAACATGCAATAGAAAGGTTTGATTTTAGAAAGTTAAATTTTAGGAAAGTCTTGACTTAGAAAAGCTTCATTTTAGGAAAGTTTTCATTTTAGGAAAGACTTGATTTAAGAAAAGTCTGAACTTAATAAGACTTGAATTTGAAATTTGGAAAGTTAGAATTTGGAAAGACTTGAAAAGTTGAATTTAAAACAATCTCCCCCCCCAACAACGACCCTGGGACTCGAACCCGTGACCTCGCTCTGATACCAGTTTTCAAGATCAAGCGCTTACCACTGCACCAAAAGCAATTGCTATTAGTGAAGGCGCAACTTTATTTCCTTATACCTTAGTAGCGCAGAGTCCCGCACTAAGTGGCAGGTGGGCATGAGGGTCTGCGCCATGTAAGCGCCACAGGTTGGCCAGTCACGTACTCCATATGGGTCCCCATAAGACCCAACCGAGTCAAAGATCGATTGCTGGCCCCCATAAAGCAAACAAAATAGAAATTCATGATTTTAATAAAGGAATTAAGGTTTTCTGATCATGGATTATAGGGCCTAACTTGAACTACAAGAGAAAGAGTTTTTGGGAAGTAGATATTTGAAGTGAGCTTTTTAGGAAGTGGATTTGCAAAAACTATTTTGAAAATATTTGAATATAGACTTTTGTAAGTCTTTTAAATATCTCATTTTTCTAAAACAATTCTAATGACAAAAGGATTAGGACCATTCTAAGGTTGTAATTTTGAAAACAAATTAGGGTTTGAATACAAGATTTAGATCTTGATGATCCCATTGAATGTAACACTTTCCTAAAGCAACTCTAATCGTGGAATGGCTAGAATCACTATAGAATTGTGATTTATTAAAAAATAATTTAGGGTTTGAACTCACACTTTGGACTTTGATGATCACATTGAATATATCATTTTCTAAAACGATCCTAACCATGGAATGACTAGAATCATCTTAGGGTTGTGGTTTTGAAAACAAGTTTGAAAAAAGGAGGTTTTAAACGCAAGTTTTGAATGAGAGCTTTAATGCAAGTTTGAAAATAACTTTGAATGTAATATTGACTGCAATGAATGAACATGACAACCATAATGCAATAAAGTCATAAATATACAAGGTTAGACTTTACCACATAATCAAGGAGGCCAGACCCACATCATCTTAGGGACAACTTAAAGAAAATTCCTGGCACGGTGATTCTCTCTAAGACCTTTTTAGGCATGAATTGAGAGGTTCCTTATTTCAAGCATGCAAAAAGAGGAGGTAGAAGATGAGTATTAAAATAAAAGAGAACTGATTGCGCTTCAAAAGTGCAATTATAAGGCCTTAATTAGTACTTTGTTAGCATTAGTTTATGATTATTTATGTCTTTTTGGTTATGTTTTGATATTAATTGAGTTTATAATGCTTTATGTAGATTTTGAGCTTAAATGGAATGATTTCGAATACAATTTAATCAAAGGTTTCAAGAAATTGCTATCAAGGTACAAACTGCTGAAGCACGCAGAGCTGAAACTTTGGAAGCTCATATCTTGCGAACCAGAAATGCTATTCAAGCCCATAATATGTTGATTTTATATAAATTTTCAAGACTTACAACTTTTGTGAAGTGACCCAGCCCATCGGAGCGCTTGGTAGAAGTCATTCGTACAACTGACGACGAGATATATAGATTAATTCACTTTTTAGTTAGATATAGATTAGTAGGTAGTAGAATATGTTTACGAGTTCTATGTTCTGAAGGAGGAGAAGAATTCTAGGGTTTTTCTAGGGTTTGGAAGGAGGAATCATCCAATCCTTTTGGAGGCTACGAATCTTTTCATCTTTCAAGGGAGCATCTTAATATTTAGTTTTGTTTCTTGTTCTTATTGTAAATTTCAGATTATATTTCTTTAATGTAGTGTTTTATTTCTTTAATTATTATTTTCATTCTTGCAATATTTATCATGTTTTTCAGTAACTAAATCCGTTCTTGGTATGGGTTGAGAAAGTAACTAGGTTATAGGTAGAGATTCAAGATAGTTATTTATTTTTCAAGGTTTCAAGATCTTGGATCAAGATTCATTTTCTTGCCTATGAATATCTTCGAAAACAATATTCTTGATCATATCTAGCATGTATGTATAGATTGATTTGTAAGCAGGAATACGTATACCTAGAATTTCTGATAAGAATATTGATTATAATTGCATATATGTTCCTATTAAGAGTACTTTAGAAATCTACTGTTCTTGATTAAGCTTCAAACATACCTTATAGACAGGTTTATAAACTGGGACAGGTATGAATGGGACCATGGTATGAACAGTAGTAAACAATTGAATATCGACTCTAAAAGGATAATCGAATCTTGAGTTTCTTTAATCAAAACTATCTTGGGAATTTACCTGTAGGCCTACTACTGGATCAACCCTGCCAAGACCTTTTTATAATATTTAAATACATTCCTAAAAATTAGTTTAATTTTATTGTCTAATAATTTAGATAAATTATTTCCAACAATTGATTTTTATTTTCTTTTTGGAAGCTTTCCTGTGATTTTAATTGACTTTAAGCTCGTTATTATTTTGTTCTGATTGTAGACCTTGCCAAATTAAGTTTATTTCTTATGTTCCCTATGGATCGACTTCGGACTTACCGAGATATTATTACTGTATCGTAACCGCATACTGGCGGATATAAATTGCACTATTCAGGAGCGATCAAGAACCTAAGTGGGTTTAAAGAGAGAAAAGAGAGAGGGAATTGCATAAACTAAATCTAAAACCTACCTTGTCTTCTCTTTACTTTGCTTGCTTTGTTTGCTTTGTTTGCTTCCTTTTGAGAGCTTTGAATATGCAGCACTATATCTTTAATAGATGCTTGGAGGCTTGTATTTGAAAGTATGGAGTATATAGAAGCTAGGATTTGTGTGTATAGAGTATGGGAGGCTAGGGTTTAAAGGAGACTTGAGAAAACTAGGGTTTTGAAGCCTATTTTCAGTGAGGCAGCGTTTCTGGATTGAGTTTGCGGATCCTTTTTAAGCAAGAGAGGTCTGTATTTATAGGCAATTGGAACAAAAACTGGTGCCTGTTGCAATGGTGCTAACGAATTTTTAAACTTAGCGCCACTACTAGTGGTGCTAGCCCCTTTGGGAAACTTTTGAGGTGGCAAGAAATAAATCTTTTGACCCTTAGGACGTAAGGCAGAAGATTTGGGTGGCTGTCCTAGTGACTACCATGTAATTTTTAGCTTGACTCCACTAAGAGTGACTCTGAAAATTCTGAGAATGATCTAAAAGGTCAGTGATGGACAAGAACCCCTCAAAGAGTGTCCCGTAGGTAACCGGCTTGATAAAGAGAACTGGTGTGGTTGAAAAGGGTGATCGACCCTTCAGGGGCAAAACGATTATTTGAACAGTGAAACACCGAAACTAGTTCAGAGTTAACCAAGATAGGATTCGAAGATTAGAATACTATCAAGAACGCTCCGAAGGATTGCCAGTTTGATACCTAGAGCCGGTATGGTTAGAAGAGGTAACCAGCCCACTAGAGGCAAAACGATCATTTTGCACCAAATTTGCCAGAATGGACTCGGAATGGTCCAGAAAGGTACGAGAAGGTTGGGAATACTGTTAGAAGTGTCCCTAAAAGGTAACCGGTTTGATACCCAGAGCTGGTGTGGTTCCTGGAGGCGAAATGGTTATTTTAACCGGATAGTCTCGAAATCGATCCAAAACAGGAAAGAACTTAATCGTGTCGGACTGCCTTTAGAACAATCCTAGAAGGGTGGACCTACTGCTCTGAAGATTTAGGTACTTTCTTGAAAGGCGTGCTGGTAAGGCCCAAGAGGCAGTTTGGTCATTTTTTACCAAAGTGGGCTAGCAGGTACTGGTGTTGACCTGGGTTTTGAGTGTTTCCATCACTCTGACAGGGTGTGATGAGTTGGCTTCCAAAAGTATCTCATCATTTGGTAAACTTGTCACAGCCAAGAGGCGTGTTCTATCCCGTAACATAGAGGGTTTGTTGGCAATTTTCAATGTCGACCTATTTGCGAGTGTTTCTGCCACTCTGACGGTTGCGATGTTTGTGAGTGTTTCCGTCACTTTGACAGTGCACGTTCATTTCAGAGACCACATAATCTCAGGAAGCTACTGAATGGTCTTTGCTTTAGGTACTTTCCCAATCGACGTGCTGAATAGCAGATATTCTGCATTGGCGGGCTAACAGGCGCCAGAATTGAACCAATCTACCATCTTAGGGACTTGGGTTCCATCTTGGTCAACGGGTGTGAAGGGACTTATCGTTCTGAGAAGTTTTTTTAGTAAACGTGCCATGCTGGATGAATTTACCATCTGAGGGGTCAATTTTCTAGAAAGACGAGTCAGATTGACTTGGACTGAAATTAGAGTTGGAATTGAGATTGAAATAAGAGCTTATCGTCTTTAAGAAGACGTGCCAACTGGAATTGATACTTTAAGGGTATTTTGATCGTTTTGCTTTTATTGGGCCTAGCGGGTCCGCAAAGTGATTGATTGACTCGATTGAGTTTAAAAAGCTGGTTTGGGCTTAAATGTGTCCGTATTGGTTTGAATGTGAGTCCGATCAAGCCGAAGATGCTGAGCGAAAAAAAATTGGGTGCTTACACTCATTAGCATTTTATTTTTCTTAGTTTGAATAGTAATAGATCTGTTTTCATATGTAACCTATAAGAACTCACTGATCATTCATAAAAAATAAAAAAAAAACTCATATATTTACAAATCAAAATAGGTAAAGTAGAATAACAAATTGAGGAGAGAGATAGATCAATAGTATAATATATTATGTCACCAAAGAAGGTGAAGAAGATGCTACCTAAGAACGAAAGTCTTGCGGGAGATTGCTTTAACAGTCGTGTCTTCGATGGTTTGAGTTACATGGGTTTTAAACTTTTAACTCCTGTGATTTGGAGATTTTTCTTGAGCTAATTTGGGGATTGACCCCTTAAAAGTAGTCCTTTTTTTTTAAATATTTAGTCAATGAATAGAATCGAAAAGGTTGTATAAAAAAAATAAAAACTCACTTCGTTTGTCACTTAAGGAAGAAATTAATATGAGATATATATGTATATATATATATATATATATTTTATCAGCATAAGAAGATGAATTCATTAAGGGAGGTAGGATAACAGGGTCCCAAGAACAAATACAACCCAAAATGGGGAAGAAGGAGAGGGAATTGGCAAGGAGCCAATTGGGGAGGACAATAAGACTAAACTACTAGCCACAGACACCTTGGATACAGGTAAAAAAATCAAAAAATGTGAAGCAATAATTCTTAATCTCAAACTTCACCCATAGGGCCACTTGGAGCTTGATGCACTCAATTACTTGTTCCCAGTCCATTTTGCCTGTTGGAAGATTGCATTGTTTCTAGATTTCCAGATATTTCATAGGGTTGATAGGAACAAGTTATCCCAAATCAACTTCTTCTGCTTGGAATGCTTGAATCCCAACCACCAATATGCATGATCTATTAGTTTGTCAGAGCTAACCCAATGTAGACGCCACCAATTAAGAATTTTGGACCATATTAACCAAGCATACCTGCCTGATAGTAAGAGGTGATCAGAGGTTTCAATCTCATGACCACAGAAAAAACAGCTGACATCACTTCCTGATGGAATGACACCCCTTCTCTAGAGAATGCTTCCTGATTTGATCTTTCTTGCAAGTGCAATCCAACCAAATGCCTGCAATTTGGGAGAGCCTTTGATCATCCATGCAAGCTTGCATTGGCTGTTGCTCAGGCATTTAATATGCTCTAATAGTTTGCAAACAACTTTAATAGAGAATTCCTCCTTCCCCTTCAGTCCTTCCCAATGGAATGAGTCAGGGGTGTTAGGGTTAAGGGACACTGGATTAAGGAGTCATTTGAGATCATTCAGTTGCTCCTCTTCCCAATTAATTTGGTTAGATAGAGTCAGGAGTGTAAGGCTTGAGGAACACTAGATTAAGGAGTGAATTGAGATCATTCAGTTGCTCCTCTTCCCAATTGATTTGGTTAGACAGAGTCAGGGGTGTCAGGGTTGAGGGACACTAGATTAAGGAGTCGTTTTAGATCATTCACTTGCTCCTCTTTCCAATTGATTTAGATAGATAAAGTTTCAAAGTTCTTGTATGCAAAAAAGGTATTAGGATAATTATTGGGTTCAAAATCCATACCCAATGGTTCAAAGATTCTATAAAAAAAATTACAAAATTTTACTAAATAATTTTTTTTTTTAGGGGATTCAACTGACTCTACTGGATATAGGATAGATATATATACATATATTATATGCATATATACATACACCGACAATTGCGTGTGAGGTTTAAGATGGAAAAATCAAAATAAGTGGAGGATATATATATATATATATATATATATGCATATATACATCCACCGACAATTGCGTGTGAGGTTTTAAGCTGGAAAAATCAAAAAAGTTGTCCTCTACACCGACAATTGCTTGCAATGACATAGATGTTCGTTAACGAAACCTATGACTAAAACCTCGCGTTACATCCTCTTTACTTTTTCCTACGGCATGCTGACCGGACCTGCCTGACGTGATCTCACCGGAACTTTGCCGGAATTCTCTCGTAAAATGACGATAAGGTCCACGAAGGCACTCAATATGTACTTGTAGGACTTCTTGTCATTCACATTCAAGTAACAAAACAAAAGCTCTTCCATGAATTCCCAATCCACTTTCCCATGATGATGCATTCTTGCTTCTATCATCTCCTGCATGGATTGGCCAAAATCATCGTACGGACTCGGAGAGAAGGTGAACACGGCAATAAAGTCATCAGGACCCATTTCTTGCTTAGCACCATCACCAACTCCGGTCGTCGAGTCATTGGTGGTGGCGGCGGCGGTGGTGGAGGAGGTGGTTGCACTTGTTCTGGCTTCCTCCATTAGTGAACCCGATGAGCCCGGGGCCACAAAAAACCGGTGAGAGCCGCAAAGATCCTGCGGTGGATCGATAAACCTATGCGATTCAAACGTAAACCCACCAGTTCTTTCTTCATCATCTTCTTTATCACCTTTCTTCTCCTCATCTTCGTCCTTCAGATATAGAGACTTGAAATTCTCAAACAGAAAACGATCGATATCTGCTAGTGTTGCTGCTTCATGATCAGCATTATTGCAGCCCTCATTTAGGTTGCGATCAAAGGCAAATGACAGTGTTTTTGGGTGTTTGCACCCTCTTAGGATCCAACTAGTAGAAGATGAGAGAGTTTTAGATGGCAAATTGATATGTCGGTTGGGTGGTTTCTTGATCTTGGAGAGACATTTCTGAAGAGATTTTTGAAGGGGCTTGGGCATTTTTTTCTGATTTGCTGTTTGTTTACTGTGAAAACCATGGGTTATGGGTGTGGATTTATACATGAACAAGCATGGAATTAAGTAACATCAACTATGAATGTTGGGAAAAACGTTTCTTAAAGCATTAAGCTGGATGGGTATTTAATGTGAGACTTTTTGTGGAAATTGAAATTTAATGAGATGATGTGTTTGGACTTTGTTTGGGTGAGATGGAAAACATTATGCGCAAGGAATTGCTAGGAGGCCATTAATGAGTTTTTGCTGTAAATGTTTTGACTTTTTAGTAATGGTGAAGTTAATGATGGTATTAGATTGATAAAATTGATGGTGTTTTGGCAAAATATTAATGTTTATGCTTAAATTTGGATTGAATAGTACCGAATTTATGGTTTCCAACTAAACCGCCTTGGTTTGGGAGTTTTTATCTCTAATATCACCACCTCCCTTCTTGAACTAAAAAAAATCCAAGCTCGGTTTGGTATTCCTAACACTGTTAAATATTGGGTTAGAAAATGCTACACACAATCCCATTGTTCACTGGGTTTTTTCATTCTTATACACACGGCTTGTAGCACCTTTCGTGCCTTTGTCGTGCGCTTATGAAAAGCTTAACCTCGACATTTAAGTTTAAAACTAGTTTGTTATGGTTAACTAGCAATCTGGCTCTAATTGCTTACCAATGGGCAATAGCTTGTGCATTTAAAAGCTAAAGTTATCCCACCTCCACACCAAGAGAATCGCCTTTTGTTTTGCATCACAGGAAGTCATAACAGCCATGATTCGTACTTACGAAAAGAACTCTAGTAATTAGCACTTAACAACTTATTAAGAGGTCAAGTCCAGCAAATCTTTGGATTTGAAGGTTACGTTTAATATAATGTTATTATGTATATTTACAGATAGTGTTTATGTTAATAAAAAGACAATCTCTCATTGGAAGAATCAAGAGGTCAAGAACTTTTGTTTGATTTTTAGTAGTTTATTTTCTTGTTGGGCCTGGACCAAATTTGTCTAAGTGGGTGGACTGGCCTGGCCTAGTTTCTTAGTAATTTGAAAGACAAACTTTATATAATATAAATTATATGGGTTATGGGCAGTAACCATAAGTGTCAGGATGGCCGAGTGGTCTAAGGCGCCAGACTCAAGTTCTGGTTCTCGTGAGAGAGCGTGGGTTCAAATCCCACTTCTGACAAATGTTTTATTTTTTCATTTTTTCATTTTGACCCTGTGTTTATATTGTTACAGGATACTTGCCCACTTTATTATATAGATCAAAATAAAACTCTAAAATGGTTTTAAGAGTCCCAACTATCCCTCTAATCAAATTCACAGTATCTCTCTCTCCGCGTGTGTTAAAAATATTTTCCCTGTATCATTAATGGTTGTGTGTGTGTCTTTTACATATACATATATAGTGTGCATATACACACAATAAGCCCCGGGGCTTCATTAATGTTTCTGCATGAAACCTTTGATGGTTAAAAGCTGAGAACTATACGTTGAATGAAATAATCTTGCCAAGGGTTAATTTCTAAAGTATCGGTTAATGAGCAGGTGCTTTCAAAAGCATGTGGCAGTCACCTTATTTTCTTCACTTCCAAAGAAAAAAATTTTTCCTGCATCATGGCTTAGGAAAGTACATACACGTGCTATTGGTGGTTCTGTCTAATATTAATCTTTCTTGTAACATAGTGAAATCAAAGAGCACCATAGCCTCAAGGCCTCTTCAGCTTCTTGGCTCTCTCCAATGTCATTATAGGCCGAGCATTTCTTTCCCTTCGTTTTATTCTATTGATTAATTTCCTCTGTTTTTTTACATCCATTTACATTTTGACCCCTAAATTGTCTTTCGCATTTTGCATCTTATATTCCTCGATCTATTATGAATTATGTGTTCCTGGTTAATTTTAGTTATCAGAGGAACTTTTTTTCCTTCCTCTTTTTGTTCACAAGGAGAAACTAGTAAATGTAGTTCGTGGGTATTAATTAATTAATTAATTGGTTTGGATATGTGGGGGTATGGTTTTGCTGGTCTTACCAATTTGAAGCTCTGGCACCGGTAAGGGAGGATGAGTGATTGTTGAGGTACTTGGAATTCAATGAATGAATCGGGGGACCAATTCAGAGATTTGGGTCATTTATATCTTACTGACAAGTAATGCTGGAAAGTGAGAGATTCTCTTTTAATTGGGATTCTTGCCCAAAACAGCATGAAAATGAAAATTTTAACTAGAAATTAAGTAAAGCAAGAGTTTCCAATGATTAAGTGGCCTAGAGGATCACATTTGATTAATGATGTGATTATTATATAACCATAAAAGATCATGACTTGAGCTTGTTTCATTAAATTATAAACAAGAAATATATATATATACAATTATACATATATATGTGTATATGAACATTCTCTCTCTTCGAAAGAGGCATGCCTATATGCAGCGCTACCATGATATACATGTGCTACGCAAGAGAAAACATCTGAAGATCAATGAGTAAAATGAATCAACAAGGCGACTTGGATTTCAAGCATACAAAATAGGAGATTCATGATTTCATGCGAGTTTGATGGTTTGGGAACCAATTGGTTTTATTCAAATGCTGACAATTTGCCTTATTTCAGGGCTCTAAGTTCTCTAAAATGTGGTCCATCGATCGATCTGCACATGTTCTTTAATGAGACAGCTAGGCCTTTGTGTAGAAAAGACATGGTTGTACTATGACTTGTATCTATTCCTGTAAACCCCACAAGAACCCTTATGCAGATAAGTTTAGCGTCTGATTAAAATAAAAAATTGAAAAAAAATGAAGAGCAACCATTAATGTAGGTTAGGCATTCTGGTGTTGTACATTCATCAGTAGCACATGCTCTTATATATACACTTCTGTAGACAATCTGGTGCTAGTGCACCACCTATATATACATATATACTTGTATATATATAATGCAAAGTTGGGACTGTTCAATTAGCATAACGATGACAGTATTGTATATTATAATTCCGCCGCTCTAAGATGAAAAGAGAGCATGCTCTGCAGTCGCAAATTCAATAACCTAAACCCGTTGAACAATTAATATAGATATGTTTGCATATATGTGCAGTATGGGAAAGACGATTACATATTTTCCATTGGGAGATAATATTTAGCTTATTATTACTGTATATCAGGATTTGAAGCAACAATAAATAAAACAAAAGCAAATGCTGTAGATTCATTTTGCCGTTAATGGTTTGCTTCTACTTCAACTTAGAGAGAGAGAGAGAGAGAGAGAGAGAGAGAGAGAGAAGAGGAAGAAGAAGAAGAAGAAGAAGAAGAAGAAGGTATATTATTGCAACTAAATATATAAGCATGCATGGCAGCTACAACTACATTAAATTCCCAATATGAATAATAAAAAGATTTGAACTAAACCACCACTTTCTTGATTGAATCATTCATCAATATTCCTCCAATATTCTTCTGAAAGAACCTTGATGGAACAGCGAACCGAGCTGAAAAGGAGTGAGAGAGCTCATTAGGGTCCTCCCAAATTGAGCCCTCATCGAAATTCTGAGCGTACGTGTATGGATCATAACTGAACTCAACCGTAGATGAATAGTCGAAAATCTTCTTCTTCTCTTTCTTCATCTTCCTACACAAAAGTCTCCAAATGGGTACCTTTGATCTGGTCACTGGCACGTTAAATGGCACAAACCCAATGGAGCTCCGGCTCCACCCGGCATGTCCGGTGGCTGAGTTGCACGAACTTCCGACGTCCATGGCAATGCAAGAGAGAGAGAGAGAGAGCAATGCTATGCGTTTTGTTGGATCTAAGAGGTTAATTCTCTAGTTGGTTTCTGGGGCAAAGAGACTAGTTATACAATTTAGATGGTATATCATAATCCAATAGTACTCCACATTTGCAGCTGTAGGGTCACGTGGAAATAGAACCCAATGGGGAGTGGAACACGTGACGTGTGAGCAGGGGTAATATTGTCACTTGGTGGATGTACTAAGCATTGTGTATATGTTTTAGGACAATACTATATAAGCATGGTTGAATGAGAATCATTACTTTTAAAATAAAATATTTATTGTGGCTCTTAATTACAAAAATATAATTATTACATCCTTTGGTGATATTTCTTGTATAATTTTTTTCAGAAGATTATCATTTTCTTTTGTTTTAATAAGTTTTTTTTTTCAATCAAACTTATTTCCCAAACTTAAGCTCTTTTTATTCTTATTTTTCAAACTCAAATCATATAAGAAGTTGTGAGGTGCAAACACGATTTCAGGCTAAGACACAATTTAAGACCTGATCTCAAAACAAAACTTTTGAAATATTTGAAAAGGCAGTCTTTGTGATTTGAAAACAACTGAAGTTATGTAGATACACTAGAGAGGCTTTGGCTCTTTAAGAGAAAGAGACTTGACTGACTGGCTTGATAGGGTTAGTGGATTGGCTCTGACGATCTGATTTGCCTGCCATATTTTTCCATTCTCTCTCTGCCCATCTTATTCTGGGTTAGCATATTTTGGGATCTTCTGCTTTTTGGGGTACACAACATAAAACTGAGCTTGATCAGACGGTTGAAATTATATGTAATCATGGTAACCTTCAGCTGTGCTTCTTAATGGGTTTCAATGTTTCATCATGTGGCCCCCAGTTTTGTTAGTTGTTTCATAGTTCCTGGCACGTTTCTCAACAACAAATTTCCAGCTGCTACTCTGCTGAGTTTCTAGCAGAAAAGGCTAACATGATTGGTGACGCCGGGTCGGAGTAATTTATTTCTGGTAAATTTTTTAGAGTTTATTTTTTATGAATTTTTTAATTTTAGTGTGAATTGTTTTACTTTTACTTTGAACGAATTAAAAAAAAATTAATTAAGCTATGCATAAGCTAACCTAATAACTGTAACCGCAATACCAAAAGAAAAAAAAAAAAATACCCTGCTAAAGGATATAGATAATAGATAGGGTTCTGTCTGTCTCTGACACTATCCAAAAACTGACTAGGAGGAGCATAAGCGAAGTTTGTCAGCTAGCCCAAATACAAGCAAAGCCTAATACTTGGCCTTCAGCCACCATATTGAGAAAATTTCCACCCAGCCACAATAAATTTTCTCTTTTAAAAAGCATCCTTTTCGTTCTTCCCAAACAGAAAACACAAACAAACAAATTACAAGTTGTTGGAACCTTCGGAGTTAGTGCTTCATCACCAACCTAGTAACTCTCAAGGACCCCATACCAAAGCACAAGTGTTGGCAACAGAAGAGAGTTCCCTCCATCTACAGAGGATAACACTGATCACGTAATCTGCCCACCTTTTAAGTTTTATCCCCACCCATGCAACCGCCTTCTCACAAAAACTCACCACCAAAATATATATATACAAAGGGAAAAAGCAATCCCTTTCCTGCGAATCAATCCAAAACTTTTAATTATACCCTTTAATATCTTATCTTCTCCTTCTCCTTCTCCTGCCTTCGGCTGCTTTTCTTCCACTTTAAGTCTAGCATCTTTCCCATTTCTTTCTCAGAAGAAAAGATGTGTTACCAAGATGGTTTTTGGCTTGGTGTATGCGAACCAAGGAATCGAGGTAGGCGGCTGATTTTGCCGGTGACGAGGGCCGAAGAGGTTGTGAACCAACAAGCACCAATTGAGGCTAGTGGAGGTGGCGGAGGTGGAGGCACGATGAAGGAGTGTGTTTGTTCACCCACGCGCCACCCAGGATCGTTCAGGTGTAGGCACCATCATACTGAGTATGAATGGGCTGGCCGTCGTCTAGGGCCCAAACCCACTTTGTAAGTGAAGCTTTTCTTTCTGTACCAAAAAAACCATTACTCTATGTACTGCGAAAAACCGCCTTCCCGGTTAAGGAGATTGAGGTAGGATTACGTGTCAGCTTGAGATTGGTGTTTGGATGCCGACATTTTCGTAGGATGTAAATTAGGCCTGAAACCTGCTTAGGGCCGTGTCTCGGCCTGTGTCTAGGGTTTGAAAAACTAGCCCAGTCCAGCCCAAGCACAGACTGGGCGGGGCGGGTGGGATTAATTTACATGTCTAGATTTACCTGTCTATAATAGTTAGTAAAGTCTAAGCTTAACACAGACCCAAAAAAAAAAAAAAAACACAAGCCTATGCTAACACTCAGAGCAGCATTTTCGCCATTCTAGTCCAGGATTAGCACAATATCTTGCACAACATATGAAATATTTTCCTAGAAAATAATACATATACGATAGATGACATTCACTTATGATTTTTTTGACTTTATAATTACAGAAACAGGAATATGATATATGTGTTCTGGATTTCACATACCAGAAGCTGTTTAAATATATAAACATCGGACCACGGACACCATTGACCCTTCTAGCTCTGCCAGTCCTCCAACTTCTAATGGGGAGAGAATGCAAGCCGAAGAATACCCTAAAGAATCCAGCAGCCAACACATCGGACCACAGACACCATTGACCCTTCTAGCTCAGCTAGTCCTCGAAGTTCATCACTGGCCAAAGTAAGATTTAGAGTCAGTATAACAGATCCAGGGCTATGTAAACAAAGCACCATCATTAGAATCATCACTTGCTTTCAAGGAATCGATTCATGGGCAAAAAACTTGAATGCAAATAGAAGATTGCAGATGCAGCAGGCTGGGAGCAGCAGCCCACTAATTAATTGAACAATTTTATGTTGATGCCCCATGACCTTTAACACTAGGATTACATTGCTAGTGAAATTTTACAAGGAAAATCAAACTCACTAATAAAAAAAAAAGGCCACAAACAGATAAGCCTCACCTCAGTGTAACAATTCTGATGGATGATTGTTTGGTTGCCAATATTTACGTAAACCTCACATGATTCTTTTGCCTGTTAAAAATCATAAATAAATAATTAATTAGTAAGATTAGAAAGACCAGTATTTTGATCTGCAAAACTAAGAAGGCATTGAAGATGAAAGACTTATAAGCAACAAGTAGGCCACATAACTCTGAATCAACATTTGCTCTAGGAAAAGGTAAACAGGACTACACAGTACATGAATAGGCAGAATGCATTTTTTCAGGGCTGTTTAAACAGACCAAATTGATGACAGAATATCATCACACATAGAATTAGTTCTCCGAGTCTTGTCCGCCTGATCAGTTAATTTAAGAACATGGGGCCATAGTAGAGAGAGAGAGAGAGAGAGAGAGAGAGAGAGAGAGAGGACCTTCCCAAAAAATTCAACGGTGCAATTAAGCAGCTAAACAACTGAAGTACGCATAAAGAAAATCCCTAGGGTGAGGCCCCAATTCCTTTCACCAGAAAACTCATCTGAAGTTGTCAAGTGAAGACCTTTCAAGCAGTTTTCCGTGAAATTTCACCTTAACCCACTTCAACCATATTACAGCAATATGCAGCACCAACTATAACAATCTACTCATGGCTCCATTTTCAATCCTGGGAACCTCAATTAACAGGTATGCCGTCACAGTACCAAGCTCAAAACAACGACTAAACCAATTCACAGAATACTGTTTTCTGAGAACAGCTCAAACATTCTCAACATATAATTCTTATCGGCAATCAGGAGTGAGGCCTAATTCGGCATGAAGCTCCTATCAAGAATTGATTCAGCTGGAGACAAAAGGACCAAATTCACAAGAGGTGTGAAAACCAAGGTGTACACTAACAAAAAGTAATTTTATTCATCTTGAAGTTGTTGTAGGTGGGAGGAAGGCCAAAAAGAATGTTAGTTGAAGCTATGAGAAAAACATATGATGAGATAGCATAACATTTTCACATAAAATGAAACAACAAAAATCAAAGATTTAATCCCACCTACTTAAGGTTGGTTGCATAAATTTTTCTTGAAATTAGGCTTTATCTAGGGTGATACACTCCTTTAAAGTTTAAACATAAACAATCATGTCTTCTTTCACCACCTTAACCCACATTCTTTCTCTCTGTTTTGAAGCAATTCAACATGAATCAAATTGTCCATCCTTACAAATGCATTAGAGTAACCTAGCTGAAGACGAATCACAACAAGAACAAGGCTTTATTTTGAGCTTCCTATGCTAAAGCCAAGGTTGGTCAAGCTCCCCTTTTTTTTTTTACTGAGTAAAAAAGATGGGAAGGGACTGAACTAGAAATTTTGTGGAGAGGAGTCATGAAAGACCAAGGTAAAATTTTTTAATTTTTTTGAGGGCTAAGATAAAAATTCTTTAAATTTTAGAAGATTAAGGTAAAAAATTTTCAATTTTGTTGGGGCTAGGAAAAAATTCTTAAATTTTGAAATGTAAAAAGACAAAATTTTAAAATTTTGGAGGAGAAATATATCCTCTTAGCATAAAAACCTCAAAATCAATAGGGTTATTTAAAATTTTGTAAAGTAGGGAGCCGTTATCCAAGAGTAGTTCCGCCCCTCACTGACCCAGCAAGGTTGAGCCCGTCCCATCAAAGTATAAGCTCTTCTCAACAACATCTTGTTTGCGCAACTGCTACTACAGGAGTGTTCGAACACATAACTGGTGAAAAAAGAGCAAGATTCTAAGTTGCTGAACCCAACTCAACACGTGGTGATCACGCTCACTCTAATAGCTAAACAAACATCAATGAAGTCAAGCTTCGCTTACTAGTCATCTAAGTGATCTTTAAACTAAACAATCCACAAGAATAGCTCGAGCTTAGACTATCTGCAATTTTCTCGGCACTTTCTAACAATGCTATGAAAATAATTTACCTTCAGAGGGACCTCAAAGAAGAACAACCCGAGCTGACCACGAATTTCAGTAACCGTATCGAACGGAACCGAACCCCTAGCCAAATCTTCAATCAACGGAATGACGTCAAAGAGAACCTCAACTCCATCAAAGTCAATCGTAGCGTCCACGAACGACGACCCTTTGGCTCTCACATGGCCATCATCGGATGTTGCAAACCCTAGCTTCCTTCCCCTATACCCGATTGAGACGTTGAGCGAACGATAGTCAATGGAGAAGAGGTCTACGTTCCGGACCTTGACGGTGAGTCCCAATGTGACGTCGACGGAGACGATAGGGATGGTGTGGATGTGAATTCGATCGAGGCGGAGGCGGACGATCTTCAGGTCGGGTTCGCAGGGCCAGAGGCAGTAGACGGCGACGGCGAGGAGGAGCAAAGTGGCTACGCAGATAATGCGGCAGCGCTGCTGGCTGCGGACGGCGGCGGGGAGGTAGAAAGGTAAGACGACGTAGGTTTGCGGTTGTTGAGGGTGGCCATCAGGAGGGAGAGGGTGGTAGCAGGGTGGTTCGTAGGCCTTTGACGAGGCCATGGCCGGGCTGGTAAAAGGTTTGGGTGTTTTTCTCCGGAGAGAGAGAGGAGGGAAGAGGGGAGTCTCTGTATTGGGTTTGGGCCTTTACGGGGTCGTTAGATAAGAGGAAAGAGAGGTGGGCCCAAGTTTGTGGACGTGTGGGCCTTAGTTGTTTGTTTGCTTGCTCTTCATTGTTTTGTTTCGTCGTGGATGATCAATCAATCAAAATAATCTGATAAATCGGTCCTGTCTTACCCAGCTCTCATTGTTATGCTTCTGAAGTGATACTAAAGGGTTCAGTTTTTTTATCAAAATTTTTTTAAATTTATAAGTAAAAAAGTTAAATTTTTAAATATTTTTATTTTTTTAATTTTATTTTAATTAAAGATAAGTTAAAAAATAAAAATAAAAAAGTTAAAAAGTCAAAAAAATTTTAACTTTTTTTTACTTCTAAGCTTAAAGAAAGCTAGACGAAAAGTCGGCAGCAAACGAGTCTTAATAGGAGCGGAATGAGTTTAGAAATAAAGTGCTCTCAACTCGGACCACTCTATTTATAAATATTTATTTATTTATATATATATATATATTATTAAAATATTACTATTGTGATTTTTTTTTTTTTTGTGATTTTATCCCTTACTTTATTTATAATATTTTTAAAAAAAATATTAATATAAAAAAAACGGGACAAGCAGGGTTAAGCCGAACGAGAGATTTGAAAAGAGATTATCATAACAGGAGAGAGATGGGGTGAGAATATTTTAATCTAAACCCTCCCCGTTACCATTCTACAAACATGTCTCTCAGCTCTTGATATTGAAAATTAATAGTCGTGTACGGTTGGATTTGGTGGGAATGGACAATTGGACATTATTGTCTAACTCATAACGTGTTTTAACCAAAAAAAATAAACAAATAAATAAAAATAAAATGTAGATACTAGACAACTCCTTTCTTAGGTAGCGTGGCGTGGGTAATCCCAAGGGGTTAGTTTAGGGCTTGAGACTCTGCTTCTTCTAATGGTTGATTTGAGTAGGACGAAAGTCTATGTCTTGAGATTAGTCATGGTATATAAAAATTAGTCTGAATACTAGATTATAAAAAATAAATGAATAAAAAAAAGTAATATAATTTAAGTGAGAGCCTAGCTGTAAAATGAACTAAGCTACTTGAGCTCAGTTCATATTTAGTTCATTAAAAGTTCTTTTGAGAACAACTCATTATATAAATAAGTTAAACTTAAATACATTTTAAAACTCATTAATTTTCTGAGTTCAGTTTGAATTCGACTCGATTAAAATTGATTTGAATTCGGTTTAAAAGTTAAACAAATCTAATTTAAATATATTTCTAAGCTCGTTAAGATTTTAAAATCAAATTTAAACAACTCACTACTTAACTCATTAAGATTTTTAAACCAAATTTAAACTAACCCGAGCAACCTCACCCGAGACAAAACTGGGCGAATAAAGGAGAAGGAATGTAATGACTCTAAGTTGAGTTGGCCTGTGCTAAGTTACTTGTTGAAAGGTGCTAAGTCGCATATTGAAAGGTTGGCCTTCAGAATATTGAGCAATGAGCATATAAATAAGTGGAAAGAAACACATGGCAACCACTCTTGGTTGATTGGATGAGTTCCCAACTTCCTGTCCTGTAGTACGATTGTAGTTTATGAAACTAATTAGGCTTTACTATGCTGGAGACTTGCATCAAACATAGAGAAACTAATAGTGGCAAAAAGCACACTGTTAGTGAGATAATAAGAGTTTTAGAAAGAGAAAGTAAAGAGAGCAAAGGAATTTAGATAGAGAAAAGCAAAACCAGTGCTCGACTATGATATTACTCCCTTGTGAAAGACCAAAACAAACCATTGCTGCTTGATTAGCAAAAGGAAATTACTTCAAATTTTTTATATATTTACATATAATTATGGTTCTGTTTTCTCTTTATACATTGCCAAGCACATTTTCCTCCACAAATTATAAAATCATTAATAAATGACTTGGTGGCATTTTTTTTTTTTTCGCTAACCGGTGTTCGGCCCAATTTGTACGCACTTTAACTAATTTTAGAATTTGTGTAGTCTTTCTGTCTCACACAAATTAAATAATTACCAAATCAAAAGTCTTGAAAAAAACTCTTGTACTTGACAAGAGTCGAACCACTTACTTTTTCTAAAAGAGCTAACCCAATTGGTTTGGTTGACTTGGTGGCATTTAAATCCTCAATAAATATTTGTTCAGAAATTACTCTTAATACCATCTAACTTGTGATTCTCAAGTAATTGATACACAATAATTTCAAAATGTCAAGAAAATATTAAGTATATAACCGCTATGATTTTTATCCACAATCATCGTCTTTATTTTTTTTAATACCTAGGTATTTAGATCAACTTGTAAACACCACAATTAATTTTAGAAGTTGTGTGTTCTCAACCATCCTCTTCCATATTGTGAGGACCAGCTTTAGAAAGCTATTAAAGCTTGTAAATTAAGTAAAATTTAAAATTAAGTTTAAAAAAAAGAGGTATAAAATATCAAATGGATTATGAAACGACGTCGTGTGCTGCGAATATAGTGAAGAACCAAACTCCCCAAGTGACCGTATTTCAGCCGTTAATACGTTGCTTTCGAGAAAATAAATTAGAAAAGAAATACGGTAGGAAGGTGACTGTAGTTCCAAGCTCCAACGTTAAAGCATTGACTCGAAACTTCGAGAAAACAAGAGAGAGAAAAGAGAAAAGAGAGAAGAGAGAGAGAGTGCGCCATACAATGCAACTACCAGTCAGAGAACGATAAAATGCAAAAGCAAACTACCATTCTCATACTTCTCTCACCAGTTGTTGATTCTATGTTGCGTTTCTTGGAATAATGTACATGGGTTTCCTTCTTCTACTACTATGTACCTTTACCTCCTTCCTTCCTCTGTCTAGAAGCTTTTTCTCTCTCTAGAAAACCCTTCTCCGTTAGACGTTTTCGTGATCAATCAGAGTTCAATGGGGAGGCCTGGCAACAAGATTATACATGCCAAGCTGGTGGGTACGTCTTACCCTTTTTATATTCTTCTCTATTCTCTTCTGCAATATACAATACGCACACATAAAGACACATATATTACTATCTTCCCAAATTGATGATTTCATTTTTTTGATCGGTCAGGGCTACCTTTTTTCCTTCTTATTTTCCCTGTAAATCTTTCTGTTAAAATTTCTTCTTGATGGAGTACTAATTGGAAACAGAATGTATTCTCGATGGATTGACTGCAGTGGGGAATCTTAAGACAGAAGAGTACTTTTTTTACCCTATATTTGGATCTTGGATTTGTGGAGTGGAAGGAAAAGGAAAGGAAAAAATTAGGTAATGAAAATGAAGTGATAGAAGGTATTTGTTGGGTGTGGAAAATGAGAAGAAAATGAGCGTGTATTGGTAAAAAAAAAAATCAATTTTTTTGTTTGGTTACCCATAAAAAATGAATTTATACATAATTAATTTATTTTCCTTTTCCTTGACAAATCCAAAATACAAACATTTTATTTGACGCTCCCTTTAAATGCTCTTGCAGTAGAGCTTCCTTGTCATCGCCAATTTAAGGCCGATTTGGACATCTTTGGGAAATTGAAGGCCTCCATTGAGTTTTACGTAGTGTTTTGAAAAAAGACTTCGATTATATAGCTTGGAATTGTTATGGAAAATTGGAGCCATCACCTAAGGGATTATAGTATTGCCATTCTACAAGTCTTGGGATTTCTTGAAATGCTTTTCAAAATTTAATTACCGCAAGTACAATACTGGGTCATTTCTGTAATGGCACCATTCAAGGTTATTTATAGGTGGGATCTTATATAAAAACCTGGTGCCAACGAACATATAGATGTGTCCTCGACCTTGATGTTACCCTGCCCTTTTAGAGAAGAACTCTTTTTTGGTCTACTGCACTGCAACAGTCTACAGTTTGAGCTGGGATCCTTTAATTTGGGGTGGCACTTCTGCGTTGGATTATGCCCTGACAGTCTTGGAGATGATCATCATATGGACTTTGCTTTGAGATTTGAAGTATGAACCTAGATGCTTATACAACTAATGTAAATGTAACATTTCATTAGTTTATATGATTTAATCAATTAGTTAATAATTCATGCATGTTTATTACATTTTACATACTCTGAAGATGCTTCCGAGCCTCTCTCTCTCTATTGGAGTTGGGTGTTGGGGATAGTGGGTGTCAAGCTTCAATTTTGATTGCAACTCCCACTCCACAATTTGGGAGGTCAAATGTTTGCACTCTCAAAGAAAAAGAAGCTTCTGGTTGTTTAATCTTCAGACGCCTATTTGTGAAGTTCAGCTGCTGCATTGCTTTTAAGTTAAATTTAGTGCCTGTAATGCTTCATGTTGGCTCTAGTTGTGTATTTAAGTTCCTTTAGCATATTTTATGGTTGTTGCCCTTTGTTGAAATGAATGTGAATTGGAATAACCATCTATTGTGGATTATTAATGCTAGATTAACATTTTCTGAATGTGGTAAGTACATTGATTCTTCACAATGTCTTACATTTCCTGCAGGTGCTTTTGGGCGACATGGGAACTGGGAAAACCAGTTTGGTATTGAGATTTGTAAAAGGCCAATTTTTTGACCACCAGGTTCAATTTCATGTCTTGTTTCGACCTGATAACTCTCTTAATTTAGTAATTATTTGCATGTCTGCGGTCAAGGATACTTGACAGAAGTGTCATGCAGGAACCAACCATTGGAGCAGCTTTTTTCACTCAGATATTGTCATTATCTGAAGCCACTGTGAAATTTGATGTATGGGACACAGCAGGACAGGAACGGTACCATAGCTTGGCACCAATGTACTATCGTGGTGCAGCAGCAGCCATTGTTGTGTATGACATCTCAAGCATGGTAGCAATTTTTGAGAGTTATTGCTATTATCTTTAGTTGTTGCACCTGCTGTTCAATTCTTATACGCTATGTTCATGTTGAAACCAAAGTTATGGATAATGCAATAAAGTGATTGGATATGTTTCAACTGATAACTTTATCAATAAAATGGTCCTTCCAGTTAGTCATTTAAACTATTAACTTGCAAGATGTAAGTTATTTTCTTATTTAAAAATTCATAATTGATAATGCTCATATGGTATACTCAATGGGTATCTATTATTTTTAATGAAACAATATAGCACACCATTTAAGGATCGCATCTTTAAACAACATAGCACGATCTCCCTCTATTTTAAAAAAATTGCCTTTCTCAATCTCTCATATAATATAGTAAAAGGAGTGAGAACAATTTACAATCAAAATATCCATATAAACTAGTTCTTACATGGATGGTTACTATCATCTATCTGCTTTGGTATATACTATGGCAAAGTTATAACTTGATTCCTGAATTTCATGTGGGCAGCATGCTTGAAATAGATATTATATTGCCTGTGTTCCTATGTAGGATTTATTTGTTTATCTCGTAAGTAGTAACCATTGTGAATGATAATATGGTGCCTTGTCTTCAGGATACATTTGTTCGAGCCAAAAAATGGGTTCAAGAACTGAAAAAACAAGGTGACACAATGAACTTGCAAGCAAGTGCTCTTTTTGCTTTTTCTTTCTCGACTTGGAAAGTCCTTTATTTCTGTTCTTATTTATCTGATTTTATTCTATTATCAAGGCTGGCGATTATAATTATCAATTGCACAATCTACCTCTTCAAAATACATTCTTGCCTCTCATCTCAAAGCTGTGTGCATTATCTCTAGTGACAAATTCCTTCTCCTTCTCATGCTGTCATGCTTCCCCAACAATAAGATATCGCTACCCTGCTTGACCTGCAAATACCAAATACTAAGCATATTTGAGTTACTTGTAACAAACCATACCACTAAATATTTAGTGATTGAGTAATTTCACAAACTTTGTTAGTGGTCAATGACCCTGAGACCTCTTTGTAATTTTTTTTTATGATCTTAAAGTCATATAATCTGAGTCTTCTTTACCAGCAAAAGACTTATACTTCTCTATTCCATCATTTACCTTCCACAGACCTTGGTATATTTGCTTTCTTCTTGTAATGATGTAAAATTAACATTTGAATCTTTTTGTTGTTTCAATGTATATCCATATATACATATGCAATGCGTGTTGTTTGTCTTCTGTGTAACTGTCTTTAGGATGGTCGCATGGCTCATTTAAGTATTTCTCTTATAACTTTTCTAGGAAACCCAAGTTTGGTAATGGCATTGGTGGCAAACAAGTCTGACTTGGAACAGGACAGAGAGGTTGAGACCGAGGTATATGCAAGGTTTCATTCTTTATTTTTCTTCTTTTTTCTTTTCTAGATCTACATTCCTGAATGAGTCAGCTATAAGTATGATAATAGAGGTGATTGATGCAAAAAGAGGATCACTATGGTGATGTCCAGCATGGACACACCATCTTCCTGTTAGTGTCTAAGCTTCTTAGTAAGTTATTATCACCAAATAGTTGTATCATAAGCTTGGTGTTTATTTATTTTCCCTATGCCCAAGAATTTGGTTCTCAACAATATCATGTTGAAGTTTTCCCTTCAACCAAACTTATTTTTGTGCTTTATGATGGGAAATTTAATCCATTCCTATTAAGTCTACAGCAGCTCTATGCTTTTCTTGTTTCTTAAGGGATGGGTTTTCAACTATGTCTCTTTTTTGTTTTTTGGTTGGCCTCTTATGTAAAGCTGTTATCTTTTACTCATGCAGGAGGGTGAGCAATTCTCCCAAGAGAATGAGATGCTCTTCATAGAAACATCTGCAAAAACTTCCGTGAACATTAATGAGCTTTTTTATGAAATAGGTTAGTTCTAGCTTATGTTTCTTAACTGGCAATGATATATGGTCCTAAGCAACGGGGACAGTGTTCTTTCTTATTTTTGGTACTGGAGGACGTCTTCCATCTTTCTATTTGATGCAAATCACTCAAAGCTGTCTCATAATAAACTTCAAAGAATGAAAATGACATTGGCTTATAGTGTTCCTTTCTATCTTTTGCAGCAAAACGATTGGCAAAAGCCACTCCTTCAAAGCCTACTGGAATGAAACTACGCAGTGAAACACAGAACCGAAGAAGATTATTTTGTTGCTCAGTGTGACATGCTTTTCTGTTTGAAACATTCTCAAGGTGACACATTTAAATCTAGCATTCTTGACTTTCACGTGTAAATAGAATACTCATTTCCAGAGGGAGAAAAAAACGACAATCTATCACAAAGTTCTCAAGAGCGTCTTATATCTAAATTCATATGAGCATGTTATTCCAATTTTCTGGTGGTGCGTTTGAGGTTCCTCCTGTTATTCAATTTAGTCCATTGAGCTTTACATAGGTTTTTGTTATTTTCCGTGTGTTGTGAGCACAAGTTTGAAATGAAGGCCAGTATAGCTTTCATTATTATTGACCACTTTACTATTTTATTTTAGTTGGGAGCCCATGTTACACAAGAACTTGCTTGTTGAAATGATGAGTAACAAAGTGAACAATTTCGAGATCAAGCATTCAGCAATTAAGTGGTGGAATTGGATGTGGATGGTGAGTTTCCAGTTGGGGGGCTTAATCTTTCCTGTTCCAAGTAGTGAACAACGTGAACATTGTGTACCGTAACTTGATTTCCCTCCTCTCTCCAAGAATTGTGAGATTTTTTTTTTTTTTAATTTTAATAACTTTCCCCTCTATTTCTTTTATTTTCTCTCCTTACTACAAGCTAACCAAACAAGGACAAGAATTTTATTTTTTGTTAAATTTTCCCTTCTTTTCTCTCGTGCCAAACATAGCACAATCCATTCACCATACTTTACTGGAATAGTTGAATCAAGGCACAGGAGGAACTCATTATGATGATTGATAAAAATAATCAAACAAGCACTTCACCTCTACGAGGTGCATACCCAGCCTCCAGGAATCAACATTATCAATGAGATCTCTTATGCCATAACTCAAAAATAGATTAACGAAGACACCTTCAAAATTCAAAAAGCTAGGTTCACGCAAAATCCAAAAAAAAAAAAAAAAAAACAATGCATTTCGAGTTTGTATAAGCCATAAGCAAATTATATAAAGCACACAAACCAAAATTTATTCCTAGCTCTCATTTGGCACATGGGGCCGTGAGATGGACCACAAGTTCCTGTACCTATCTGCAGAAATACGAGAGAAACTCGACATTGCCCGGAAAAGCTCTGGCAATTGAGTTTTTAGACTATTCAAAGACTTCTCCCTAACTTGAGTGCATTGCCTCTGGTAAGCTTCTTCATCCTCTTCCAACTTGTTCTTCACTATCTCCACTGCTAACTGCCTTTCCGCGACAAGATCCTTGTCCTGTGCCCTTTCTGGATCCATCTCATTGGGTGGTGTTTTCCGCTGCATGTATTTATTATACCAATCTTCAAACTGCCGGTTCTTCCGGGCAAGCTCCTTCCGGGTCTCCTCGCATTTGTCCTTCAACTTCATCTCCTCCACTTGAAACTGCACTATAGTATCCATGACATCTGCAAAGTTGTGTGTAGCGGTTCTTGCAAGCTCATCAGGAAGCTTCTCGAGATAATCCTGCCAGGCACGTAGGAGGGCCTGTATTGGGGGACTTTGAGGCCTTTGAGGGGATGAAACCTTCTCCTTTAAATTGTTATCTATAGGAATAAGATTTAGTCTCAACCAATTATTGAGAGCTTTTATGTACTCCTTCTGATGGGTCATAAGTTTTCCAAATTGTGCATGCCACTCCTGGACGACAGCCCACAGTTGGAGTGTCCGTTCATGATGATGCTCGGTTGTTTCTTTGGGTGATAGCGAGATGTCCAGGAATGTTAATGCTGTCACAATCTTTGACTGTTTCTCATGGTGTATTCGCATGGTCTCCCACATTGTAGCCATCCTGACAGAGTAAGTAAAATATATATTTATGGTTTTGCAGTAAGGAGAGTGTAGTGCACAAACTTGACAGATATTCCAGCATTGAAAAGAAAAGAAAAAAAAGAATTCACAAAAGAGGCTCTTAAAACATAATGCAAGTAAGACTTGTTACAAGATTCAGGTGCATTTCATGTTTCAACTATTTACAATTGCAGAGAGTTTTTAACATTAAATATTTACTTGCTGATTATAAGTGTGATTGGGAAGAAAACCGATTTCATCGCAACATAATTGAGCTAATTTTTCACTATGTTACCTTTTTCCACAAAAAAAAGAAAAAAAAAAAGGGACAGTACTACTACTATTTTTTTTTTTTTCACTATCTTCGACCGGTTCTCATGTCTGTGCATGTCCCAAAGTACTACTATGCCTCTGCACAATATATGCTACATAAATATAAGTATGTAATATGTAAGGAAAGGCATATTCACTCAAGGTATGCAGACCTAGCCATATCGCTGGTATTAAGGAAATACAAAATAAGGCTAATATAAGACATAATCTACCAAAAGATGTTGCAATAATTGGGGGAGGAGAAAATTTTTGGAGTTAAATTTCCTATTTGTTGACAATAACACGGTGGAAATAGGCCAGTTCTCATAAGACCCTCCAAAGCATCCCCTGAGCCAAGACAGTTGTAGCAAAGAATCTTAGCAAAGCAATTGCACAAGCAATAAATTCAGTGCCAAACATCAAAGGGAAACAAAAGGTGACATGTGAAACTCTAAACAAAGGAAAGGGGGCTTCAGGGGCAACATGAGAGGGATACAAGCTCTAAACAAAGTGAAAGTACAAAGAAAAAGTACACTTCCTAAATGCACAATTCTATACAAAGAACGTGGAAAAAAGGCAAAAGCAAGGGGAGGCACAGATTATATATTTAATAAGTTCATATGAAAAGAAGAGGAATAATATGCAAATCAAGAAAAATTCAATATTTAGAAGAATAGGTCAAATTCCATATGTTTTCCAAATAAGTGTACTTCCAATACTTTTTTTCTTCTTGAATTGGAACTTACCCCTCAACAAGTGCAACAAGTTTTGGGTACAGTTGCTCATCTCGTAAACGATTTATTTCCGACGCAGTTGAATCCATGGATTGCATGTCGACAATGTATCTTGTATGCAGATGACTTAGTGCTGCTTTGGTTTTCTCTACTGTTTCAGTACTGGCACCACGTTTCTTTTGCTTATTTAGTGAGGCAACCTTTCTTTGATATTCAACCTTCATCAGCTCCCCAGTCTGTGCAGCATTAGTCAGCACACAACAGAAGTTCAGCTTTACCAAGGGTTTCATTGTTATAATTTAATATTGCATGTACATGATGAAAACAGGGTATTCTGAAAGTAACTGACTAATGGTGGAGAGACAGATAAAGGTTCTAAGTACAGTTGATTACATCATGAAGCCTTCAATGCAGACGTTGGGCTAACTTTTTATAAATGAATTGCAACATGAAAATAGAGTTCGTTTGCTATGTGTTTCATGCACTTCCCTTTTTCTTCGGTTTATTAATGCAAGTCTCAAGAAAGTGGAACAAAAATGTGATGGAATGCTTTAATAATCCAAATGTTTCCTAAATAAGTAAGCCTGTGCGCACATATACTGCACCCTTGGGAAGAAGGTTTATAGAGATTCCATATTCCACACAACTAATAATGAAATAGTATAGTTACCAGAACACAAAGCAGAAACAGGAAACGATAGGGGAAATAGAAACAGAAAACACGATCAAAATATATAGAAAAAATGGAAAGCGGGGACACAATTAAGAATCGAATGGAACCTTAATAGGAATCTTAGTTAGAACCATTGCAAAACAAAATGAAAACCTTTAAAAAAACTTAGTGAAAATCTATATGGACACATTAATAGATACTTTATAAAGTATAATGAATGCTTCCGTCGAAGCGTTTTTTCCCTACTTCAACAGAGTTTACTGCTAACTATGGGAAATACCCTTCAATGACTGACATAACTATCTCATGCAATTATATACAACTATACAAGAGATTAATGAGGATGCTTGTTAAAGGTATTACCAAAGTTATGCAACCATAGAGAAAATGTTTCTTCAGCTATGTAACCAACACATACCAATTATATTAAAATGGAAACTACTTAATACATCAATCAGGGTCTGGGGCCCCACATATATCTGCGTTCTAATTTTTGTTGTGGACAGCTCCCGTTGCTGCTGTATTTAGTTTTAAATTTTCACAGCTAAGTTTGTTCTTCCTAATCATAAGCTTCCGAGTGGAAGCTCACGCCTTCCTGCCCCGCTCAATCCATTGCAGTATCACCCGGCTCCAAGCTCTAAGCTCTAACAATTTGGACCATACTAAAACAAAACCGAAACCACTTCTGATAGACTTGTACTAGAAACTAGCGGTGAACAACGGAGCGCTCCGCCCCGTCCCTCCGACCCGAACCTCCTGAAGAAAGGGGAATGGAAACTGGGATCAAACAGAGACAAGCAGGGCTCCCCATTGTGACTGATATAACTCAACAAGTTGTCCAATCACGAATTTTTGGAATGATTTTGCTGTGTTTTTATGTTTTTAGGAGTTCTATTGATTCTAAGGATTAGATTTGGTGATTTATTAGTTTCCAATTTGGGTAAGGTAAGTTTTTAAACAATTTTCACATGCTTTTAGGTTTTACGAAGCTTATAAATAGGCTGTGTTTGTGTAAAATGAGATTATCCCTAAAAATGAGTGAAGTACGCAAAATTTATTTGAAAAATCTTCTTCTATACTCTCTCTCTCTCTCTCTCTCAAATGAGAACCAGAGACACAATGTAAATGCTGAAAATATAGAACTGAGCCCAATATCAGAAAGAAACAAAGCATTACAATTTTACCATTTTAAGAACTCAGACAATCAGAGAGCCGCTTTAATAGAAGAACAATGACAAACAAAAAAGTCAAAAGAAATACACCAAAATCTATCTCACTAAAGCTAAGTCTCCAATTGTTAAAAGAATAGAAAAAGAAAATCTAAATCAAGATTAGTCATTGCAAAAAGAAAAAACTACAAGGACAAAGGTGAAAAATGCTACAACATACCTTCACTTCATCATAAAGCTTTTTCTCCCATGCTAGCATCTTATCCAGCACCGTTGCATGTGTTTCATTCTCTTCTGAATCAAAGTCATCCATCTCATCATCAGCATTGGGTAAACCCCTGAAAGACCTATTCCAAGTAATGACTCGCATAACCCTTGCAGAATGATCAATGTGTCCTAAAATCAATAGATCAAAGTAAGTGAATTGTTAGCAAGAAAAATAAATCACTTGTATAAATGTATTATTCTGAAAATAGTCATTTCGGAACGGTGACTGAAATTCCCCCAAGATATGCCAAATCCCTTGTTTTAACAAATACTACGAAACAGGTCCACCCTTTTGTTGGTTGCATAACCATAGACAATAAAACAACAAAATGCCAATGCTATCATTTCTCACAAAAAAGAAAACACTAGTACTCCACACCAAGAAAGTTGGAATTCAATTAACACACATAAAATACTGGAAAATGCTATTCTTTTAGAATTTATAATCAGAATTTTGAATTAAAAAAATGTAGCAGTAACAGTGGCAGTTTTGTAATTAAAATACATCTTGGTGGGTTCTTTGTTTTAAAGTGATAAGCTCACAACTCAACCATATCATTCTGGTTATATTTTTTGATTATATATTTTGATTGTACAGCATTACTCTTCCTCTTCGTAAATACTGCATTGAGGAAACCCATGCAACATAACAAAGTGTAAACTATGTTAATTATAACACAGTAGTACTAAAGAAGTGACGTGACTTCCCACAGAGAAGGCCAAAACGGATTATTAAACAATATAAAACATTAACCGTTTCCGTGTTGCACCACTATTTTCCCTCTCAATAGAACTATGAGATGTCGACGATCATTCCCGCAAATAACAGGACAAGAAAAACACTAGCATTTCGTGCCAAGCCGTTTAAGAATTCATTTATGCACATAAAGTAAGTACCCTTCATAAGAGTAAACTTATGCAATATAAATCATATTGCTCTCAACTTTCCATCCTTGTGATTTCCGTAGATACGATTATTAATGATCCTGCAACAAGCTTTCACAGCATCAAATCAAATTTCAGTTCTTTAAACACATAGTATAATCAAACTTCAAAGAGCTTGTATGAAGATTGAATTCCCAACTATGCTTGAAAATTTGGATCTTACAAATTCTCAAACACCAAAAGTATCTTAGTGTACGAGCAAACAAAGATTAGTACCTCGATTATCGGCAAAATTGGAATGGTAATGCAACCGATTCGCTTCAAGCATCTTTGAAACCTCATGAGCACTCTCTGATGCTTTTAGAAAACAGTCATCAAGCTCACTAAATATCTGCAATAAATTAACGCTCGTGCCTACTCTCTTACCCTCTGCCGGACCCACCTGCTTCACTTTCTTCAAGGCCTTTGTGGCAGGCTGTGGCAGAGGTGGTAGCTCAGTCGCCTTCTCTGCCACCTCAGCAGCCTCAGCCCTGACACTTCTGGCTGCGGCTCCAGTATCACCGCCATCAACAACTTCAGCTCTTTTAGACCGTTCTTCGTACATCTTCCTTTCAATCTCCTCCCTCTCAATCATATCCTCATCAACCTCCGCCAAGCTCGGTCCAGGCACGTTCTCCATAGAAGGAAATAAAAAATCCCAACTCATGCCTTTTGACTCAGTCGGGGGTGGAGGCGGTGGCGTCCGATTAGTTTCTGGTGGAGTCCGCGGGGGCGATGGCGGCGGTGGTAAGCCCTCATCTTCCACCTCTCTGGCGGAAACACCACTTCTACTCCCACCGCCACCACTACTGCGAGAGCTTCTGTGTCTCAAGCTTTGACTCTCATTCTCAATTTCTTCTTCGTTCTCTTCCTCAATTATGGTATCCGAAAGTTTGGGTTCAGGTTTGTGGACGGAGATTTCGGGCATGCTAGAGGCGCGTTGGAGAGGGGGGCCGGGGAAGTTGGGAAGGGGAGGGGGAGGAGGGGGGAGGCTCTCGTAGTGGGATTGGGTGACGGCGGGGAGGGCAGCGCTGGCGGTGGAGGCCATGTGGGGGTGTTGGACTTCGCCGTGGGCGTAGTCGCTCAGGGCGGCGCCGGTGTTTTTGAGGGATATGGCGTAGCCGGAGTGGGCCGCCGCGAAGGCGTTCCGAGCCGACACGGCGTCCTTCATGAACAGCTTTCGGTCCTTGCATCGCGTCACCGTTTCTTCGTTCTCGATCTTTGATTGGGTGCAGCCCATGGGGCTCAATGACGATGGCGATCGTGGCGTTGTTGCTGGTGATGCCTATTTGGGTAATTCAGGATCCGATCGGTCTGGGATAGAGTTATGTACAACTCTAGAGAGAGAGAGAGAGAGACAGAGAGAGAGAGAATTCAGATTTGGATCACCTTCGGAGGGAGCTCTATACAAGTACAGACAGAGAGAGTGTTTTCTTTTGCTTTGCTTACTTTCGTTTTATTTGGGGAAGAAAAGGCAGAGAAGTGTGTCCATTAAGGCGTCAAGCATTTTTTTTTGGTACATCGTCCTATTTCTAAGATAAAGAGGAAGATTTTAGAACAATTAAGAATGAATCAGCAAGGCCAGTAAGAATTTTTTTTCAAAATTTGTGCAGAGTATCCACCACACAAATAACGTACGTGTGCATGCATTTGATAAATGATAAACCCATCACTGAGTCACCAATTGTAATTAATGGGACTGTCATAATTAATGCATCACCATTGATATTTAATTGTAATTAGGATTTTTATTTTTATCACTTTCTTTCCTTTCTTTTGAAAACCATTGAGTCTGACTCGAACAAGCATCTTCTAGCGTGTTCAAGGAAGAAATGGAGGACTGCAACTTGAGACTTTTTGAAAAACTTTTTCCCTCTTTTTGCTGTGGTATTGTTAAAGTAGCTTTGGGGCCGACCACCCCCAAAATAAGATTCTAAGGTTGAAGTGAATGTATCAACTTCAACTTCAAGGCACCTTGATTCTTGCTGCAGCAGTTGTAGTGTGTTGTCAGAGCCAGAACTCTGATCTGGTACTATCTTGTAAAACTGGGCAAAGTTTTGTTATCAGTTTGGTTCATGTTGAACAAAAAAATAAAAAATTTGAAGAATGGGTTTCAGAATGCTAATGCAGAGTCACAATTTTTAAGATCATTTGATCTGGAAACTGAACTCCGGGAGGTTGATGGGAAGAACTATAAGAAAGTAGTGTACTTTAATATAGATATAAATGCCTGTAACATATAAAAGAAGAATCCTGCAGGGCAAACAAATCTGGAGAAGAATAGTGTGGATACTAGGTGTATAACGAATGAAAAAAATTGAAAAGAATTCAAGTATTTTAGCTTATTCTATGATGATACTATCATCTCTCTACTTTGCTCTAAGAGCTGCAAGCCTTGCAACAAAATCGTCATAGTCCGGTAGCTTAGGATGGACATGCCCGGTATCCGGTTGGAAGGAAGATGCTCGAGCAGGCCCTTTAGTCGTCTCACTTGGAATCGACTCGGGTGGGAGAGATGTTGCTCTGGCTGGAGGACCATCTTTGCTTCTATTCTTTTTGGTGGTGCCAGCATCAACAATAGCTTGCTGTGAAGGAGGCGGCTTGAGAGCTGCTTCTACTCTGCCTGCCTTGTAAGGTGACTGTTTTGTACTGTAATGCATCAAAAGCCTATCCATCTTCCTTTCCTCTTCATCCTGTTGACCATGACCATCCTCATTTAAGATTTTAAGGCCTGGTTTTGCAGCTTCTTGTCTCACTCCATTTGAATTCACCTTCGCCACCCCTTTGCTCTCATCGCTGCCAATAATGTCATGGCCTGGTGGAGGTTTAGAGCGTCTACTTCGAACTGATCTTGGTTTTGGCTTAGCTTCAACTGGATCTTCCTGATAATTTTTATCCTTCCCGTCAGGACCATTGAATTTTGTGGTTCCCATCCCTTCGCCACACGAACCAGCTGAAGGAACCTCCAAACTGGTTTTGGTTTTGCCAGCTTTTGGTATGGTGTAAGGAGGAGGGATAAATTTGTAATGGAAGGACTTCTTGTCATCATCTTTGTCCTCAGGAACATTTCTTACTTTTGAATTATTCTGTTGGCCATTTCGGTCAATACTTGAATCCCGAACATCTTTACTGGGAGTGTTTTTCACTTTTTCATGACACTGATTGGAATGCTTATCTCCTCCACAGACAGCATTATTTTCACTGCCATGTAATTTGTATCTATCATCACTGACTTCTTTTCTTCCATGAGATGGAAGATCCTCCTTGTTCCTTGTTGGCGCAGCATCCCATACATTGTGCTGTTTATTCTCAGCATCTCGGTTCTCTATTTTCTGGACAGGTTTGTCCCTTGTTTTGGGCAATTTGTGTTTGTCATCGTAGGTATCCTTAGACCAGGCCTGCAAAGGAGTCAGAAATGTTTTCAAAAGCATTAGGTCTCCAAAGATATGTATGAAACGCATAGATAATCATAGCTTGCGTATAAAATGAGAAGAAGGCAGGATTAGAGGAAGCATCAGCTGCTCAGAAACTCATCTATCCAGCAAACCCAATTTAAACCGAATCTGTCAACCAGGCCTGTTCTCTTAAAGTTGAAGGAGGGGTTTAAAAAAATTAATACATAAAATCAAATATTAAGTTGGAAAGCAGGACCTTAGGTACTGTCCCCAATGTCTTGATACAAAACAGGCTAAACAGCATTCCAAAATCTAATAGCATAAAAAGTGTTGGGGCCAATAGCAGGAAGATCCATACTTTAAATACAGGAATAAGTGTTTATAGTCCCACCTTCAATTTTCTTTTCATTTCTTCCCTTGATGTTAATGAAATAATTAAGTTGATGGATAAGGTTATACAGGGAAGCTTACTTGTTCGGATGCAGGTGGATTATACAGCTTCTGTACCAAAGCCTTGGAATCCCATTGTATACCAGACCCTTGTGCTATATCTTGCAGTAATTGGAACTTCATATCCTTCGTAGGAGGCATTGCCTTCAACTTCTCAACAAACTAAGCATGACAAATAAGCCTGTTAGTTCTTTTCTTCCATAATGAACACTACAGAAGTAAAATTTTTGTAAGAAACCAAGCATTTTCTGCTTAGAATGAAATTATAGATAAGCACCTCTAGATTGACATAAGCTTCGAGGGAGTTCCCATATCTGCCAGAAAATATACTTCTAAGCTCACGTAATTCCGGCAAATCAGCAATTCTTGCAGCTGCAAACATCAACGATGGTACAGCTTCCTTGCATTCCTCAGGGCATTCACTATAAAAGAATATCATAATCAGGGAAGTTATGCCAGCATCGTACCCGAAAAATTGATTTTGAAAGGCAAAAAATACTGAGAGTGAATAGTTAGGGCCTTGTATCATGCTAAGCTTAGGTTCGTAGTATTAAACTCTGTGAAAGAGAACCAGAGAAACTTAAACAACAATGTCACCCTAGCTAATTGCTGGCATTAAAGCCTCTGTTTTATCTCCTTAAGCATAGAAAACTTCCATTTGATAAAATGCCATATATCGGCCTATCATATCTTTCCCTTCCCCATAATTAATTTCCTAAGCCTAATATTTCAAAAAAAATTTATTAGTTGCCAATTTGTCAGTGAGTATTTTCAAACAGATCTGTCTTTCACCTCGTTCCAATTCAGGCAAGAGGGCAATCAAGCAAGCGATCGTGAATTCGACTGCTCAACTATGACTTCAACAATTAGGCTAGTGTATAAAGCAACCTCAAAAAAATATAAGCAGAAGACTAGAGGCACCATGCTACATTTCCAATTTTTGTCCAGAATATCCATCAGTCTAGTAAAATATATATCTCACATTACGACTGTTCCTGCAAGTGCATTTCCAGCTTTACATGCATGAATGCAACATCCGTATAAACAGGCATTATATGTCTCAATCAAAAGAAAGAGGAGAACAGAAGGAGCTCGAATGAAAAGACAACCATTTCCATCCAAGTCTATTAAAATTCTTACCTTACAACAGAAATGAAAAAAAATTGGAAGTGTATGTTGCATGTCTAGCTACAACCATGAAGCTAGTTTGATGTACACAATTTCTATATATACCCAAAAAAAAAAAACACAATTTCTATGAATTTTTTAACGTGACAACGGCACAGCACAATGATTCAGCAACTACAATATGTCTTATTAGGGGATGGAGATCATAAATATTAAAGAGGGTTCTTCTTTAATCTGGAAGTTTCCCAAATAACAATTGCAATTCTGGTAAATATTTCACTAAAAAAAATCAACCAAAACAGCATATGTATCCACAGACCATATTTCCAAAGCACACGGCATAGAGAGAGTGGGGGCTACAAATTAACTATATATGGTGCAGCAATGATCAAGCTAGACAATTAAGTATGCATATACCTCTGTTTATTCATCATGGAAAGATGACTTAAGATACACCCGCAAAATTGCTCAACGAAATCAAAACAGGCTGACACATTCAGTTCAATCAGAAGTCCTTCAGCCTGAATCATTGCCAAGCAATTCCAAGTTACAAATTAGGAATAAAAAAACATAATGCAATATATATGGGTGTGTGTGCAGAATATGTAATGAAATGAACCATGGGCTTCAAATTCGGGAAAACCCAATTGACAAACAGGAAAGAAAAATCAAGAACTCATCGAAATGAAAGTAAAAGGAAAAAACGCATCATTACCCTGGCATATGCATTGACATCGAGACCATTTTTAAGAAGATCCGCAATATCATTCTTCAAGTATTTCTCCATTGCGTTTCTCTTCCTCTTTATCATTTCGAGTCGAGCCTTCGTGAGCTTGATTGCTGACTTGCTATATCCAAAGAACCCCCATAAAGGAAAGTTAAAATCAGATTACAAACACAGATTCACTAATCAAATAGAGAGAAGTTCCTATGTAAATCGTACCATTTTGAGTAAAACTTGCTCTTCAATAACCCGTCAAACATGTTGATCTCTCGGATTGGACTCCTTATTGTGTATATCAAACACCAAAGATTGAAGGAATGATCTATTTAAAGAACAAATGTTCTTTAAATGCCAATCAAGTTATGTGAAGAATTGGCATAAAATAAGCCCAAGAAAAGGAGCTGTTTCAGAGAGAGAAAGCAAGAAACCTGGCCAGAGAGAGAGAGAGAGTTTTAAGGACCCTCAAAACAGAATGATATACATGACTAGTTTATATAAACGTGTAGAGAGAGAAGATGAACGAAATACAGTATTAAATCGTGATTAAAGAAAGCTCAAGAGGAAAGCAAATGAAGCTGCTTTACAGAGAGAGCTAGAGAGAGAGAGAGATGAATGAACACTCGCATAATCTATAGTCTATAATGCTATAGACTAGTGAATCATGCAAGTCATCCTTACAACTGTCAAAGGATGTGAAGTTACTATATTGGCCACAGGTTTTGGATACCGGGTTGAAGAAGGAATAATTTGGGCGCGAAAAGCAAGGGTATTTTCGGTAATGGAAAATATTAGATAGGGGAGGCTTATGGATTAGACCTATCCCCAAAGGAGAAAACGCGGGCGGGAGACAAACCGTCGAGGATCGAGCTGTCGATTTGGTGAATTTAATAAGCTTCCCGGTATTTAGGTTAAATAAATTGCATGAAAATCATTTTCAAATTACGCCCAAGTCCATTTTTAATTTGAAATGATTTTCCACATGCCCATTTAATACATTTTTCTTTTCTTTTTGAAAGTTTTTGAGACTTTTTGGAGTACCTCTTTTAATCAGTGGTTGAGTTAAATGAATATGTCAAAAGATTAAATGATAAAGAAAGTTGGACTGAATGTTGAATTTTCTCACTCAATCTTTTAAATTTGCAAAGGAAAATTTGAAGTTTGAAAGGGAATTCATGAAGCAAGATTTTAAACATGAATAACATATGGGAAAAAAAAGTGGAAATAATTTAGTGCGTGTTTTCCCGCCAATTCTAAAGATGTTTTGAAAAGCTAAAACTCTATCGTTTACCCCACAAGAAGGAAAGAATAAGTCTGGGAACAAACTTCATTACAAGATTAACTGAACATTCCTTATATTGTGGTGATAACAAGGGCATAATGTGCAGTTCTCTATCATTAGTTGGACTAGCCCGTGGAAGTTTATTGAAAAAGACAAAGATGTCCTTCCAAAAGATTCATGGCCACCGAGCAAATGACAAATTATGCATGCTGTTAAAGGCTACATGATAATTAATTCATAAAGTAATGTTATATAAATTCTTCAATTTTTTTTTTTTTTACTTCTATGCAGACAATAGACACCGGCAGCGTTCATAAACACTTATATTCCAGATATATGTATAATATATGTATGTTTATATATAAAATACATTATGGAATTGACCCAATACAAAAGGGAGTATCATCTTTGATGCAAAATGATTGTTTTAGGAAGACGTTTATAAATTTTTCAAGGGAAAAATTGAAAACCATTTCAAAAAATATATGTAAAAGTTGCATTTTTAAAAATTTGAGGGGCATTTTTCCTAAATTGGCTTTACCACTTGAATCTAATCTTCTATATCTAAGTGTTCGTTTGGTAGAGCTTTTCAACTTTTTTTTTTTTTAACTTATAAGTAAAAAAGTTAATTTTTTTTTAACTGTTTTAGTTTTTAATTTTTGATTTTTTTGCTTATCTTTAGTTTATAAAAGCAAAAAAAAAAAGTTATAGCTTTTTTTCCTTATAAGTCAAAAAAATAAAATCAAAAAAGTCAAAAAAAATTTGTATTGAATGGTCCTAAGTATGAAAAACGACAAATGAGATTATATGTAATATTTTATTAATATACAAATCTCTCAAGCTGCATCATCAAAACCCCTTTTAATTTATTAAAACATTAAAAATAAGGAAAAGATTAAAGAACTTATAAATGAAAGGTTATTTTAGTCATTTAGGTGTTGTGGTTTTGGTTGGTTGGTTTCGTTTGTTTAATGAAACGAGCGAAGCACAAAGAACAACGCACATGGCTTCGCGGGAAAAGAACGCAGACCCAACAGCTTTGTCCAGTCATCAGTCCGATGTCTTTATTTGCCAACAAAGCAAATGCGAGTCAATCGGTCTCTCTGCTGACTCGAAGACTAAGATAGAATCAAACCGCTCACTCAAAAACAGCTGTGTGCCAGTGACATATGGCATTGCCCCGTCAACTCATCGTTACTTCTAAGGCTTTATCTTTCCGTTTTTTAAATACATAAAGTGTTGCCGGTTGTACAAAATAGTTCTATGGACCCAGTGAGAGTGACTAAATCCAGCCCTGAATTGGTCCCATATAGTTCAATATTCATTTTGTGACCTAATGCCCAATTCCTATTTGCTAGAGAGGTATGTATATATATGTATATAATATAATATGGATGTCTAAGCATCAGAACTCATGTTTGATCTTATCTCACGCTTCCGATCACTAGTCATTATTCATATAGTGCATATTTATACAAATTTACAGAATAGTCAATCAAAGATCTAAATATCTTGCAGCAAATACATGTTGGATATATAATTTTTTTCAATACTAGATAAATATTAGATTACACATTGAAGGAGGATTAAGGGTAGGGGTAGCCATGGGCTCAATAGCCAACTAGGACCATCTAAGCCTACCGATCATTTATAGTGTTTAAGAATTTTTTTTAGGCCCAATTATATTACTAGGCGAGTTTAGAAATTTTATTTGAGGCTTGGCTCGAAATATGTTAAAAATAATATATTTATGTATTCTAATGTAATTAAATTTTATATTATCTAAGATTATTTGTAGAGAAAAAAATTATTTATTAAACAAATTTTGTGTTAAATGAACGAGCTTAAAAATTAAAATTTTTAATTGGATGGCTTGGAATTTCTTTTCCATTCTCCATAATTGTCTTTCTTTTCCTGTGTAACCGAACTTTAAGTCTTAATTGTACTCAACAGAAAGCGAATTATTTTTACCCCTAGTTAGGAGTGCCTCTAAAGTTCGAACAGCTAGTTGAACTCTATGCTTCTAATAATTGGGAGAAGCCGCTTACTCATGATATATATATATATATATATGTATGTATGTATATATATGTGCCATGTAGAACCTTAATACCTACAACACTAAAAGATGCAGCTGCTAAGATGATGGGATTGCTCTCTCAATTTTAAGGAAGAAGAAGGTGAGAAGAATACGAGCGAAGTGGTTAAGAAAAGTACTATGTCGTCAATTTCAATTTTGAAGAACATTATAGTTTATTGGGTTGGTAGACATTCTCCACATGCATAACAAACTCCTAGCCTCCTCATTTGATTTTTTTTTCCTAAAAAAAAAAGAATTTATTCAGTACTGTGGCCTTTAAAATAGAATTATTTGTATTATTTTGTTCTCCTAATCAATTCTGGAGCACATTCGAACATGGTCTGGTTGTTGTCTTCTTTAATTAATTTGACACCGTTTGAAGTCCGTTGCATAAAACTATTGGTCACCGCGAAGTTTGATGGTGTTGCTGCTATAGATTCATCAGTCACGTGGTCCATATAAAAAAAAGAAATGTTATTATGCTTCATCTCATGTGTTTTTAGAAAAAATTTCTTAATTCCATGCAATTTAAATTTATATGTAAAATAGATAGAAACCGTTAAAATTAACAAGATATGAGACCAAAAAGGTTTTTTAGAATTACATCTTGCAAAAAGTGACCCAATTTTTTTTGTTAAAATTTTTGTAGAAGCACTTTTATCATTTCACATTATATGTTACGGTTCCATTTTTTTTTAAGTTCAAACAATAAAGAAGTAACGTATTTACTTTTAAAAGTACAGTAGCTATAAATTTTCGTTGAAACCGTAAGGATAAAGTATAATTACTGAAAAAATTATCTCACTCCGGCCGCTGGATTAAACCTTGAGATGTGGCTTCAGATATAGGAATGATAGACTCAGGACATTGTTGTAACGGAAGTAGAAATAACATTAATTAGTTTCATTAATACAATGGAATACCATGTCTGTTCTACTAATTTCATTGAAGACCCACCCTAATAACCAAAACAAAACCAAACAAAAGTGCTATCTAGCGAATTAGGTTAAGAAACAAGTCCTTTCACTTCCACTTTTTGGTGAATTATTTTACCTTTTTTTTCTCCTGTCCCAATGAAATAATTAACCTATTACAGCGGAGCCATATTCGGTGGACAATTCAGACATGGTCTCACAGAAAAAAGCAAAGATTATGTGTGGTTGTGCTTTAAGACGAAACCTTGGGAAAAAAGTGATCAAAGGTCGAAGCTTTCCAGCTTGATTATACAGTGTTTGTGGGAAAAGACAAGTCAAAATCCACAATGTTGTTTTGGTATGGAAAGCTTGATTTAGTAGGGATTCATGGAAAGAAAAGGAAAATTTTCTCAGAGCAAACTGTAGATGAGCAAATGAGTTGCTCCTAGATTATCCTAATGGAGTTAGTCAAATACAATGGCTTGACATGGTTGCTGGGTTCTAGTAATCTTTTAACTATGAAAGAGAATGAAGCACCATTGAGCTGGTAATTGAGTTCACTTCAGCAGTTGGATTTAAAATTTCGCTTTTTTCTTAACAATTGCATATTTGAATTTGCTTACAATAATTACGTGAATCAGATACTGTTGAAAAATGTCTGAATGCCGCTAGCCAGGATGAAGCTAGAAATTTATCTTAAGGGAGGCCAAAAATAGCTTTATAAAAAATTACAACTAATAATGCAAGTTACATTTAATTTACCAAAACAAAAAAATAACATCAATTCAATTTTAAATCGTGTTCCATCTTGTTCCGAAGTTTTATTTTAACGACATTCACAACAAAAAATGCATGTTCCTAGTCGTAGTGAAACCTTAAGGGTAAAGCAAGTCTAGCCAATCTAAAAGAAAATAGAAACCTTTGTTTTCTTCTAGTAAATGTTACCCTAAATCTTGATTGATATATGAATAAGCATAAAACTTCGACCATAGATAAAACAAATCACAAACAAATAAAACTAAGTCCAAATAGCAACAAAAATAGGCCACAATATGAATTGCATAACATATTAAACATAATATTTTTAAACTTAAAGGGGGCCATTTTACTATGTTAAAAAATTTTAGCCTTAATTTATACTATATCTAATGAGATTTTCGAGGCCATTTAAGGCTTAAAGCAAAAATTTTAAATGAACTTTTTAAATATTTTTCAGATGATGCTTCTTTTGAATATAAACTAGTGTATTATTTTAAGCTTTTTTTTATATTATCTAGATGGGCCTTTTTTATTAAAAGAAATATAGAAACTATATATGGTATTAATAACATGCAAGGTTTAAAGTCTAGAGCCATAAAAAAAAAATTATTTGCACAATTTATGTATTGTTTCATAAATCAATATTTTTTTTTGTGTAGTCAACTAGTGTATTTGTTTTTGGGCCTTTTTTTTAATGGATCTTTTTTTCTCACATGGGTTGGGGTATTTTTTTTTCTCATAGGGATTGGGCCCTTTTTTTTTTTATATATATATATATATATATATATATGTAGAAACTATAAAGAGCTTTTGCTAAAGCATGTAAGGTTTTAACATTTTGGAGCCTTTAAAAAAATTTTGGTTGCACAATTTATTTATTTTTGTTATACCAAAATTTTTTATTTCCAGAAGTTTACTAGTGCAGTTGATTTTGGTATTTTTCTAACAGGCTTTTCTACTTATTTGGATTGAAGCCTATTTTCAAAAAAAATATGTAAAATCTATACATAACTTTTACTATAGCATGTGAGCCTTTAAAAAATTCAAAACTTTCAAAAATTGGGAGCCTAAAGTAAGTGCTTTTGTTGCTTTATGGTTAAGTCGGCACTGGGGTTGCGGTGACGGGCTTACCTTTATCAAGTCAGTAGTTATGATTTAAATCGAATATTTTACAATAAGAAATAACTCTTACACTCAAATAAGAGTTATTACGCTAGTCGTCCCTCTGAGATTTGGCTCAGTCCAAGAAAAAAAAAGAAGAAAGAGAATGAAGCCAAACAACAAAAACGCATCCAAACACTGCCGGAAATTCTGCTAGCTGCAACGAGAGCCTTTCTTAATTAATGAGTTGGTAGTAGTGGCTCTATTGTAGTTGGGCTGCTATGTTGCTTTGTGAGTAGTGGTTGGGTATAGATGCTGATATACAAAGAGTGGGCTGGGCGTCTACTACTGTCATCTCATTTATTCTTTGACAAGTTCCACTCTTTCTTATTAATTAGCCATGTTGTGGTGGGGCAGAGGCTAGATAATGATATATATATATATATATATAGCTTTCGAAGCTGTCACCAGCTTCGTTAAATTTTTTCCATACAGCCCATTAACCAATAAGCCGTAGATGTGCAAATGTTGAATCAATTAGCCAGGCATGAAGTCTCTTTCAAGCATTGACCCTTATCAACCCTTGCTAACTTATTTTCCAACTTCACATGAGTGGGGCAGAGGTGGTTATGTTGATGCACGGAACATAAACTTATGTGAAGTTGTGTCATAGAATTAGGTGCACATGAAGTTTGCATCTTCCGGGTTCAAGTGAAGTCATGGTTTTAAGCTCAAAGTCCCGTTTTCAAAACACGGTTTCTCTTTGAGAAATAAGTTAAAAAAGATATGGATTTGGAAAATAAGTTGGCCAACAATCCTGAGTTGATAAAAAAACTCGCATTGACCCTCTGGCCCTAACAGTTGCCAAGTTGCTCTCCTAAGACTGGATTTACTTCTTTAGAATATTAAAATTTTTTGAATTGAGTGTACACATTAATTGATTTTAGTTTTAATAAAATGGGTTAAACCCAAGTTAAGTTGAGATATACAGAATAGGACCAATAAAGAGGTGATCCATATGAATTGCGTTTGTGTGCACCTATTGATTATTTGATGTGGTTAAACTAATAGTGTGAACTTAAGAGAATCTATTTGGAAGTCTTTTATGGGAGGACCTATTAAGGTTCGATATATATAGGTTAAGTCATCTCTCTTCCCACAACTGACAATATTTTACCCATAGAGATCCGTCGTAAGGAGTTTGGAGATAGAGAGGAAATCATAAAGTCAATATACTGTTTGATTTCTGGACTGGATAGCTTCTCTTCAAATTGAAAATCATGGAATAAATGGGTACGCTTCCGCAATCTTGGATACAAGAATTGATGTTCCTATGTTCATATACATGTTTATTGTGAATTTTACATGTGATATTAGAGCCATTGTATATAGATTAAGGACTCAAAATCTTTCGTTTTGTGTATTCATTCTTAATTTTTAAGTTAAAACCTGAGATCTTGAATGATTTAATCCGAAAAATATGTAACTCTTTTCTGAAAACAAATAAAAGGCTTTTGTTTCTCTCGAAACAAAGAAAATTTTGATATATGTCACACGTTCTAATTCAAATTGTAGAGGGAGATCAATCGTTTTAAAGTTTTGCAACTAAAATCGACAATTTTGTTGATAAGTTTGTTAAATCCATGATTTCATGCATGATTCTTGTATAATATCATATATAAGTTGTTCTAAGTTGTATTGTAACATGTTTGAGTGTGTATTGTGCAAGAAATTTTGAGTTTTGATTGTTTTTCAAACCCTAGCCACCATTGATTATTTTAGGGTTCTTAAAAACCCATTAAAATTTCAATTTTTGGAATTCAAATTACCAAAAACATGCTTCTTGATGTTTGTTTTGCTTCAAAATGGTGTTTGATCTAAAAAATTATTGTAAAAAAGTCAATTTTTGGGCCAAAAATAGGTTGATACGGTTTTGTAACGAACCGGATCAGATTTGTAGAGAACTGGGCCGGGCCGATTCAGCCGGGTAAAGAAGGAGACTAGCCCATCTTGCAAGCAAAACTCACGCGCGGGGATGGCGTGTGAAGCATCTTTTGGGGCTAATCCAACGACCAAAAATATTCCTCTTGGATTGAGGATTCCAAATATTATTTTTTCATAATTTTTAAACACTATTTGGTATTTTTTGAGGCAAAAAAGTGCACTTTTTTTGAATTTTCTTAAAAACTGTGCAAGTTTTTGAAGATTTTTTCATTAGATAACCAAATCATTCTAAGGGATACAAGTTCGACTGTCCTATGCAAGGCGCCAGAATTGTTGAATCTTAGATAGCTAAGTTCTTAGAGCTTGATACTGCTGATTTGGAGATACCACCACACATTGATGTGGATAAGCCTAACGAGGTAATGTCTGTTCCCTTACCTGCTATCCAGCATAGTGTTATGCCTATACCCATGGAGGTTGTTGATCATGAGCAGTTGGGGATTGATGCAACCACACTTAATGCTTCTAATCCTATTGAGCCTCCTACTGGGCCTGTTCCAACAGTACCTGTGAGGAGATCTATGAGATGAAGGAGACCTGCCATTTCAGATGAGTTTGTTGTGTATCTTGGTAAGAGTGACTTTGATGTGGGTCCTGTGGTTGATTCAGTGACCTATGCCAGTGCTATCTTGAGTCCCCAGTCCAGCATATGGGTGGATGCTATGATAGATGAGATACAATGCATGGCACATAATGGAGTATGGAAGCTTGTTGATCTTCCAGTTGGCTGTAAGCCAATTGATTGCAACTGGGTGCTTAAAACTAAGAAGGACTCTAAGGGAAGGGTTGAGCATTTTAGGGCTAGATTGGTTACTAAGGGGTTCACTCAGAAGGAAGGTATTGATTATAATGAAACATTTTCTCCTGTCTCATCTAAGGACTCATTCAAAATTATTATGGCTCTGGTAGCTCATTAGGACTTAGAGCTTCATCAGATGAATGTCAAGACTACTTTTCTGAATAGTGGTCTTGATGAGGAGATTTATATGGCGCAACCTGAGGGCTTTATGGTAGAGGGCAAGGAGCACATGTCGAGCAAACTGCAGAAGTCTATATATGGCTTGAAGCAAGCATCGTGCCAATGGTACTTAAAATTTGATGAGATAGTCACTTCCTTAGGTTTTATGAAGAATAATGTTGATTAGTGCATATATCTCGAAGTCAGTGGTAGTAGATTTATTTTCCTTATTGTTTATGTTGATGATATCCTGCTTGCGAGTAGTGATTTGAATCTTTTACATGAGACTAAAATGCTGTTATCCAACACTTTTGACATGAAAGATCTTGGAGAGGCCTCTTTTATTCTAGGCATTGAGATTATTCGTGATAGATCTCGTGGTGTGTTAGGGCTATCTTAGAAATGATATATCAATCGTATACTTGAGAGGTTTAATATGCAGGATTATAGACCTAGAGATGTTCCTGTTACTAAAGGTGACAAATTTAGTAAAAATTAGAGTCCTAAGAACGACATAGAAGTGAAATCCATGCACAACATACCATATGCTAGTGCAGTTGGCAGTCTCATGTATGCACAGGTATGTACTAAGCCAAATATAGCTTTTATTGTGGGTGTTCTTAGAGGTATCTTTCAAACCCTGTCATGAACCATTGGATAGCTACAAAGAAAGTGATGAGCTACTTGAAAAGGACGAAAGATTATATGCTTGTATATAGAAGAGTTGAGGATCTTGAAGTAGTTGGTTATTCAGATTCAGACTTTGCTGAATGTGTGGATGACATGAAGTTTACTTCAAGATACATTTTTATGCTTGCTCGATGAGCTATTTCTTGAAAAAGTGTCAAGCAAACTCTTACAGTTTCTTCCATTATACATGCTGAGTTCGTAGCTTGTTTTGGGGCTGCTACTCAGGCTATTTGGTTGCGAACCTTCATTTCAAAACTTAAGGTGATTAGTTCCATTGCTAGACCAGTAAGGATTTTTTGTAATAATAGTGCAGCTGTGTTTTTCTCCATGAATAACAAATCTTCTAGTGGGTCTAAGTATATTGAGATCAAGTATCTGTCAGTTAGAGATTTGGTAAAAAAATGTGACATCATTATTGAGCACATTGACACAGAACAGATGATGCTGCGACCAAGGGACTTAGACTTGTTATTTTTAGCAATCATGTTTCAAACATGGGTGTTATTAAGTCTTTTGATGTACTTGGTTAGTAGGAGTTATTTTCTTTAAATTATGTGACAGTTGTTACATGTTGAAACATTTTCAGTTTATCATTGGTTATTAAAGATTATAGATGGTTATTGACTGTTTTCATTTGATGCCATTTATGCATGAATATATATATATATATTGTTGATATTTCATATGGCATATATGAAACTGTTAAAATTTTTTGGCTTATTGAATAGCCATACAGTTAAAGAGAATTTAAAAACTAATAGAGGAGTAACACATTTATGAGATTACTTAAGGAGTGCTATTTCCCACAACACTACCACATTTGATCCATGTCGATAAGAAGATTGGTATTTGTGATCATGAGTGGTCTTACATGAATTGATTGTGTATTGATTGTCTTGGTTTGATATTGATTGCCTTATTGGACCGAATTGTTTTAGGTATTATCTCTTAACTTTACTTGGTTTTTCAAAATATGACTACATACAGTTTTTTATTATTTTCAACTCGAGAGTCGTTTTTAAAAAGGTTTTCAAAATTATAACTGCAATTAATGTTTACTCAAGTGGGAGAATGTTAGAATTTTCTGAATTGAGCGTACATATTAATTGATTTTAGTTTTAATAAAACGGGTTAAACCTAAATTAAGTTGAGACATACAGAATAGATCCAATAAATAGGTGATTATTCATATGAACTGGACTTGTGTGCACCTATTGATTATTTGATGTGGTTAGACGGATAGTGTGGATTTAAGAAAACATATTTGGGAGTCTTTTATGGGAGGGCCCATTAGGGTTCAATATATATAGGCTAAGTCTCCACTCTTCTCACAACTAATAGTATTTTACCCATAAAGATCCGTCGTAAATAGTTTGGAGACAGAGAGGAAGACGTAAAGTCAATATACTGTTTGATTTCAGAACTGAATAATTTCTCTTCGGATTAAAAATCATGAAATAAACAGGTGCGCTTTCGTAATCTTAAATATATGAATTAATGTTCTCATATTCATATTCATATATATGTTTATTGTGAATCTTACATAAAAAAGAGAACATAAACAAAAGTAGTAAACCACACATCTCAAAATTTCATTGCCAAAAGCCAAATAGAGAAGAAGCAGAACAGGTGACTAGCTACGAATCAGGCCTCATGAACTAATCCTGAAGGAACCAGCAGCCCATAGAATTGTGATGGGGGCTACATGACTATGAAGACCATATGGAGCTCTACCAAACATTTCAAGGTGTTGATGAGAAAATGGAACATATAGTTCTCGCCATCAAGCAATTCACGTTGAACCAGCCGCTCGAAGTTCGGGCTCCGAGGGAGGAGATCACTGTAATACAATAGGGTCGTGACGGTGGCGGCTGGCCGGACCACCATCCCTGTTACAAGCCTCGCTAGCGACCGAAACATCAATGGCATTAGAGTCTGCAGTGACAGCAACAGCAACAGAAACAATGACATATATATGATCACAACCCATTTGCATACATATATCTATATATATATATATATATATATTTTTTTTTTTGTGTCTGTAAACGCTCATGTCTCATGTTGTGTTCTATATTGAGTGTTAACAAAGATTAGCCAAAATAAAAAAATAGAAAGTTGAATGCCAGAGAAGGAGAGACGTACCATGATTTTGATTGAGAAAGATGGGATGGCGTGAATGAAGAAGAATCATGCTGCCATGGACGTGTTATGAACCTTGGCATTCTACAGAGGGAGAGGTGGTTGTACTTTACTGAGTTGGTGTTTGAATTCTGTAACTGTCATTCTTCACACCGAACAGTCTTAAATGTCAATTTCTAGCTGCCAAAAGAATCGGACCGAGAAACCCAAGAGAGGACTGGGTCGGAGTTTGGAAGTGGATAATTGGGCCTCCTCGTGGCCACTAACTTCGGCTGTTTGAACTTTGAATTTTAGATTTATCAAAAGAAAAGAAATATAGTGACCAAATGAAGGAAAAGGGACGCACCAAAAAAAAAAAAAAAAAGGAAAAGGGAAATTAAGGAGGAATTTAAAATTGACTGAAAAATGTGAATTGAGCCATTATTAGAATTAGCTCACTCACGAATTAAATTAAATGTGTTTGGTTGTAAAAATGAAATAGCTAGAAAATATATATAAATCTACTTTCTTTGTGAAAATATATTACTTTGGTTTTATCTAAAATTGAGAGATTTCAAATCTATTCTCTTTAAAACCTGCACAACACCAACTCAATTTCGAATTTGCACAATTTTAAATAATTTAAATTGCACAAATCAACCAAACCCAAATGTTCAATTAGCACGTGAAATCTTTTTTACTCACACGATCCCGTACCTAAATATCTAGCAATTAGAGACATTAGAGAAGCCTAAGCCTTCTCACATTTGCATACTGCTTATGTAGTTCCTTTTCTTAAAATCTTAGTTACACTTAGCCATGAAAAGTTTGAGTAACCTTAATAAACAATTTGGAACCTGCAGGCAATTTGACAACAGGCCTTCGTACAATTGAAAGCAGTCCTAAATCTAATGACGATGATGAAATTTGGGATTCAGGCTTCAAATTGGCCATAGCTGACAACGGATGAACTTAATGGATTATTAACCCAGCAGGGGGTTTGCTCATCTAATGAGAAGGGGACATTATATATTGCATATTGTTCAAGGGTCTTGCTTTGATTTGTATTCAACCCCCAAATGCTAGTATTCACAGATGAGACTTCTCTAAGCAGGCATGCCCCAATTGTTTGAAGCTTCCCAGAAGTGGGTACCTTTACGATGTGTTTAAATTCTAAATTAATTGAGAAAAAGAAAAAGTTTCTCAAAATATCCATTTACCCATAGACTCAAGTATATAGGTATCGCATGAATTTATAATATAGATCCTACAATCTTATGTCAGTACCGTTCTCTAGCATGAGAGATCCGCTCCTTAACGAGATTGCTATGCCAAGTTCAGGCTTCTTCAACAGCTCAAATAATTCTACAGAGATGATGAAATCAAGTGCTGGAGACATAACCGGGTTTGGCGGCAATGGTGGTGGTATTCTTGCTCAGAAGATTCTTGATGAAGAGATGAAGAAACCTTGCAATATCTTAAGAGTGAAAAAAGAGATTGAGCAATAAGATTGTATAATATTACTCACTAACTAAATAAGAAAAAACATGAACATGAACAATATATCTTGCATTTGTCCATTCGTTATATAGAAGAACTAGGGAATGACCCGTGCCTATGGCACTCCTAAACATATATACAGTCAGTTTGATAGATAGTTTTTATTTTAAAAATTTCTAGATCAAAATTGCGTGAGTACATTTATAAATTATTCTAAAATCTTTTTAAAGATAAATCTGTTTAAATCTCAACAAAACATTTTTTTTAACATCAACTAACCAACTAACCATATAAGATAGATTTTTATTTTGAAAAATTCTGGATCAAAACTGCGTGAGTCTATTTGTAAAGTCTTCTAAAAGCATTTTAAAGATAAACCTGTTAAAAATCCTAACTAAATATAATTTTGAACATCAAGCAACCAACCAATCAATCATGTAATCGAATTATATTCCCATCATCCAACGAACAACACAAAAATCAATTTAAAACATCCACACGAAACATAAACTAAAGATCAACAATATTACATCTTAATAAAGCAACAACCAATTGATATATAAGAATAAAACAATTGGTGCACTATGTATCTACCCTGAGGAGAGCAATAAATAACTTATTCAGTGAGCCAAGAAGCAAATCCCCGAGCATGCACATAAGGCCACTTTTATGTTCTCCCAGAGAACCATAAAATAAAGAACAACTTTGTTGAATCCACTCTACATCCTTGTAAAAAAATTTATACCAAAAATTAAGACATGCAGATTTAGAGAAGCTCAATTTTTTCTTAAAATTCAAATTTTAAAGCTCATCACAACTAATGGATTGATCACCTGATCAGCAAGATTCACATTTGAACATGTTGCCAGTGACACAATTATGAATTTATATAGATTCTCCGCGATTATTTCCAATATCTGCAAAGTATCATCTTATTAGTGGGAGCAATTGAAGAAGGTAAAAAAATACATAAGACATTCTTAGTGCTGATTTGATCAGAAAACTAAAACATGGCTTTTTTGTCACTCACATGAAGCCAGAAAAATGAGAAGACATGCTTCTTTTGAAATATGGACATTCCCATGTTAGAATACTAAATCTTTAAAGACATGCTGCTCTTAAAAAAATAATGCAAAAATAAAGAACTGGAATAATAATACCTTTAAGTTATGTATGACTTTTTCCCTACTAATTGGATATTGTTTCTTGTACATTTAATTATATAATAGAATTACTTTTTTTTTTTTGCTTTTAAATTCTATTGTTTAGTTTTTGTTTTCTTATCAGAATTATTATTTGTTTCATGTAAGAGATATGATTAGTGTTTTAAGTTGTGTATAACTTTATCCTTACCAAGCGCAAGAGTTCCACCAAGTATTTGGCCTGGTGAACACCACTATCATAGACCCATAAAAAGGTTCCACTAAAATGAGTAATAGGGCCTTTTGTACTTTTTATTTTATTGGCATACTTCACACGATCACGTAATAAGCTGCAGGTATGCATGTTTTTACAAAATATACGCTTAAAAAAATATACATTATTATGATTTAGCTAATGCATGCTCTAAAGTAGGCACATTAAAAATAAAAACAATTTATTAAAAATGGTAAATGTTAAAAAATAATTAATTACAATTGTTTGAAGATCTATACCACTTGACATGCATTTTGCTTTTCCTTGCTAGTAAAGCTTGCCTTTTCTTTTTCTTCGGACATCGGGTTTGCCTTTGCTTTTGCCTATTTCGTTACAAAAATTAAATACATTATGAATAAGTAAAACATATAAAGAAAGGAACAAAAATAATAAGAAAATAGATTTGAAATTAATTAAACATGTTTGGAGAACTATACCACTTGGCATGCATTTAGCTTTCCCTTATTAATAGAGATTGCCTTTTGTTTTCCCTTGGACATTGTGTTTGTCTTTGCTTTTAGCTTTTTCGTTAAAAAGATTAAGTAAATAAGGAATAAGTGAAACATATAAAGAAAGGAAAAAAAATTAATAAGAAAATAAATTTGAAATTAATTAAAAATGTTTGAAGAACTATACCACTTGACATGCATTTTTCTTTCCCTTGCTAGTAGAGTTTGACTTTTCTTTCCCCTCGGACATCGTGTTTGCCTTTGCTTTTGCTTTTTCTTTAAAAAAATTAAACAAATAAAGAATAAGTAAAACATATAAAGAAAGGAAAAAAGTAATAAGAAAATACATTTGATTGGTATGCTAACCTCACGAATGCGAATGGCATTAAAATCTTGTTCATCACGGATCACAATACTTATATTATTTTCACGAAGCAACCGTACCTATATATTTGAAAGGTAAAAAATTACTTTCTATTAAAAAATATGAATTAAATTATAAAAAAAATTAAATCAAGAAAGCTCATCTTATAGTTCGCTGCAAGTCTACATCCACCTGTAAGTTAGATGTAAAATAGCAATATTCAAAATTCAATGATAAAAAACGTTGATGTAAAAAAATAATATGAATTTTAACCTATAAAAAACAATCAACTTACATGACCAAAAATAGTGATATTGTCCATGATCAAAGAGTGTTGTAGGTTGATTGAGCCTAACAAAAAATACAAACAAATTAAAGTAGGACATAGGTACAAAAGTTAGCAAGAATAGAACACTCAAACTTTCCCCTACTACATGTAGTTTACATGCACCAATAGAGAGGGAGAGAGAGAGATTAAAAAAAAAAAAAAGAAAAACAATGACTCCAAACTCATTAAAAAAAAGGGGAAAAGGAAACATACAAAATGGAAAAAAAACTGAACCCATTTGCTGGGAAATTGAACCCATTTGTTTGATCAAAGCATTTATGAGATTGAAGTAAAAATATATATATATATATATATATCACAACCAAAGATCGACTTCAGCAAATTACAATGAAAATAAAAAATAAAAAATAAAAAAAAAGTCTAGAGCTTAAGCAACAATACAATGTGTATGTATGTATGAATGGAAGCTTAACCAACATGAAGATACAAAACACCAACTTTTATGAGGGTTTTAACACCATGACAAAGACAATGAGCTCTTTGACATAAAACTTCCCGAAATTGGCAAGACCCACCAAACATGCAATCAAGTTCAACAGTGTATAGTAATGTTAACAAAAATCCCTAACTCCAATCAAATTCAAGAAACACCCATCTCCTCAGTCAAATGGCAATCAGTACAAAATAGAGCAGAATAAACCAGTGAAGATTAATAAAATAGAGCATAATATACCATTGAAGCACTCAGCAGGTGTGCATATGTGTATCACAAACAATTGATCAAACACAAAGAGCTCCGTCAGTTGGTCTATTGCCGAAATTGATGAGGCATTAAATCAGGGGATGGGTAAAAAAAGAAAAGAAAAACAATGACTCCAAACTCATTAAAAAAATGGGGAAAAGGAAGCCTAGAAAATGGAAAAAAAACTGAACCCATTTGCTGGAAATTTGTTGGGAAATTGAACCCATTTGTTTGATCAAAGCATTTATGAGATTGAAGTAAAAAAAAAAAAAAGTATATATCACAACCAAATATCGACTTCAGCAAATTACAATGAAAATTAAAAAAAAAAAAGTCTAGAGCTTAAGCAACAATATAATGTGTATGTATGTATGAAGGGAAACTTAACCAACCTCTAGATACAAAACACCAACTTTTATACGGGTTTTAACACCATGACAAAGACAATGAGCTCTTCGACATAAAATGTCCCGAAATTGGCAAGACCCACCAAACATGCAATCAAGTTCAACAATGTATACTAATGTTAACAAAAATCCCTAACTCCAATCAAATTCAAGAGACACCCATCTCCTTAATCAAATGGCAATCAATACAAAATAGAGCAGAATAAACCATTGAAGATTAATAAAATAGAGCAGAATATACCATTGAAGCACTCAGCAGGTGTGCATATGTGTATCACAAACAATTGATCAAATACAAAGATCTCCGTCAGGGGATGGGTAGCTCAAAGTGTGGGTGTGCAGCAGTGCAGGTCGCAGAGAATGGGTCTGTCGAAGTGTGGGTGTGCAGTACTGTTGGTCCAATAGGCAACCCAAGAGGGGGGGTGAATTGGGTTTTTCAAAGATTAATACAATTTAAGATTAATTAAAATTAATCTTAAACAAAGTAGCAATAGCTAATCTATGTGCAAAGCAATGTTATCAATGGAAACAAAGAAAACATAGCAATAAGAAGGAGACACAGATTTACCGAGGTTCAACCACAAATCGTGGTCTACGTCCTCACCCCAAGACCTCCTTGAAGCCTTCTTCCACTATGTAATCACCTATTACAAGATGGGCTGCTGATTGATGAAGTGCTCAGCTCATTCTACAAGAACCCCTCACTGAGTTCTTCAATTCCCAAGTGGTTTTGTCCAAGCTCCACTTAAACTTTACAAGAGTTTTGCTTTACACAAGAGAACTCTCCAAACTCTCAGTTACAAGTGTATAAGAGTATACAACTCACAAACAAACTCTCTAAGTAGAGTAGATTTACAATCAAAGCTCACAAGAATAAAACAGGAAGAATGTTTCAGGAATATCAGTGATTCAGTAGATTTTCGTCTCTTCTTGTTTCTTCCTCTTGATTCTTGTGTATAAATGCAGTTGGAGGCTAGTATATATACCCTTGCATTGATTCCATCCGTTGGAGGTAGTTGGGTATCATAAATGCACGTCCAGTCTGTTGTAATGTTAAGAAAAATAGCCGTTGCGACAGAGGGAGTTGGCTCCATTTCTTGTGGTGTCGACACTTCCTACTTCTGCATTTACCAGATGATGTTCACTGAGTTCATGGGTCCCCTCTTCATGTTGATGAGGCGACTCCTTGTTCATCTGTCTTCTTCATATCAGGCTTCTGCTGTCATGAGGCGACACTTCTGCTTCAGGTGTCCACTCATTGATCATTTGAACTTTAAGCCTTTTGCTTCTGTTACCAGGAGGCGACACTTCATCTTCATGTGTCCGCTCATTGATCATATTATCTTCAAGCCTTTGCGTCTGGCACTGTGAGGCGACACTTCATAACAATGTGTCCGCCCATTGCCTACTTGGTCTTCAGACAATTTGCTTCTGTGTTCAAGAGGCGACACTTTGTTTCAATGTGTCCACTCATTGTCCAATTTGTCTTCAAGCCATTTAGCCTCTGTGTGCAAGAGGCGACACCTCAATTCCATGAGTCCTCTCTTTATTCAATATGTCTTCAGGCCTTTTAGTGTCTGTGATCAGGAGGCGACTCCTTATTATCATGAGTCCCCTCATTGCCCAGAATTTAGCCTTCAGATTTCTATTGATCAAGCTTATCAAAGCACTGGTATAAGATCTTCAAGGAGTATGTATTTGGGGTATGAAGATCAATTAAATCTTCCTAACTCATCAGAATTAACTTCTATTTAAATTTGAATTGGATCAATCATTGGATATTGATCGTCTTCTTGAATCTCAAACAGTCAAAGCTTCACTAGATCAAGGCTAGTCTTTTCTTCTTCATTTATAAAGCTTCTTCAATCAATGTAGAACTTCTTCTTCAATGCCAAGCTTTCTGTAGAGCTTCACACTGCTTCATTTCTGATTTCCACTCTTTGCTAGCAATTCTTCATTCTTCAATAAACACTTCACAGAGTCCATTGCAGACTTGATGAAATCTCTTCATACATCTAGTCTTCATTGACTCTTTACACTTGTAGAAGAATTCTTCACTTGGATTCCATGTAGAGATCAGATATTCATTGTGAGCCTTCTTCTTAGCAACTTCAATTTCATTGTTTTGAATTGGTCTTAACCATACCAGATGAGATCATCTCTTGAGCATTTTTCAAATTCTTCAACAACTAATTCTTTTTCAACTGAGCATTGCACTACTTCAACTGATCTTTGTGTATTTTGATGAAATCTTCTTTAGGCATTAACATCATCTCCATTCTTCACCTTTAACTGATCATTTCATTTCCTCAATTGATGAAGTCTTTAGTCTGGTGCAAATCAATCTTCATTGAAACTATGCATACTTGAACTTGTTGTTCATTCCTTTGATATGTATTAGACTTAAGATTCAACTTTAAGTCTAAGTTATGAACTTGTTAATCTGCACACTAAGTAGATTTATTAGTAACATAACACAAGGTTTAGTTATCATCAAAATCAACATGAGAATTAACCTTGAGTCAACAAGGATTAACCTTGACTCAACAAGTACCTCACTCCTCTACCATGGTGAGAAACAAAACCAGAGAGCCACTCTCGGATGGCAAACGCAGGAAAAAAAACCAAAAAAATGAAACAAAACCAGAAAAAAAAAAAAAAACAGGGCTTGCCGAAAAACTCAGCAGGCGTGCATATGTGTGTACATTAACAACAAATGTGAACTGTAAAGCTTAAATGTTAAATAGCTTAGGACAGGTTCAATTTCAATGAATAGGAAGCTCACTCGCACGCTTTCTTTAATGGTCTTCATGTGCCTACGGCACTCTACACAAAAAAATCTGAATAATAACCTCAAAATTTACTCCGCAAAGAAAATAACCTAAAAATTGTACAGATTCTAGACCCAAAATTTCCGATTTCACGAACAAACACTCCAAGGAATTTCAATATCAATTTCCACAGAAGGTTTGCAGAGTATACACAATTTTCGGTAATGCACAAAACGACAACCGGAGAGAACATATCAAATAACAGAAGAGGACAAAGACCATTAATCAAGTGGAAAAGGACTAAGACCATTATCAAAAATGAATTTGAAGAACACCACAAGCGGAGGAGAGAACATATAGCCAAACTCAATAAGAAACCGCAAACTCAAAATACATTAAAAAGCTCATGCACAAAATCACATTAAACCCAAGAAGCTCAAATAAAAAATTGATGCACAAAGAACTCATGTTTTTTTGTTTTTTTTTTTTACTCAGAAGAGACGGAAATAAAATCAGAGCTTGCCGGAAAATACAAAAACTTACCGGAGTGGCTGAGTGTGACGAACGCAAGAAGCACAGCAAGCGGAGAGAGAGAGGGACTATGGTGTATTTGAAATCGATAGAGAGAGAGACAGTGAAGAGAGAGGGATCGTGGCAGAGATGGAGTGAGGAAGGTGAATGGGTGGGTTTCACTTCACAGCTTATGAAAAGCTTAGTGTATAGGTTTCACTTCACGCCTGCTCCCCCGCTCACTCTTTTTTTCTTATGAAAAGCTTAACCCACTAAGGTGTGATGTCTTTGGTGAGTGGACCAATGTAGGCGAAATTTTGAAGGAGAGTTGACCAATGGTCAAAATCGTTAGATCAAATTGAAAACAAACCTCATCCGTTGGATTGAAGTTTGTCTTTAACACATTTTCAAAATATAATGTGTTTTATTAGATAAATGAGAGAGAACACAGTTCCTCACTCATTTTTCTTTTTTTTCTTTTTACCTACCACTTTCTTTTACAACATAGATCTAGTATTCAAACACAACATTAGTGTAGCAAACCCAGCTAAAAAAGCCATGATTGATCATCAAATGAGAATGGAAAAGGACTAATATTGTTCAAGACTCTTGTTTCGATTTGTATTTCGACTCCCAAATGCTAGAATCCAAAGATGAGACTTTTCTAAGCACGCGTTCCCGAGTCATACCTTTGAAGCTTCCCAGAAGTGGAATATCATTGCCCAGATTTCCAATTTGAGTTGCGTGTGGTATATACCATGAAAATAAACCATTCAACGTCTTTGCATTTTCAAGAAATTGATTTTTCAATACCCAGTAAGGGACCACTTAATTTGCAGAGTCAAACATTCAAACAAAGGAAACTGCCGAGTAACCTGCCAAATGATCCAATGAAAAGGCAATCAGCGGTTTGCATCCCCAGAGCTCTACATTGACCCCAACAATGGCCACCAGAGGAAGAATCCTTGTTAACTTTTTCAGTGTCGTGTGCCTTAATTTCATCGGCCCCTCTTATTCGGAGACACACAATTTTACAAGGCCGAGAAATCAGTGATTGGGAGAGTTTGACTTCGGCTAACGGGGAATTCAGGTTACAATTCTTCAAGCCCAGCATTTCAAGCGATCGTTACCTAGGAATATGTTATGTGTGGTCATTCATGTCGGATGACTTGTCAAACGCACAGGTTGTGTGGCTTGCCAACCGGAACAACCCAATCCCTGATGCATCCGGAAAACTTTTGATTGATGGTGATGGCAAGTTGAAACTTTCATACAATGGAGGCGCCATTGAACTAAGTTCCGTTGCGACAAGAAGTAATTTAAGTGCTACGCTTTTGGATTCTGGCAATTTGGTACTAAGAGAACTCAATTCAAATGGGGTTTTGTGGCAAAGCTTTGATTATCCTACAGACACTCTATTGCCCGGCATGAAAATCGGAATCAACTACAAAACTGGACATACACGGTTATTAACATCATGGGTGAGTGTCACGGTCCGTCACTTTCAAGTGGATTAGGCCGTGTGGCACTTGTCGTGGGCGGCACCAGACAAGTCAGCCAAATGGGCACCTCGCAAATGAAAGTCAACACACACACCCGAAGGTGCACAAGTAAGCAATTTAGAAGCAACAAGCTAAGAACGCTTAAAGTGACAATGAAGGCAATGGCACACAATTTGCAAGCAATAAGATCACTTTTATTGCATATACAAAGCAATTCCAGACTACAATTAGGTGGGGAGTTTAGTTAGCCAATAACCGACAAGTAGAGACTTGGACTCACCTTACTATCCTCCCCTCTATATGCTTTTTTAGCCATTTCTAAACTGATACAAGTAAACATTACACTCCCTTGAGGAGTCATAATGGGTCTACAAAAATATTTACAAGGAATTTGATCAAACCCTTTTACATACATCTATATAGGACCCTAAACTAATTTTCTAGCCCTTCAGAAAAATTACAACACCTCTCCTCGATAGGGCTAGGACACGACTAACTTGGATGTCGCACCCTATGACATGGAAAAATCTATGCGTGCATCCGACTCCACACTTACATTTTTACACTCTATACAATATGTACAGACATGGTAGAGTTGACACGAAACTGAAAAATGAAGGCATGGACCCGACCTTGAAGGGCAGCTCGTGACAGTGAGCGAAGATTTTCCTGCCGACGGGTCTTTCACACTTGGAGTAGACCCCAATGTTACGAACCAGTTGATAGTCTGGTACCGAGAAAAGGTTTACTGGACTAGCGGCCCATTGCACGATGGGCATTTTGAGATTTCTTCTGCATTATATAGTAAGAAGTATAATTATAGTTTTGTTTCGAACAAGAATGAGAAGTTTTTCACAATTTCTGAGAGACACAATCCATATAGGGCACATTATCAGATGACTGCATCGGGAGCAGTTTCAAATTTAATGGAAGTTTCATCGTTTGCTGACTGTACCTTATTCGGTGGACCTGGTTGTGTACGGGAGAGATTGCCTGAGTGCAGGAACACCCTTGAGTATGTCACACGATTAGGAACAGGTTATGTGTTGGGAGAAGGATTCATGTTAAATGAAAGCTACAACCCAAGTTTCTTTGATTGCAGGTACTAGTGCCTGATGAATTGTTCTTGTGCTGCTTTTGGTTATGTGAATGACAGACACAACGGATCTGTATGTGAGTTTTGGGCCCAAGGATTCAGATTCTATCCAATCAGTAGTTTTGATGGCACTGTTATTTATGCTTTCCGTCCAAAAAAAGGTTAGTTTCATGTTGTGCAAGTACAGATTCATATATATATATATATATAGAAAAATGCTATACTTTCAGAATTTTTATATAGAATTTTGAACTAAAATGATATGTTAGTGATAATTTTGTAATTAAAATGTATCTTGATGAGTTCTTTGTTTTAAAGTAATAGGCTCACAACTCAAGCATATTATTCTAGTTATATTTTCTGGTTATATATATAGCATTACTTATATATATATATATATATATATATATAACTAGCCTATTTGTTTAAATGAAAAGGTTTTGTTTTCTTTTAGATGTTTAATCTGAACATAGATAAAGTTAGGAATTTGTTTTGGGGAGGACCAAAAACAGTTTTATAAAAAAAAAATTAACTAACAATACAAGCTACATTTTATATAGAAAAATAAAAAGTAACATGCATTCAATTTTAACTAAAATATAACAGTAAGGTATCACAAAAAAGTAATAAAGTTGTATTTTTGTTTTTAAATTTTATCATAAATCTCAATAATTAAATATGAGTAAACATAGGACTTGAGCCACAATCAAAATAAATTACAAATAAATAAAAAAAAATAAGCTCAAATAACAACAAAATGGGCCACAATATAAAATCGTATTGGAAAAAGGTCATTTTATTATGCGAAACTTTTTTTGGCTTGATTCTACACTAAATATAATATTTTTTTTAAATTAGGGAGGGGCCACTTTACTATCTCAAAAAAAATATTGTCTTAATTTTTACTACATCTAGCGGGGGTTTTGGAATATTAGGGAGGCCATGGCCCCTTTAGACTATACATCATGACTTTGTCCATGGATATGGACAACCATTTCTATCTATAATGCATACATGTTAACAAAAACAAAAAGATACATTTAGTGCCTGTTTGGTAAGGCTTAAAAGCTAAGCTTTTTTTAAGCTTGCTAGTAAAAAAGTTAAGTTTTTTTATTTTAGTTTAGATAAAAATAAACAAAAAAACAAAAAAATCAAATTTTTTTGACTTTTTTGTTTATAAACTTAAAAAAAGTCAGCGAAAAAACTGGTGTCAAGCGCAGCCTTAAAATACACCAAGAAAACACAATAATGATTGATTGTTGTTATTGTAGCGAAGAGGTGGTGGGTATGGCTTGTTGTTGCCATTGGAGGAGCTCTAGTTGTTTTAATGGTATGCTCTTTATGCTATTCAACATGGAGAACAATAAAAGGTAATCACACTGAAACTTCTAATTATAGAAAAGTAACCGCTAATTACATGCATATCTCCATGATCGTCTATGTAAATTCTACAGTGAGAAGAGCAAAACGAGAAACATTATCAGAGCTCGGGGTTAGTACCACATCTACCCATAGCATTGGAAACAAGGGTCCTGAGTTGCAAGTATTCAGCTTTGAAAGCATAGCAGCTGCTACAAAGAATTTCTCTGCCGCTAATAAGCTTGGAGAGGGTGGCTTTGGACCTGTTTATAAGGTAAACTTTAAGACATTCTATTATTAAAATGAGTTGAGCAAATCATGGATTGTACTCCATTTCAGGGTAATTTACCTAACGGACAAGTAATAGCAATAAAGAGACTTTCAAGGAGTTCAGGGCAAGGACTGGTGGAGTTCAAGAATGAGATTTTGCTTATTGCCAAACTTCAACACAATAATCTTGTTAGGCTGCTTGGATGTTGCATTGAAGGAGAAGAAAAGCTACTAATCTATGAGTACATGCCCAACAAAAGTCTAGATTTCTTCCTATTTAGTAAGTAAATCTTCAACACCTTCAACTTCTTGTAATCTGGTACTATATATTTCATTTTATACCACTAAAAGCTCACATATTTTCTATGTAAATTCAACTTACAGATCATTCGGAAAAGAATTTATTATCAGATTGGAAGAAACGGTTCAGTATTATCGAAGGAATTGCTCAAGGACTACTTTACCTTCACAAATATTCAAGATTGAAAATAATTCATCGAGATTTAAAAGCAAGCAACATTTTACTTGACGAAGATATGAATCCAAAAATTTCAGATTTTGGTATGGCGAGAATTTTTGGGCAAAATGAATCTGAAGCAAACACAAATAGAATTGTCGGAACATAGTGAGTAAATAATACATCCACAATTTTACACAAGTAAAAAACTTGTAGTATCTCTATGTGCTTTCAATTACTAATAGAGTATACTGAATTACTAATGTAGTGGTTACATGTCTCCTGAGTATGCAATGGAAGGCATTTTCTCAATTAAGTCTGATGTATTTAGCTTTGGAGTGCTCTTGCTTAAAATTGTGGTTGGAAGGAAGAATAATAGTTATTATGATTCTGAACATTCACTCAACCTTATAGGGCATGTAAGTTTCTTCACTAAATTTTTTGTTTTTTCCTTCTTCTCAGTTCTCAGTTCTGTCAATTTAACCCTTAAATATGCATCCATTGCTTGACAAAAATTGAATCTTTGTGAAATTGGATTCATTTCAGGCATGGAAATTGTGGAGAGAAGGCAAAGGTACAGAGCTAATGGATCCTACACTAACTGATACATATAGAAGTGATGAAGTGTTGAGGTGCATTCATGTAGGTCTATTGTGCGTGCAAGAAAATCCAATTAATAGACCTACCATGTCAGATGTTGTTTCTATGATTACAAAGGAAACAACATCGTTAAGTACACCACAACAACCAGCCTTTTTCATCGGCAACAGGAGCTTGTTGGAGGCAAATACCACCAAAATCATGCCAAAAGAAAGTTCCTTAAATAATGTTTCAATCACCAATTTAGAAGCTAGATAAAGGTCCCAATGTTTCCTAGGGCAACATGGTTGTGTAAGTCAATCATAATATATACATTTTTTTCCAAGATTTCAATTACAAGCAGTTTCCAGGGGTGCATTATACCACTTGTGGGTGTATAGTGCAAATAAATAATGCTTTTTCATTTTGTTATGTTTGTGAGCAGCATTTTCTTCCAAAGCTTTTGTCCATTTATATATCCAAACACTACCCCAATTAGCTTCTCTAATGTTTATCCCATTGATTGCAGCTGGTCCCAACACTGGATGAACTAGGTTTACATTATGTACAGCTGCTAACATTAGGAACTTCGTGCAAACTTTCAAAAGTTATTGTTAGTCCAGCTTATTAATAGAAGTTGAAAATTTTAATTTAAGATTAGAATATGTAACTCTGTTACATTATTTTGCAATCAAATAAGACTCATTTACATTGTATTGGGATAAAAAATTTGATGAGAAAAGATGAAATAAAATTATATCGTATGTTTGGTTGATAAATTTGAATTTCAAAAATATCATTAAATGATTTGAAACAAAGGACTAACAAATCATCTAATCAAGCAGTATGTCAATTTGTGTTTATTACACTTTGAATTGAAGTTAAAGTTTGGCTGATATTTTAAGGGATCTCTTCTCTTCATCTCGGAGAGAAGTCAATTGGTCAAGTAGTACCAACTGTACACTACTTAGTCCTAATAAATTGAGATATGAGGTGTTTTATTACAGTAAATTACACATATTAAATTCTGATATACGTGAGTACCGAAAAACCTTGTACGACTTGACTACTGAAATTTTTTCCCTTCATCTCTTTTCCCTATTTCAAATTATATTTTTTTTTTTCTGTTTTAACTCTAAAATTAATTCAAACTTGAAGCACATGGTGTATTTCAAAAAGAAATTTACCTAAATGAAAAAATAACTATTCGTTTTGAACTTGGAAAAGGGTAGAGAAAGCAAGATAAAATGATTTTTTTTTTCATTTCTTTGTTTGATTATACTTAGGAGATAAAGGGAGAAAAATAAAGAGAAAAAAAAAAAAAGAAAATGAGAAAATAATCACGCTCTTTCACTCTTTTTCTCTCTCTTATTTCATTGTTTCTTTTTTCAAAAGGTTTTCTTTCTATTTTTTAATTTATTTGCAAAACCAAGCAAGGGTAAGGACTACATTTTTTCTTTCATTTCTCTTTTTCTTATCTTCTCTTTCTTTTTTATTTTTGAGTTAATTACAAACACACTTCCTGAACTATGAACTCAATATAATTAAGCTCTACTAAATTGTAAAACATAATATATTAGCCCCTTAAATTACTAATTTGTATCAATCAACACCTTCTGTTAGGAATCTACAAGAAAAACGAATGAAAAATCGTTATCTTATTTATACATATTCACAAAAGTATAATTTTATATTTAAATAGATCTATTCTTGTTATAATAATTGTCTCATAACTGAAATATTTATTGAAATGACATGTAATTATAGAGGCAATACAATAGATATTTTAGTCATTAAAAAATTATTATAAAAAAGGAAAGTAATTTAGGTATAAAATAATCTTTCATGAACATATGTAAATTATATGTTAATTTTACACTAAAAAAAAAAAGTTACATATTAATTTTTCATCTACTCTCTTAACAGATTACTAATATATTATTAATAAAAAATGTTGATTGATACAAATTAATAATTTAAAAGATTAATATGTTATATTTTAGAAGGACTAGCAATACATGGTCATACCTCGTAAAGGTGTTTGTAATTAAAGCCTTTATTTATTTATTTATTTTGCCAAAGACATTATGGTAATTTCACGAAAGTTTTACGTTCCAAAACTGCCCTTATGCCTGTGAGAATTTAATGCTTCCAATCGAGGGCGTGAGAGTAAATCACGCAAAAGTTTCGCTTATTCTTTACCCAAATTTCTGCGGCCATCCTCTAATTTATATATAGGTAATAGCCCTCGTCTCCCAGACTATTCCAACGCCACTATAAAAATCGCTTTCGGGTTAGGGATCTCTGGAATACGTGCTCTTCGCTCCCGGACCAAACCCTAACCCTAGAAATCAACCATGTCGTCGAAGCAAGGTAATTGAACTTGTATACGTATACCTTAGATTCTATCTGTCTCTTCAGATTTCAGTCTTAGGTTTACCAGATTTGGGTTTTTTTTTTTACTTTGTATTATTTTCCGTTTTTAATATCTTCACGAACAACAACGTTTTTATGATGTTTGTGTTTGATTAGGCGGAAAAGCAAAGCCTTTGAAGCAGCCCAAGGCTGATAAGAAGGAATACGACGAGGTATTATCGTCGTTGTATTGATTGTCTTTATGATTCGTATTTGTCCATGGTTTGAGAAAAGGAAACATTGGGTTGATTAATTAGTTTCCGTTTGTTAACCGATATAACATAAGGAAAAGAGAGATAAAATTTGTGGGTCTTGCATGATCTTTTACTTATGTGGCTATAGAATGGGAAAGCTCAATTCCAGCCAAATTGTATATGTGTGTGTGGTGGTGTTAAACCAGGCCTAATTTTTAAGAATTTAACTGTATTATCTTTATGTTTTGTACGATTTTCTCGTCGACCACCACATCGATTTTACCACGGGTGGTTTTTAGAGATTGCTCAAATATGTATGTGTGCAATGGGTATGAGATTTTATTCTCTAGCACTTTTATTACAAATTCATGTGGCCCCTAACAGTTGCATTCATATGATTATTAGATTGTGCCTAGCGCAATTTCCATTATGTTCTGATAATGTCAGTTTTATTCCTTTTGCTTGCAACTTCGAGAAATTGTAGCTACATATACTGATATATACATTGATAGATGGGTAGATATCGTTATTACTAGATTTGTGTTTCTGTTTTCACGTCGAATTAGTTCTGAAATTTATGCAAACTTTGTTCTTTTTGTGGATTGTATTTGAGTCAGCAACATTCATCCTTCCATGATGTTCTTTTCTATACGTTAATATGCACAACTCGATTGAATGCTATATGGATTAAGGCTGCTCATGCATTTAGAGATCAGTGATTAATTTCTCTGGTCCTTGCTATGTTGTGTCTGTAAGTTCTTCCAATCCGAGGTGACCTGCACGAAGGAAGTGTCATTGACGATGTTGCATAGCTTCAATATCTGTTTGATCTTTTATATGGTTCTTGTTACATATTTAAATGTGTCTTCTTTTGTGCAGACTGATATGGCTAACCTTCAGAAGAAGAAGGATGAGGAAAAGGTGAGGTTACCGGTTTGGCAACTTAAATTTGTGCTCATTCAGAATGTATTTGGAAAATAACCTATTTAATTATGTTAACATGGTGAGCAGGCACTCAGGGAGCTTAGAGCTAAGGCTCAACAAAAGGGATCATTTGGAGGTGCTGGACTCAAGAAAAGTGGGAAGAAATGAGTACTCCCACATACAACCTTTAAATTCTTGTGCTATGGTTACAAAATGCACGGATGGTGTCTTTGGTTAGTTATGATTGCTCTGGTTCATGCTAAGTTGGTTGCCAAACCTTTCATGAGTGTGTCCATGTATAACTAAATAAACTCGATGTTGAACTTGGGTGGTTTTTTCATATAAACATGTACCGATACTGTCTGTGTGATTGAATTCTTGTTTCATATAAACATGTACTGATGCCGTCTGTGTGTGATTGGATTCTTGTGAATGTGACAGGGTCCAACTGGTATAATTCTTTGGTCACTGTTGTTTCTTGTTCTTTCATCTATTTTTGGTAGCATTCTTCTCAATCATGTTTATCGGACAGGTCGTGCCCAGGTGAGTGATCTTATGAATCCTCCTAATAAAGGAGCAGTGGTAAAGAGTTGAACCAGTTCTTGGACCATGATTTCTGTCATCATGGGGAGCTTTTGAAGTTCCAGCTTAAGGTCTGGGGCAGTTAGGTGTTATACTATTAAGATGCTATGGATTTTAGTAACTCTAGTAAACCAACCGAACTTCTGCGCTGCTTGATCCTATGGATTTTAGAAATTTTGTTATACCAGAAAGATTGCCGGGCTCAAAAGTTCCGTAGGATTGGCAAGCAAACAAAAATTCTGTTGTGAATAGTGTGTGTTTTTGGCAGGTAGTTGGTGATGGGGAAAGATTTGGGGATGTTTTTGTGAACTCATTAAGAAATGTGTATGGTGAGAACTGTTTTCACTGTATTTCATCACCAGAAACGTTGAGAAACAATAGTTCAATATTTTATGAATGACATTCAATTGAAACTCATCCGTTGCATTCATTTGTTAGCTTTCCATTGTGATCATTGAAATTAATAGCAGAGACCCCATTTTGGATAGGTGCGTTCAGGCTTTAGGAAGCTGACTCTTGTTCTTTAGACCAACCTATGAGTAAACAAATGTAGAGTTAATCACGCTTTTTGGTTGGCTCAAACATAGGATCTAGCCAATCTTGGTCGATTTTTATTTTCTGGATCCAGTTAGGAACCAAGCACCTATTGGAATTGAACAAAGCTAAATCCAGAAACCTCGAGTTCAAGTTAACTCATAATTCTAGCTACATATAAAAATATTCATACAAAATTCGATTATATATATGATAACTGTGTAGTAAATTCTATCTGAATACATGTTTTGACTAGAATCTCGAAGGCATCACAAAACATATTTGTTTAAATACATTTTTACAAGATACATATAGGTGCGGAGTCTCAAGTTGGCTCGGGTTGCACATTTGCTGAACCCTAATTTTATTAATTGAAACATGTAAGAAGCAATCAGCTGGAGCATGTATACGCAAAATCGGATGATATGCCCCACTTTTCTTCTTTCAAGGAGCCAATAGCCCAATTGCCATGAAATTTCAGCAAGCTACTAACTGTGTTATTGCTGAGAAGGCAGAAATCAAAATTGCCTTAAAAGTGTATCACCTGTGTATTGGACATACCATTTTCGAAGTTACAGCTAGTCTTCCAAAAGGCTGAAGCTTTTGAGATGTGGAAGCATATAGACCCATGATTTTGTGCAGTTCATAAGCATGTATTCAGATGCATGATATATCAAATGAAAATGTAAAATAGACAATTTCAAAAAAGAAAAAAAGAAAAAAAAAAAAGGCAGAACAATGACAAAAATATGTTTCTAAAATTTTGAATGAAGAATGGAAACCAACATGGAATTAGTATCTTTCTCAAAGATCTAATCTGCAAAACCCATAACAAACCATCCTGTGCACAGCTTAATCCTACCTCTGCCATTATTGCATAACATCCATCAGTATCAACACCCCCAGCTAATCTAAATGTATACGAAACTTCCTTCCCCTTGTCGACTAGGAAATTGAAACGCGCTAATGTGATTCTGGTTTATCTGGGTCTTCCTTTTCAGGATCCTCTTCTTCTTCCTCTTTCTTTTCTTCTTCTTCCTCATCTTCTTCAGGAGGATCAGCTGGCAACGGTGGTGGTAATGGTGTTTTCATTGGGCTAAACTGGGGGAATATATCTGGTCTTCTCCCAGGCTTGGGCCTTTCCCACTCCTGTCATGTCAATGAATGTGCCCAATATGAACTCAAAATCTTAAGGAGTTAGATGTGTGCATTTATTATCATAAAGAAAGAAAGTGAGGGTGCAACAACAATACTCAAATGAGAGTCAAAATAAGCTTCAGTTTCCTCCAAAAAGAAAACAAGATTGAGGATAGTAACTTAGATCCTATATAGCACACCAGACATAATGCTATTATTCTCAGTTTGATTGGTGAGATGAAAATAAAAGGTCAAATTACTCTTAACGCAGATGTGATTCAGCATCAGCACCTACTCGCTAAATTTGATGTATGGGCAAGACAAGGGCCCCAGCAGAATGTGCTACAGTATCAGCACTTCTTACCTATGTCAGGTAGTCAACTGCTAACCTATGGCCCTAAAGGACTACATATTTCCATAGAATGAGATAGAGGAGTCGGCAAGAGTTGTGCCTTGTGCTGCTACTTCATTTCCACACAACGTGTGGATGGACAATGTCAATCAAGTTTGGGCAACAACTATTGAGTTACGAAATCTATAGGAGAGAGAACAAATAACAATATCCCAATGGCAATACACCTGGAACAGTAATGAGTTGCACAACTTGCACCAAAAGAGATGGCAGTCTAAAATTTATCATGGCAAGAATATTGTAACAGTTTCAAAGCGATCTCACTGGTGGGTATAAAGGATAGCAGGAACCTCGTGGTCATTTTTTAGGTTGCAAGAGATTAAGAATACGGGATAACATCAATGTTTATTACTGAAGGGAAGCCGAGAAAGGTAATATTTTATGGATCTTACTGGGAGGATTTTGGATCGCAAGGGAAAGGTATGACAATGACAAGAAAGTACACGCATTTCATGGCTTTCAATACCATTCCTCGAGACTTAAAAAGCTGCAAGTGCTGACCAAGTGTTTCTAAATGAGTTGCATGGATTGTTATAGAATATTGCAAATAATCAAGCTGTAGTTCCGGTAAATCTGTTTAGTGAAAGTTCTCAGGAATCCAGGATGAAGCTGCAGATGAGTACTTACCAGCAGTGCAAAACAAAATGTTACACTGTTTTCCTGAAAAAATGTAGATAGTAAACCAATTTTCTAAGGTGTTCTCTTGGGGACCATTACAAACAATAGACTAAATGTTAGACATGGTCAAAATGGTAAACCAATTTTCATTCTTCGCTATGTGAGAAGGTTATTGCTTAATGCTATAAATGTTGCAATTGATGGCCAGCAACAGGGTGGAAAACTTAATTTCTGAGGAAAAAATTTCAACCAATACACCACAGAACAGCACAATCATCTAATAAGCAAAACACAGAGCAAGGACTTCAGGTTCGGACACTTGGTCTTTGTCTAACAGTAACTAAACTGCTAGACTTAAACAAAGGATCATGGCTTTATAAAGCTGTCATGTCATTTTGGAGTTTTCAGCTATGAAGGCCACCTTCTTATGAATTAGAATTGCTTGCTTGGGCTGCCCACATCCATGCCTTATTTCATATTTTAATCTTACAGAAGAAGCTAAAACCATCTGTTTACTTTGAACCTATTGCAATCCTCAACCAAAAAACAGTGGATTAAGGAAATGATGCAAACGCGCAGAAGTTCAAGTGCATCGGCTACATATGACCAAAACACATTCAACATAGTGTGGCACAAACTCAAAGATACATATATAGAGAATTGAGTTTGAAAACAAGATTTCTCTTAGCACTGATTCATAGACAATTTTTTGTGCATTGGGATTACCTATCTTTCTCACCCAAAAAAAAAAAAAAAAATGGTGATTACCTATCTTTATTTGCTCACTTTCATGTTTCTTCTAAAGCTTGCAAGGCTTTGGGTACAGAGTTTTGATTTAACTTCTTGGTTTTATAAATCAGGTGCAACCCTAAGAATGCGAGTGTCTTTCAAAAATTTGGCACCCACTAATAACCCTAAGACGTTTGCTGAGGGGCAAAAAAAAAGGCATTTGAAGATATAAATTTATTTTTTGGGACAAATAAAACGAAACCTCCACTCGGTTAAGTCTAATTCAACTACTCTCATCTCAATTCAGGCAAGTTTTTCAGTCACTGAAAACCAAACCAGCTTAAACACATAATTCAAAATCTTATCTTTCTTAGAACTTCCTTCGTTTTCTCAGCAATCAAACAGAGGGAAAGAAAAGTAAACAGAAAACGGAAGTGAACCCACGAGCTATTTGAAGAAAGTACACATAGGGTGTGAATAAGCTTACGATGGGGAAATCGAGAGGGGAGCGTCGAGTCATCTTCTCTTCTTCGGGTGCCATGCACACGACCTGTGGCCTCCGACTCGTACGCGTGGTTGCCATTGGCCGTCGACGAGCGAGAGGCGGCATTAGTGCGGCTAAGGGTGGTCGGCCACTGATTTGGGGGACATGGCAGGCAAGCCGAGAAGCGGTCGTTGACGACGAGGGAGCGTCTAGAGTAGGTGTGGAAGATGATGAGAACAGAGAGAGTGAGAGGGGCAGCAACGCCATTACGGCCGCTTCTTTCTCTCTCCTCCTCCCCACCACCAAATCCTTCTCGTGGATGCTGTGGAACAACCGGCCACGCAGACCCATCTCCAGACAAAACTGTCTCTGGCACGAGACTCGGGTCGGGCTGACCTGCTTCTACGGTTCTACCTAAGTCATGAAATCCTTCTAACTAGCTGGATAACGAGCTGCCCTCTAATAATTCAACTACCGAATTATGAGTTAATTTTTGTCAAATTTACAAACTCAAGTGGTTAAATTCTAGATCTTTAATTTGGATCACTAAGTGATTATCACATATATTATTATTTTATTAAAACATATTCTGGGACTTGAAATATGATTAAGAAAATATCACTTTTAATTGAAAATAATAATGGATTGGCCAAGTTACCCAATTTTTAATAGTCTATTATATATTAAGTATAGAGTATATTTTATTATAGAAACCATATAAAAAATATTAAAATATTAAAATAGATTTAATAATGCAATATTTAAAATGTATTTAAATAAAAATATAATATAATATAAGTGCTCTCAACCTTATAAATTTTAAAAATTTACGCTTTTACGCTCCCGCACTCGCACCCTCTGCTGCTCGCGAATTCGCTCTTTGTGACTTAAGCTTCTACTTACATATCCAACCCACTTAAATGATGTTATGATTCTTTATGACAAGCTAGGTTTTTTTTTTTTTTTTTTCGAGTTTTTAAACTAAATCTCCTCAATTATACTGTAGATTTGAAACACCGCGTCAGTATTTTATGTCCTACCAGTAATTAAGTGTCACATGTAATTTTTCTCTATATCATTACCGATATAAAGATAATGGGATTAATTACTTTCCTAATTTCATGTTCAAGTTTGTTATTCGTGTTATTTTAAAAAAAAAAAATTTGTAAATTGGAGGGCTAAAGGGAAAGAAATGGATGAGTTGAACCTACGACGTCCATCATGGGTGAGGTGCCACTATCACTTGAGTTAATTCCTCTCATCTGTTACTCGTGTTAATGAGTTGGCCTAAAAATATAAATAATGTTCATTTTTAATAAGATAGATACATCGCGTCATCTTACTGCTTCAACTTAAAATTTGTTTAATTATTTTTTAGCATCACGTCATTATTGCTCTACCTTTTATAGATACAACAAATTACCCTGTGGGTCAAACATACTCACTAAATTCATCTAACAAAGGAGATTCATAACATTTGTGAAAGGTGGAGTAAAAATTATGCAAGAGCATTGAATAATTCAACCACTATTTCCATTCTCCAAAAATATAGCAATTTATTTGTTTTCTCCGATTCAAATTGAACAGTTTGTAAAGATAGAAAATTCAAAACATATCCGACAGGATTTCAATCTGAGAGCAACACCAAAACGGTGCTCGCTTTATGTGCTAGAAAGTACAACGTACATAATACGCCTGTAACTGGCATGTGCTGTAGTGTTCTAATTTAACTAAATTATGTGCCTAAATTATTTTATTACTTTTTATGTAATGCCTATGAACTCTTTTATTACTTTCCATAGTGACGTGCTAATTTGGTGTTTCACTTGTGTAAATAAGTTTTACCCTATTAGTTATCAAAACTACGTTTTTACATTTTATTCTTTTAGTTAATAAAAAAGAATAGATGTCAAAGTCATTAATTATGTGAATTTTTTTAAGACTACTAATATAATAGGCCTCCAAAAATAAGTTTTCCACGTGGGAATCATTCTTTAAAGAGTTGACACATTACTTACAATAAGAATAAAAAAAAAGCACTTAAATAAATGAGTTTTGTTGCTGTTGTATTGTCTATAAGGAAATAAAAATTAGTATAAAACCAGTAAATTTAGTAACAGAGTCCATTCATTGATGAAATGGACGTAGAAACATGCCCTGGTTGGAATGGATTTGGACTCCTCTTCAAACTGGCAACCTTGCCCTCTACAGGGGCTTGGGCACACCCCCTGGCCTGTGTCACCCTTCAAGTTAGTTTTCACTCCAGTGACGGAACCACGCTTGAAAAATGAGGCCATGGCTAGACCCGATTCGACAGACTTAGATTTAATAAGACAAACCCGATTGGATAATTTGATATATCCGATTATTATCGGATTGGATATGAACATATCTGGTAGACCTGATTATACGCCCAATCCGATTCAATTCTATTTGAACAAGTTATAATTTTATTTTAAAAATATTAAAATTTTAACAAAAAATTATTTTCTCACCAAATTAAAAAGGTTAAAATTTTGTTTATTCCCTTTATGACTTTTACCATTCCTTTTGTTTTATTTATTTATTGTTTTTATTTTATGAGAAAATAATTTTATTGAAAAAATAGTTTAATTTTATTGAAAAAGTATTGTTGTTTTAAAATATAACATGATAAAGTAATATTATATCTAAATCAGTATGATACAATCACACAGTAGTCAATTGTTAAACTAACCCACATAACATGGTCATTTAAACTAATGAGTGATTTTGAATATTGCTTAATTAATAAAGTAATTTTTATTACTTGTTTTTTCAAATTTTGTTTATGACTTACATAATTGCTCTTTATTTAAAAACACACACACACACACACACATAAAATAATATCATGTACTCGAAAATGTTTTGTTTATAACTTTGATATTTTAGACAATGTTAAAAAATATAAGAATATTTTGAATTTATGCGACTAGTACCCAAAAAAAAGAAAAGAATATTGTGAACACCCTCTCTTCTTATTTTACCTCCAAATTTAGCTTTGTAATAACATATATCAAATTTAATAAAAATAAAAATAATTTTTTAATTGTCAATTTAGGTCGGGCCTTCAGATCCATATTCATTTATTAGCCGATTGGATTTGTAATGTCTTATCGGGTCCAAAAGCAAAGCGGATGCAGATCCGGTCTGTGCCTTACTAGATTTGGATTTGACAGATTTGGACCAAACCTGCTCCGCTGATAGGCCTAGCCATAACCCCTATTTAGACAAAATTTTACTTAGATTCTATTGATTTTGAGTATTCATAAGAAGAAAGTGTATACTGGCCTTCAAAATTTTAAAAAAAATTATTTTTAAGCCTTTTAAAATTCAAAATTTTTACCTTTGTCCCAACGAAATTTCAAAAAAATTTACCTCTGCATTCAAAGGGGTTGCCATAGGAGGAGTGCTAACACAGAGCCTAATGCTCACGCAAGTTGAACTCGTGAAAATCCGGCTGCAATTACAGAGGACAAACAATGAAAAAACCCGAATCACAGATTTTCAGAGAGGTCCAGTTAGAAGCATATTTCGGAGAGAAGGTTTGAGGGGGGGGGGGGGGGGGGTTTACAGAGGTTTAACGAAAACGGCGCTCAGGGACGCTCCCTCTCATGGCGTCTACTTCTGGGCATACGAGCATATGAGAGAGAGACTTCACCCAGGCTGCCGGAAGAGCGGCCAAGAGAGCTTCAAAACGATGCTGATTGCAGGAGGCCTTGCAGGAGTTGGCAGCTGGGTTTGCTCCTACCCATTGGATGTTGTCAAAACCAGATTTCAGGCTCAATCTCAATCTGCCTCGCCAAAATACAGTGGCATTGTCGATTGCTCGAGTGTGAGGGAAGTGGGATATAGTGTAATGTGGAGAGGATTAGGGACTGCAATTGTTAGAGCTTTTGTAGGAAATGGGGCTATTTTCACTGCTTATGAAACAGCTCTGAGGTGCTTCTTTAACCACAACAATCGTCATGAATCACATGAACAGAAAATGCAATCTGAAGGAATGTGGTCTCCACCGCTAGAGGATCATCAAATTGGCAGGCAGCTAGTAAAACAGCTCCCCAGTGATTATTTCCAAGCAAAAATCATATGAAAATTCAGAAAAGGAATGGCATTTTATGCCATGCTTCTCGAAAATATATGTATCTTTACAGAAATAATGATTGAATGATTGCAACCCACAGATGGAATGTAATTCTGATTAGACATTGTTAGATGAAATTACTTGTAAAATAAACATCATGTTGGGAGTCAGGACACACCATCTATACTCTGCATACTAGACTGGAATAGCCTTCCTACCTGCCTAGTGATAGATACAACACATGCATACATTGAAATCAATCAATAGGAACCTCTGTTACGAAACTGTTCGACCATGTTCCCACTGAGTTTTGAGTCCCGCCATTGCCTCATTCAGCCCGCAGTTCGTCTCTGCCAACACATGCCGATCGTTATAGTTTCTTGTAGCATGCACACTTGCACGAAGACGTTTATAAATGTCATACCTCAATTTTATGAAAGTCGAGATTTAAGAAATAAAAGTTATAGTGTTTAAAAGTTAAAATCAAAATTAAAAATTTATGTCAGATTTTAGTTAAAATAAATTTTAAAAATAATTTTTTTTTTTAAAACTTTTAAAACAAAATTACGTGAGTCTATTCATAAACTGGACTAAAATCATTTTTAAATATGTTTAAAATCCCAACAAAAGATTTTTTCTAACATTAATCAACCAACCAATAATTACTTTAAAACATCCTCCAAGTATTTTCAAATATGAAAAGTCATTAATCCAAAGCGTAAACTAAGCGACTAAATGATATTAATAAAGGGTGTATAGTTATTCAAAAATATAAAATTCAACCAAAAATATAAAATTAATATTATATAGTTTTATTGAAAATAAAAAATATACATGTAACAACGCGGAATTAAAATAAAACATAAAGGTCTTAATTGCTCGTTTACTCGAGCCAACAATCTATTTGCTCGGGGTTTTATCTGCGACTGTGGTGGGGTGTGCATATTACGGCCCAGTAAGAGGTTATGCTACAAATTTAATAAACATAAGGTGACATGTGCGAGTGTACAATAAAAAATACGTGAAAGTATAGAAAATGTTATCTCAAACCTAAATGTCAACCCGATTCCTAATACCATAAACCAACACACAAATGAATCGAATAACCAATTAATGTTAAAGAAGATTCAAATCACAGATCTAGTATTTTCTACATCTATAAAAACAACACAATCGAACAATAAAGCAATCAAGGTACACCTAACCCAATGCCAAATGATATGATACAAGTACACACATAAATCAACTAAATGAAAATATGCACTTGTAACATCAATTCACAAATAATCTAGTCACCAATAGCAACAAAATCACATGAACTCTATAAAACCAAAACTAAATTGATAAATGCATAAATAAATAAATAAAAATATCCGAATTCACCCAAGTCCAACCTAATGCAAGTACACGTATGCAACCAGCCGTGTTGAGGAGAGGATACAATTTTACTTGCAACCTTTTTGCTCTTTATGAGATATCACCCAAGAGACACGTGTTTTCTAGTAATTTCATTCTTTATGGCCCGCATCCAAAGGACGCATGTATATCGCCAAATGAGGCATCAGGTCTTTATTCTAATGTAAATTCTAGGGCCAAAGTTTTAAGCTCATGTCCAACCATACCCAACAACTGATAGGGTTTAACTCAAGTCTCAACCAAGATAAATAGCACACGGAGACAAAACCAATAATATCTAAGTCATCAATAATCATTCAAGATTTAAAATCAACATATAATTATTCCAAAGCTAAATTAGACATTTCACAATATGCAACTAGCATGACCTATGTCGAAATAAGTAAACACATCACTTTAAATCACTATTTTCCTCCAAATAATATTACATTGCTATAATATTAACTCAAAATACATTCTAGGCATAACGCAATATCTCAAATATGCTCAAATTTCATTTAAATCATAAAACCCAACATACTAATTTGCTTGTTTTATTCAAATAATTTATATAAATTATGCTATGCCATTAATATCAATTCTAAACACACCCTAGGCATAAAAATATTTCAAATATTATATATCAAACATCATATTTAAAATTTCTAAGTTTTTCTAAATTTTCATCATGTAATAATTTTTAATTTTAACTAAATAACTTAAATAATTAGAGAGTCATCAAATTAAACATCATAACAAGCCAAACATATTTTTAATTTTATTAAATCAACCAAAAATAACAAATAACAATATTTTAAATTTATGTAAAACCCTAAATTTATCCAAGTGTCCTAGAAACTTGATTTTTACTATGAATTCACAAATAATTCAAGTATATTAACCAATTAGCAACAACCCCAAGTGAAACCTCCTACTGTTTGACGATTGAATCTAGGTAAGTACTTGATCTCATTAAAATCACAAACCGAAACTACCACCGCGTAGCTTTTAATAATAGAGACACAAAACCCTAAACGTAGCAATACTAAAAAGTTGCTCTAACTAGGTGACAATGATAATGGAGTATAAAGTGAAGAAGAAGAAGAAAAGAAAAATAGAGAGATATCTCACTGAGAGTATGCGTGAGACAACCAGATGTTTATTATAAAATCAGTGTTGTTTTTAAATTTAATTATCAAAATTAAGCGCTTTTGAACTTATTTATTAAATTTATGTTGCTCAAAAAGTTGTGTTTTAAAAACACAACTTTAGACTTAAAGTTGCGTTTTTAAACTTAAAGTTGTGTTTTTAAGACACAACTTTTATAATTTAAAGCTTGTCTTAAATTTTATAAAAGTTGTGTTTTTAAGACACAACTTAAAGTATTTTCAAGTCACAATTTCTTAAATAACATGAAATTAGTAAATAAGATTAAAAACATCTAATTTTAAAAAATAAGTTTAAAAATCACTTAGGTATGGGTGTAAACACACCAAGAGTTTATTACAAGACCCTCGTTCCCTTCTCTTTCCTTACTAGATAAAATCAAACAAAATTTTATTTTAATTATTTTTTTTTTCATTTTCTTTCCTCCCAAATTTCAAAACAAGCTGTCAAGTGTTTATGCCTCGGCGTGATATGTTAGTATGAGAACAGAGCATAAATTTTCAAATGGGTAGTAGGGTACCCTGGTCAAAAGGTTGCCATTAATGCATAAATGCCGCCAGGTAGGTCCACCAGCACTACCGGAAAACACAAAACATAAAGGCTATAATGATGATTGTCAAACACTTTATTGAATTAGATTATAAAATTCCTTGAAAAAGATTCAATCGGTGTACGATGTTTGCAGGGTTGGTTTTGCAGCATAAAGTTTAATTGATTATTGTGTAAGCTTAGACTAATTAGGAATAATGTTATATAAATAAAAAAATTTTATATAAAATTTACTATTAAAATAATATATTTAGATAAAAGTCATTTATTTTTAAACAAAATATCTATCATGATAGTTTTTATTTAAAATAATATTATTATCACATCATTCTAATAAAATTTTTGTATAAATTTTTTAAAAAAATAATATTTTTCACTAATTATACTTGCTTCAACTTACTTACGTGTAAAAAAAAAAAAAAAAAAAGGTTTACGGGCTGTTCGATATGCGTGCGTCACGGTCAGATGCAGAAGTTAATATCAGAGGCCTGAATTAGCCCTTAAGCTCGATTAATTTCCAAGCACATCCAAAAATTGCTAGTATATCAAGTAATTTTTCGGATTTCTCCATTTATTATGGACTATGGAATGCAATTAAATAACAAAAATAGTTAACCAAAAATAAAATGAATTGGGCTTAGGTCGCCCAAAAAGTGGAGCCCATGTCTACCAACTGGACGTAAGGTGGTTCCATAAGGCCACAAGGCCCATAACACCTACGGTCCAAGACTCTCCACGCAATATTTCTCCTACTGCCACTGTTGTCCGTGTGTCATATACCAATCTCGGTAAATATTCAGTAGATCAGATTTAAGTATTTATAGTGAAGTATCCATTTAATATACAGAGAGTAAAAATTATAATAGAGGTAGTGCCCTAAATCGATGGGTGCTACCTAACTACTGAATTATTTTTTCACGAATCTTACCGTGCCTCTTAAATATCGCTGTGGACAAATTTTTAGCAGGATGGCTGCAAGAACAACCACATGGCTCGAGAATGAATTCATGAAATTGGTAACTTGGAGTTGGTGCCCGAAGCCCTGGAGAACACAGCTTGTAAAGGGGTGCCCAGTTTTATTAAGAAAATGACTCAATTCACTAGGACTATAATATACATTATCACAATGGGAGTCATAGAACACAGGGTAGAAGTAGAACCGCAACGTTTGATTTTTTTTTTTTTTTCAGTACCTTTGACTAATTACTAATTTGTTTTTGAGTTCAGGGTCATTTTTTTTTTTTTGATGACCTAGAACACCAGTCAGATTTGCACTCGAGAATTCGGAAAGAACTGGCCAAATTGGGAAGGATGGGCCCCCTCAACCTCCATACCTCAGATAAATAGCAGGGCAAACGTGACTAGCAGGGTTCAAACTTGGAACCTTACGAACAAAGCCACCTATCTCCTCCGTCCTTACCAATCACGCTGTGGCCTGGGGTATCCAGGGTCATTTTTCATCAGTGTAAGCTTCATCATAATATAAATGATGGTGAATTACAAAAAAAAACATAAAAATGGATTAAACTTGAAATCTCCTACTCTAGCATCAGAACTAGCCGATCATTAGGTTATTGTTTGTTGCTACAAACATGTAGCGTGACACTTGTGGGGCTAACCAAAATATACGTCTAAGAAAAGTATTTTCTCTTTATTGTATAGTTTTGTTAAGAAAATAAAACGAAAGCGAAAGAAAAAAAATAGAAAAAAGAGAGTGTGATTCATAACTTTTACTCCAATTTTCTCTTATTTTTCTTTTCATTTTCTTTTAAATAGAATTAAATAAAGAAAGAAAAAAATAAAAAAATTTGCCTTCCCTCCCACAAATTCCAAACAAAGCTCTAACAATTTATTCTACATTAGTCTTTTTCTTGATTCCGTCACCGCGACGTCCAGGTCAATCTAAGCCACGTGTTAACCCCTCACTGTAAGAAATTTAAATGTAAGCCCAAATATCAATTTTACCGAGACATTGGGAAAATTGTCGGAAAAGACAAATAATTAAAAACCTTATAAAAATACCAGTATCCAAATAACATATGTACGGTACATAACACAGATATCCTTCCCCGAAAAAAAAAGAAAAAAAAATTGATACAGAATACAGATAGATGCATGATAAAACGACATGGGTCCACCATGTGAAACGGTAGGATATTAGTTTACCTCAATTCAAAAAATAAGTGGGACCCACAAACATTTCCCCCTTAGTTCTGTCACACGCGCACTCGCCAGTCGCCCCCACCTTTTACAGAAGTCTTCAAAATTCAAAGCGCCGATTGGTCTTTTCGTTCTCTTATCGTCAATCTTCACTGCCGTCTGGCCCATGTTCATTTCTCTCTTTTTCAACTGTTACTGAAGAAAAAAAAATATCCAGACGAATCACAACCGTTAAACTTCGAAGCTTCTGTGTGACACATGCTTCATTTCCTTCGCGACGCTGTCTACTCTCTCTCTCATCTTTGATTTTGCACCGTTTGAATCAAAAGATTGATTTATTCTAGAGAGAGAAGGGGCTGCGATCGAAGCTTTTATTGGATTTAATAGAGAGAGAGAGAGATCGAAGTTTGAATCGAAGTATAGAGAGAGAAAGAGAAAGAGAAATGAATACAATGGGGAGACAGACGCAGAGATCTGGTGCACCGACGGTGCACCACCAGCGCCAATACTCAGATAATTTCTTGGATGGCTCATCGAACGGTCGGTGGCTTCAATCTGCCGGCCTTCAACACCTCCAGTCCTCAAACACATCTATTCCTCCTGTACAGGTTCTGATCTTTTCCATTTTCTATGGATTTTATCAATGTCCTTGTAGGTATCTGTATGGATCTGGTGTTACAGTTTACTGTTCAATCGTTAGTTTACTTGTACTTTTATGATTGAATGAAGAGCAGGACTATGGTTACTATGGTGGTGGTCAGGGGTCGAGAATGTATAGGAATGCGCAGAGGAGTTTCAATGCAGGAAGTGAGTTTTTCACAGAGCCGTCGACGCCTCCGGTTAATTCGCGGTCTTCGAACCAGAGGAAGAACAGTGAGGACCCAGAGTCGCCAAGTGGGTTCAGTCCTGGACTTTTAGATCTACAATCTTTCGACACTGAGCTTCTTCCTGAGGTGGGTTTGATGCCTATTGAAGTAGACTTGCATTATGATGTGAGTTCTGTAAGATTAGATGGAAGTGTTGTCATTGTGGATCGTCTGTTGATGATCAACATGTTCTGAAGTATGCTGTATATTCCTAACTTGCTGCATTATGATTAATCGAAGCATTTGTATATGATGCATTGTGTGTTTATTTGTTTATTTGGCGTGTGCTGTGAGCAATGGAGATAGCCAGATTGAAGACCATTATTTCCTGCATTTGCAATTTGAAATGTGATGAATATGCCAATATTTACTAATTCTTATATCTTTGTAGTTGATCTGCCGTATTGAGAAATACAATGTTAGTTCTTGTAATGTTCTGCTTCCACTGGAAGGACTGTTCCGATTTGTCCTAATTCATAAGTAGCTGTGGGTGAATTGTAAATATCCTAAACAAAGAGATATGATATTGGTTCTTGGAAATTGACTATTTAGTTATTTTATCTATGAGTTCATTAGATAGCTTTATTTAGTTATTTTATCTATGAGTTCATTAGATAGCTTTGACATTTATGTTCAAATCTGCTGAGGTTTTTGGGTATTCTGTGGGCAGATTCCAGTTCCTGGCCTATATGATGCCCCTGCTCGATATCGTCCTGTCCAGGGAAGAAGCTTCGATGACTCTGAGCCATTCCTTGCAAATAATAAGCAAACTGGCAGAGTTCGTGCCGTGCCTGATAACAACCTTTTTAAAAGTTTTGCTGCAGATAAAGAGAAGGCCAGTAATGTTGCAAAGATCAAAGTTGTGGTATGTTTCTTTCTTATTCTTTTTTGTTTCCCAATTAAGTTCCCCTCTTATGTTTTTAACTTCACCAAATGTGAGGCCTAATAGCTGACCATTTCTAATGCCTGATTGCCAGCTTGAAAACTTTGAAACTACTAAAACCAACTGCTTGTTTTGTATGAGTGTATCTTTTCTCCTCTTCTGTGTCTAACCTACTCAAAACATGTGCCTGTAGTTACCACTTCGTTCAAAATATATGCTTATGATGGCTTGATTGCAGGTGCGCAAGAGACCACTAAATAAAAAGGAGCTGGCAAAGAATGAGGAAGACATCATAACTATAGAGCCACGTTCCAATTCTCTGATGGTTCATGAATCTAAGCTTAAGGTTAGTGTCAGTGCCTGGTTCATTTAGTGCTTGCTATCGAATGTTAATTTTAGTTTTATGTAAAATCTCTTTACTCTCATCCTTAATTTCAACTGTCTTTTATCCTCTTACTGGTTTCTTTTATTTTGTTAGGCTGTGACAAATTTTATATGCTGCTGTCCAAGAATCTATTTGAAGATTGAGTCAATTGCTTGTTGAATTCTATATAATCATGGACATGATACTTTTATGCTTTTGAGTGTGTAATTTTGGGTCTTGCACTGATGTACTAGATTTAAATCTTTCCCGCTAGCTCTTCCATTTTTTTAATTTTTTTTATCTTCCTTACCAAATTTGGTTTCATCTCATTCAACTGTTTTGTTCATCCTATCATTGTCATCGAGATACTTTGTTATATACCACTATAGATATATTTTGCTTCTTAGATGCCTGCTTTTGGTTAATAAGTCAATGGTTGTATTTAACTAATTCCAACAAATGGGCCTTGTCTATTTGTGTTGCATAGAGTAACTTTCTTCATTCCATTCCATTTGAGCCAAGTTTTGTTATTGGGATTTGATTCTAAGTTTTGTCATGCTTGAAGTGGTCCCTTCCCTTCCTTGAGTGTTTAAAAATGGCATGATAGGGAGAAATTAGTTTCAACAATGAAAATGCATTATTACAACAATGATTTAAGTTTAATTGTAGGAGTTAGTTTCTAAAGTTTCCAGTTATACATATGTAATCCAACACTTATTCCACAAAAGCATTTAAGCTTTTCCTTTTACCATAGAAACAGTCCCAACAAAAGTTGGATTCGAGTGGTTTTGGTTGCAAATATTTGCACTGTCTTGAGATAAGAAAAATGTATAACTTTCTATTTTTCTTTCGCTTTCTTTTATTGCCTTTCTCCTATCAAATCTATCCTAGTTGTAGGTGTTTATGATCAAGATTGTTCGAACTTAATGTATGTTGTTGAAAGTTTTGAATCTCAACATTTTGCAGGTTGACCTAACAGAATATATGGAAAGGCATGAATTTGTTTTTGATGCAGTGCTGAATGAGGAGGTTTCAAATGATGAGGTAAGTGCAAGACACAAACAAAAATAATAAATGAGAATGAAAAGACAATATTTATGGTTCTGACCTTTAGTTAATATTGGTCTCTCATTTTGTTTCCACAGGTGTATCATGAAACTGTGGAGCCCATAGTTCCTATTATTTTTCAGCGCACCAAAGCAACTTGCTTTGCATATGGGCAAACAGGTAAATGGCTTTACTCACATATCCGATTGAATCTGTTACTACCTTTCTACCATACCACTCAGAATCAAAGCCATTTCCAGAGTTAATGAGAAGATTCGTTTGTGAAACCACTTTTGATTTTTCAATAAAAATGTTATAGAATTCATTCTATTGGGAATTCTGATGCCAGATACATTTGCATTGTTCGTGAGTTTGTGCACCTCGCTTGTTGTAGGCATGACAGATGTATGTCTTATTTTAGTGTTACATTAATACCCTCCCTTTTCAAGGTTTCATTGTCTTAAAAAAATGGAATATATATGGGGGTAATTACAGCACCACCCCTCAAAGTATGACTCAGTATCATTAAACCCCTTAAACTCTAAAGCGTAACACATTGGCTTGCTGAACTATCAATTAATATCAATCAACACCTTTTGTTTAGCATATATAGCAATCTGTTAGGAAAGTAGATAGATAATTGTCATGTGACTTGCACAGTTTACAAAAGTATGATTTTATAAGTAATTGACCTTCTCTTTTTTGTAATAATTGGCTAATGACTGAAATGCCCGTTGAATTGCCCCTATATTTACTTACCATTTTACCACGCATTTCAATCATTAGATAATTATCATAATAAGAGAAGATCAAGAAATAAAACCATACTTTTGTGAACATGTGCAAGTCACATAACAATTTTTCATCTATTTTCCTAACGGATTGCTAATAGAAGGTGTTGATTGAGACAAATTAATAGTTTAGGAGGTCAATATATCACATTTTAGAGCTTAAGGAGGTTTAGTGATATTGATTCATAGTTTAGGAGGTGGTGTTGTGATTACCCTATATTCATATCTGTGTTTGCTTAAATTTTCAACCCCTCTAGACTACAACCTTTGTTGTGGGGAGTATATCAAGGAGAGAGTATATCTATTATTTGCGTTTGTAGTAGTGTATATCTATTATTTGCGTGTATTCAAACCTTAACATCTGTAAAAGTTCTATATGCGAATATGCATTTCATACTCCCATGAATTTAAAATTTTCTTCCCTTTCAAATTTTCTACAAAAATTGCAATGTGTGATAGGACATACTATTCTATTTGTTATCATCCGCATCATTGTATTTGCTATGATATTGAAATCTGTGATTGGTCTTATTTAGGATTAATCACTCTATACCCACAGTGGCTTGCTCGAAAATCACATACACCCTTTCAACTAAAAAAATTGACACTTACCCTCCTTGGAGTCACAGGAAAAGTGGAATTGTTAAATTTTCCATCCAAACAAACGGGAAATGCATGTCAATTGCAGGCTGCAGCTAATGCGGCTTTGGATTGGTTTTGAAATGTTAAAATAATGCTTGTATCCCCATCATTCTTTTTCTTTCAATTGTTATATTGTCTTCTTTGCCTTCCATTTTCTTCCTTCCCCTCTCTCTTATCAACCTTCCACTGCCACAGGCAACCAACACTGCCGCAGCCAACCACCTACCATCACTCATCACCCAGCCAAACAGCCACCCATGCAGAAACCCATAATCACAAACCCCACCAACTATCTCCTTTGGATTCCACTACAAGCCCATTGTCACAAACCCCACACACCACCGAAACCAGACCCAAGCCACCAAAACCAGACCCAAGTCAACACCACTGGCCATGGCTACCACGACCGTAAATCATCACTAACACATATCCATATCAACACCTTCAAGCCACCAAAACAGACCCAAAGCAACACCTCTCAAATTTAATTTCTTTTTTCTCTCTCTAATACTTTCACCCATACACCACCATTTCTGTTGCCCACCCACTTATATACAACCCCTAGTAACAAACCCCACCAATCACTTCCCTTGGTTGACACCACCACCACCACTACCCATGGCTGCCACCATCGCAGATCATCGCAAACACATCTATGTATCAACCACCATTTCAACATCATCAAGCCATCAAAATCAAACCCCAAATCAATCCTTAAAAAGTCTAATTTTTATCTCTCTCTCTCTCTCTCTCTCTCTCTCTCTCTCTCTCTCTCAACTTAAGGTTTTGGTTAAAAAAAAGGGCAAATACATATATAGACAAACCATTATATATTAGACTAAAAAGATTTTTGTGTAAGGAAATGTATACTATTGTATTTATAATACCTGAATATTCATATATTTTACATAGATTTACATATATGCAAACATAAAATCAAAGGTTAATGTGTAGTAGATAGGAAATTGGAAAGAGAAGGATATTTTTGACATTTCACATGGGCAGCTAACCCCATTAGCCTTTTGCACTTGGTATTAGGGTCAGCTTTTGAAATTAAGGGGGTGGGTCTATGTGATTTTCATGCAAACCACATGGGGGTAAATTAACCCCAATTATTGAAGGTTCAAATCAAGAATTGTATGAAGTTTCCCAACTTCCACAAGTATCAAATGAAGTTACTCAAAGTCTTTTACACTGATCACTACTTATTGGCTGTTTACCTGGGACACTGTTGTTGGGGGACTACACTGCCTTATTGATTATTGGCTACTTAGGAAATTTTCTATGCTGATCACTACTTAGGAAATTTTCTATGCTTGGTCATTATTGGCTGCTTTACACTGCCTTAGTCATAATTGTAGCAGTTGCTCAAATTGTTCAGTTTCTGCATTGAACAATTCATGATGTTTGTTCAAGTAATAACTTTTTACCTATCCACTTGCTCTGAATTTAACACTATTTGGTTGCCTAATCATGGTTGACATCTTGCAGAACATAGACATGGGCTTTATTTGACTGTTTGTTTACTTGTTCAGGAAGCGGAAAAACTTACACTATGAAACCATTGCCCCTTAAGGCATCTCGGGATATCTTGAGGCTGATGCACCATACTTACCGGAACCAAGGCTTTCAATTGTTTGTCAGCTTCTTTGAGATTTATGGAGGAAAACTTTTTGATCTCCTTAATGATCGGAAGTAAGTTCTGTTTTTACATCCTGCTTTGGAATTCTATGTTACCATTAGCAGTCTATATTTTTTCATGATATTTAATTCTCTACTTGTGCAGGAAGCTTTGCATGAGAGAGGATGGTAAACAGCAAGTTTGCATTGTGGGTTTGCAAGAGTACAAAGTATCAGATGTGGAGACAATCAAGGATCTCATTGAGAAAGGAAATGCTACAAGAAGTACAGGCACAACTGGTGCAAATGAGGAATCCTCACGATCACATGCCATTCTTCAGCTTGTTATTAAAAGGTCGGCTGATGGCAGTGAATCTAAGCCTCCCAGAGTTGTTGGCAAGCTCTCCTTCATAGATCTTGCTGGAAGTGAACGTGGTGCAGATACAACTGACAATGACAAGCAGACAAGGTTTATATCGGTTTAAGTGTTCCTTTTATTTTCCCCTTAACAGAAAACTCAGAACTTTTAAGCTCCGTAGCTGACACATTTGATGGTGAAGTTTGGCCCTCCACACCCCCAAAACAACCCCCCCCTCTCTCTAAAAACAAAAAGTCATTTTAGGTAACAATAAGTTGTCAAAAGCATCAAATTTAGTAGGGGAGTCTGCGAAATATAGTCATCTTTCTTTTGCTATTATTTTTTGCTTTCTGATATTTATTAAAGCCATATATACCATTTGAAGTGCTCAGGAGGGTGTTGATGTTCTTAGAGCTAGGTTCGCCCTTTAAAGCAGGGCTGCCGGGGTTTAGCTTGAGTTCTTGTGGGCTCCACCTGCAGCATTAAATAAATTATTTTCTGATGGTAGCCGGTCTTGTGATACAGGCACAATTTATTTTGCTTTTCTGTTTTGTCTAATGTGTTTTAAAATTTATAATGCAGAATTGAAGGTGCTGAGATCAATAAAAGCTTGCTTGCATTGAAGGAATGCATAAGAGCACTTGATAATGATCAGGGTCATATTCCTTTCAGAGGCAGTAAATTAACTGAAGTCCTAAGGGATTCATTTGTTGGAGACTCTCGGACTGTTATGATCTCTTGCATTTCTCCAAACGCAGGATCTTGTGAACATACTCTCAACACCTTAAGATATGCTGACAGGTACTGATAATCTCTTGATGACATGAGTTTATGGCAGCCATTTTACTTGTTTTTCTCCCCTTATTTCTATGATTGCTTACTATTATATCATAAAAATTACATTCTAGGGTGAAGAGCCTTTCAAAAGGGAGCAATTCCAAGAAGGATACTTTATCATCCACCTTAAACCTAAAGGAATCAACAACAATGCCCTTGTCATCTGTTTTACCACCTGGGCCAACCTTTGAAGATGATATAGCTGATTCATGGCCTGAACATGATGAGAGGGAGGAATTTGATGTTTCTGAAGAGTTCCAAGAGCAAGAAAAGCCATTATGGAAGAAGAATGGGAAAGTTGAAGCATACAGTATCCCGAATTCAGAAAAAGTAAGGAGATCCATTGGGCAGACAAAATGGAAGGACCCACCAAAGTTCGATACAAAAAACTCACATGCTGATAATGATTTGAATGCCCTATTAAAGGTAAGAAAGTCAGGAGATTTTTTTATCAACTAAGGTTCCATATGTTGACTCCTGTGGCTTGTTTTTAATGTTTCAGGAAGAGGAAGATCTTGTTAACGCTCATAGGAAACAAGTGGAGGAGACAATGGAGTTAGTTAGAGAGGTTTGTGATAGTCTGTGTTGGCTTATCTTTTTCTTCATGTGGGATTAGACTATAAAAATTATCAGAGAGCTACTTTTTTGTCAAATTCTTAGGCCCTAAATATGGTTCTGAAGTATATTTGGTGCATGCTCTGTGGCCGTAGCCACTAGATGGTGTCAGTTGAGGATAAGAAAAGATCATTACTGCCGCACAATTATGAAAACCTCATATGATCACTTCCTTTTGATCTTTTGAATTTTGCTTATCATTTTCATTGCAGCCTGTGGATTTCATTGGTTGACCCACTTTTGAGATGTTATCTTTTGTTTTGCACACCACACCACATGTATACACCTCTAGATTCAGAAGTTTCGTTTTACATACATTTTTCATACTTGCAGGAGATGAACCTGTTGGTTGAGGCAGATAAACCAGGAAATCAGTTGGATGATTATGTCTCCAGATTGAATGCAATCCTATCCCAGAAGGCTGCTGGCATTGTACAATTACAAACCCGTTTGGCTCATTTTCAGAGACGTTTAAAGGAGCACAATGTTCTAGTGTCTTCTTCTGGTTACTAGATTTTATATGGAGGTGCAAATAAAAGTCAGATGAAGGGTATTACTTCTTAAGAATATTATTCCAAGATCAACACAGCTATTGGTTTGCTTCATACAGCTTTGTGGTTTCACTGGTAGCTTATTCTGCTGCCAAGTGAAGATTTGCAGTCTCAGCAATTTGGGGATCCTTTCTTATTCATCTGCAAGTTCCTGCTGCAAACTGCCAAATTTCAGGAGTTATAGTTTTACATTCATCGTTGATGTTATTATTTTATTATTTTTTAACCCAATTACAGAAAACTATTGGATTCACATGCTGTTTGGCATGACTTTGTAAAGCTTTGCTGCTGCTTCATGATAAAGTGGGATATTCTTGGACTGTGAAGTTCATTTGTTTGAGTGTTTTTACTGTTCAATTTTATTGGTTAACTTAGTCCACTCTGAGTTTGCAAACTGACAAACACACCAATTTGGCCTTCTAAACCTTTATTTGTCATGGTGCATGCTGCATAGATGAACGTTTTGCAAGGTATTTGGCATGTAAATTGAGTTGTTTCATGTTGCACACTATGTTGCGGGTATTTATCGTCCTTTTTGATTGTAAAATGTCACGGTAAGCCAATTTTAAACCCATTTCTTAACTACAAGGCACAAAGTGAATAAGTTTTATATGCATTATGTTTTGTGAGTGAGAAAATGGATTGAAAAATTAGTTTATATATAGTACTCTTGGTTGCATATGAACTTGGTGTAAAAATGAGCTTATTTTGGGTGAAATTATTTGGTCTTTTGGGGGCACCACGTGATCTTTTTCTTTCTCTTGCAATGCAACAGATCTTGCTGTTAGGTGAGTGGAGGGTGCTCAGAACTTGAGCACAACCTCACCTCTCCTCTCACATGAACAATGTTAGCATTAGGTGTGACTCGAACGTCTGCTGTTGTTGTCTTAATTGAAAAAAAAAAGTCTAATGATCAGGTACTATTAAGAATTTGGTAGTAATTCTTATCAAATAGTGACACATTGTGGGTGTATATATGAGCAATTAAAATTTAAGGAGCAGTGGAGAGATTTTTAAAAAATACTTATCAAATTTTGCTTAAGTGATATTTTTTTTAAAAAAGTTTTTCTACTACTTTACTAACTTAAGATTGCTGATATATTCATTTATCATGTGTTACAATTTAATAAAAATTATCGTCAATTACCCAATACTACCTGACCATTTAGAACCCGGCCTCCTTCGCCATTCCACTGGTGGCTCAGGTTCGTCCTACAGGCTATTGCTGCCGTCTCTTCAGGCTTTGCTATTGCTCGTGACTAGCATATAGATCCCTTTCTTTTTATATAGTGGTCGGCCTTCTAGAAGTTTCGCCAGAGCTGGAGTGGTAGCATCTAACTCTCTCGTAATGTTCTTTGTACTATCTTCATGTAATGTCCCATCACGAAAACCAACAGCTGTGATTGCACCTGACTCCCCCAAGATGACCAACAGGCCTTTTATCCACCACCTCAGAATTTCTGGGGAATTCTTGTCGCATTACCAGGATCATTATTGCACTCCCAAACTAATTTTCAATAAGAAGGGCAATTTCGTCATTCAGTTCTTTATCCCTTCCCGCCCAATTGTGATATTTGTAACGACCTCCACTGCCCTTCTCTGCAACTCTGTTTCTGTTCTTTGAAAGAACTAAATAAAGAGAGACTATAGGAAACATTAGTGAGGGAGAGAGAGAGAGAGAGAGAGAGAGAGAGAGAGAGAGAGAGATGATCTTATTGCTTGAAATTTTCGAGATGGATTCCACGAGAAAGCTGAGCTTTTTGGTGTTCCTACTGTGTGTGTTGATCTCTCTGAAGAAAGAAAATGCTGACACCAAGAAGCGTTTGCCAACCGTCACTTGGTCTTCATCTGATTCTGCTTCAATTTTAGCAGTACCATTGTCAATGTCTCGCCCGATGTTCTTGTCCACCAAGGCCAAGAAGCCAGAAGAGGTTGTTCATCCCGAATCACTTGAATATGATTTCTATCGTGAATCTTGCCCTCAAGCTGAGAAAATCATCCGATCAAGGGTTCACCATCTCAACAAGGTGCAATCCGACGTTGCTCCGGCATTATTGCTGCTGGTCTTTCATGATTACTTCGTTGAGGTGAAATTTCTTGTTATTCCTTCTTGAACTCTCTGTTCTTAATTTGTTTATTTGCAGTGCGTTTTGTTCTTTGTTGGTGATTTTGATTTGGGTTTTGTTATTTCTCTGAAACTTCGTGAAATTTATTCTTAGTCCACATCGGGTTCATGCTGTTTCTGTCTGATTTTGATTTGGGGTTTTTTTTTTTTTAATCATTGTGTTACAGGGGTGTGACGCCTCTGTTTTACTGGATGCCACTGATGGAGCTGACAGTGAGAAAGAGCCTCCTCCAAATGAAATCTTGAAGGGCTTTCATCTAATAGACATTATCAAATCGGAGCTCGAAGAAGCTTGCCCAGGAATAGTTTCTTGTGCTGATATTCTTGTTTTGGCTGCTAGAGAAAGTGTTGCTATGGTAAATTACTCTCTCTCTCTCTCTCTCTCTGGATTGTTATCTTATTTGGGTTTGAACCTTGAATTTCAGGCTGGTGGCCCATTCTACCCTCTGCAAACTGGTAGGAGAGACTGCACTCTTTCTTTCTCAGAAGCCTCAACATACGAGCTTCCTAGTCCCCAAGACGATCTCTTAGGTGCTAAAATTTTCCTTCCTCACTTCTTTTTTCTCCCTTGTCTTCTCACTGAAAAGAAATCCTTTTTCTTTTTGGTTTTCAGTGAATAATAATTTCATTTGTTGTATTATTGTTGTTATTTGTCAATTGGTTTAAGCATCATTTCTCTTATGTTACTGCAATTTAAATTCTGTCTTAGGGTGAGTTCCATTTCTAGTCAACCAAACCAACATAAAACATAAGATAATCGCACTAATATGTTTGATTGTATGGGTTTTTTTTTTTTTTTTTCAGGTATTTGGATTATTATAATTTTTTGCCATCCCTGTTCTTGTCAATGAAATCTCTGACCTGGATCATATGAAAATTCATTCATCTGTTTGGTGAATTTTCTTGTTTCAACTATGAATCTAGTCTGAATATGTACGACAGAGTGTTCATGTTGTTATGACTCTTGCTGCTTCTATTTCTCTTACGTCTTTCTGATGATACTCAGCTTTTGCAAATGAACTAAAAATAGGGTTGTGTTCTTTCCTTTGCTGAACAGATGCCCACAGCATTGGAAGAATTCACTTCAAATTCTTCATCAGCCGGCTTTATAATTTTGGTGGGACTGATGAGCCCGACCCATCTATGGACATCGAATTCCTCGACCTCCTGAGATCAAGATGCAACAATAGCCACACATCATTAACATTATCACCATCTTCTTTCAATGGCTCACCATCAGATGCCTCACCATCTTCTGAAACTTGGGTTAGAGCATATGCCTCAGATGTTCCCTCTTCCAATCTCAAAGTGCTGACTGTGCCAATGGGTCAGGTTCGGATCAGCTGTTCAGACTTCAAAGGTGGCCTGAGAAAGCTATGCCACTAGTTCCGCGGCTTTAGCCCATCCCAAGTCAGTTTCAATTTTGTGCTTCTTCACATTGCATATTCACCTATACTGTTTCTGTCTTTGAACTAGTCTGGCATGTATTGGAAGGTCAGAAGAGGATTTGTTGAAATTTTGTAGTTTCAGCAACCAGTTTACATGCAATTAAGCAATACTATATTGGTATTTGTTCATCAAATAGCCGAAATGACAGAAATTTCTCACAGGCTGTTAATTGACTCATCCAATCAGAGAAAACAATTCTCTTGCAATAATAGAGATGTGGTTGGATGTGGGGTTTTTCGTGTGATTATGGTAAAGAAAATGTACCCAAAACTATATGTGGACTAAAGACAACTGTGGATAGTGAAGACACACAATTATTAAGGACAAAAAAATTTAGTACAGCTTTGATCACAGGCTCTTAATAATGCCTCCTAGTGAAACTGGATAGGAATTTTTTTTCTGATTTATTCTCATGCAAATCTGTGGCTAACTATAAAAAAGAACATGAGCTCAAGCAATCTATACATAACCCACATGGCAAAGATACAGAGATTGAACTCCGTATCTTGTAGAGTTAAATTATTGATAGGAAGAAATTATTATATATAGCCATTAGCAAGTGCAGAGAGGGGTTTACAGAGTTGAAAAACAGAACCACACTCAATTACACATTCAGACACACAGCAAACACACACACAGGATAAGAAAAATCAAGAGAGAAAATATAGATTCATATAAACATGGAAGAAATCTTTGACTGCAGTGTCTAGAACTTCAAAGGGCCGAGTCTCCGTGATGAAATGCTAATGCTTGCAGAGGGATGTGGAAGGATGAATTCAGAGTGCATATCCATGAAAAACTTGTCAACAATGTCAAGGTAAACCGGGCATTTAAGGCGAGAATAGTAGTGGAGCACCTCTTCTATGTCCAACACATGATCCACATCGTTCATATCCATCATCTCTAATTCTTTCATCTTCTGTGCCAAACTATAACCCCCTCCATTGGCAATCTGAGGACCTGGCTCTCCTCTTTTGCCTTCGTGGGAACTTCCTATCTTCTTCTCTTCATTCTCTCTCTCTTCATGTTTGTTCTTCAGAGAACTCTGCCCTTCAAACTTCATGAAGCTTCTGCAGCAAGCACCTTCCTCCTTCATTGGCTCTTTGGCTGACATTGCAGTTTTCTTACTCTTCCTCATCACCTTGTCATTATCGGACTCCCACTGGTCAGTGACGTCTCCGTAGAATTGATCCAACTGCTGCATTTCTTGGTTGCTGTTGCTGCAATACAGTGGATTGAGGGGATGGGCTTTGGTTAGCTTTTGGTAGTCCCCAAAGAGAATTGACTTGAGATTTTGAAGGGTTTTGTGAAAGAAGATCTTGGTCTTCTGAATGGCTTTTCTCAGCAGCATTTGTGGCTCCAGTGTTGTTCTATAAGGATAGTGTGTCTCTTTGTCTGTAAATTGGCACTGACAGATACAGCTCCCACTTGCTTGGCTTCTTTCCTCTCCAGATGTTACTTCCATTATACGGCTAAGTTAGATAGAGACTGTTGAAGTTTTTTGCCTGTGCCTTGAGACAAAAGAGAGCAGAATTCAGAGTGTCTCTCTTCTGCTCTGGCTTCCACTTCCATTTTTCTATTAACATCCTCATATATTGGTCTCTCTCTCTCTCTCTGAAGATGCGCAGGATGAGAGCCGGTGACCATCTGATTTAATGACAATCCAATCAGAAGGTCAGGGTATATGGTACTTTGAGCTGCAAGTGTTTGTCAACCCACATATTAGCATGTGATGATGTAGGTCTACAATATGCTCTGAATTTAGAAAACATTTTAGGTAGTATTAGTTTAAAAGAATTAGGAATCCGATGATAATGGGATGTTTCATTTTGACTTCCTGTTGTTGAAAGTGCAGGGGCATTGATTAAGAGGAAAAGTTTAAGGCGGTAGTGGGTTGGTGAAAGCTTTATTCTAGTAATCCTCCTTGCTTTCAACCACTACTTATATTATTATTATTGGCCATTTTTTTACCCAAGGGCCTACTCCATAATTAAGGAGCCCACAGTCTCTCTTTTTACTACAATTAAGGCACTTCATCTCATACCATTATAAGGGCTCCCGTGGGTATGGAGACGTACGGTCAAATGAGAGGTGTTTTCGTATTTTAAATTTGTGATCTCATTCTGTTGTATTTTCATCAAATTATACTAGCCGCATGCCTCATTTTTAAAAGTCAATCTGCTTCCATGAACAGAGTGTAATTTGGGATCTTAATCATGCTTCTCGGGGGTGCAATCCAGTTACTGAGACTGGTCTTTGTCTTCCATATTTCAGGACTTGCAGGTGTGGTTTGTCACTGCATTTATAAGGACAAGCTGTATGGACCCCCATCTTTCAAGAGGCCGGTACCAATATTGATTGAAAACAGGGACGAGTCCAAGAATTTATTGAAATCAGGGATAAGGAGGCTATCATTTCCTGAACACTGGAGTTGCTTTCATATGGTTTCAATGGTGAAATCCTGCCACCAAACTCATATTAGTTGCTCCTGTCCTTGTTAGTTGATCTTAAGCCTCCACTTAAACTAAAAAGGGTAGTCAAGTACAGGAGACTTTGCCACTACAAGATCTTGAAAGGAACAATCGATTAGATGTATCTATGGATGACAATGGACGGGTTTGGATTGGAGACCCCTACCCCAATCTCTTCCCCCATGCCTGCTCCGCCTCGCCCCACTCTACCATGTTTTCTTTATGCTAGTAATTTTTTAAACATATTATGAATAAAATAAGAGATAAAATCACCAAAATAAGAAAAAAATTACAAACAATCATATTTTAATAAAATGTGTACATATAAAAAATAAATATAAATATATATGTACAAAACGGGTCAAGTTCGGGATGGGGTGGTTTATTGCACTTTGTTTCCAAACTTGTCTTACCCTGATTAGTATCATCCTATACCTGTCCCAATAAGAGTGAGACGAGAACTCATGATGTTAGCTTATTTTACTATCTCAAGATGTACTTAGCCTTATCGGATATAAAAATAATCCAAGGCCTTGGGTAGCCCAAGCCTATTCTAAGCTCATTGGACCGAATTTTGTTGTGAGCCCAATCCCGTTTCAGCTCAACCACAAACCTTTGAGGATGGGCCTGGTCCGTATAAGCCCTTACCGAAGCCCAGTATTTCATTAGAGCAGCAGGTTGGATCCGGACCCACTGTGTCGCAAGCCCCAATTGAGCCAACCCTAAACCCACATTTCGCCTCATTCACCAGATATAAACTTCGTCTGTAGAGCCGCCCCTCATCTGCTTCGTCGAGAGCTCAGAAGACTAGGGTCTCTGCACCTGCGAAACAATGGTAACCCCTCTCTCTTTCTCTATTGCTCTATATACGTATATGCATGTTTATATATACATGTGTAAGAGCTTAAATAAGTACGTGATTGAAACAGGGGAAGGGAACGGGGAGCTTCGGTAAGAGAAGGAACAAGACCCACACCCTCTGTGTGAGGTGTGGCCGCCGCAGCTTTCATCTCCAGAAGAGCCGGTGCTCTGCTTGTGCTTTCCCGGCGGCTCGTAAGAGGACATGTAAGCTTTCTCTACAACAGATCGACAATGGAGATCTGGTGCAATTGCATTTCAGTGTATATAACTGTATGTATCATCTTGTATCGATCTCGTCGTGCAATTACATTTCAGATAACTGGAGTGTGAAGGCGATCCGGAGGAAGACAACTGGGACAGGTCGTATGAGGTACCTGCGCAACGTGCCTCGCAGATTCAAGACTGGTTTCAGAGAAGGTGATAGTGACACGCCTTGTACATTTTTCAATGCGTTTCTGTATCTAAAAATATTCACATCCATGAGGGTATCGTTTTTTTTTTTTTTACTGAATTTATTGGTCTCTGTTGTTGTTCATATAGGGACCGAAGCAGCTCCGAGGAAGAAGGAAGCGGGAGCTTCTGCTTGAGGCGGCTGAAGACTTGTAGTTGGCGTGATTTGGGGTACTAAATTATAGTTTCATTTGGCGTTTTCAAGTGTTGGAACAGAGTTAAATTTTTGGGAACATGATTTGGGTTGTGTTACTCTAATTTAATATTTTTAGTTTGTGCTTTTGTTCTTTTGATATGGAGTTCATTTAGGTTTTTGATACATATGCCTGAGTCTATTTCTCTGAATCCCCATTGTCTTGAGGATTTCATGAGATATTACGTTCTATATTGTCATTATGCTGCCACTTGAAAATTTAAAGTATTTAGAAGATCCAAGACTAAGATCAGTTTCATTCCCCAACATATCTCAATCGAAATGTCTACTATCTATATAACTAGAAGATCTAAGACATCAAGTGGACCACTATTTTTTCTTGATCTGGGTTTATAAACTGAGAGCACCCAATTTAGGAAGTATGAACTTGTCGTTGTTGCCCTTTTCACAGAGTGCAAGTGTATTTAAATTCCATGAATTTGGGTCTTTTATTGTTTCTTGTTTTGTTTTGTCTAAAAGCTGGAGTGGTTATTTTGGTCTCCATAGCTAATTTTTAGCTTAACGGTTTGTTGTGTAAACATCTCCCAAATGTTTTAATGTTGGGAAGAAAACTTGACCAAAGGGAGGAATTGGGAATTTTTGTCTTGGTGGAATACAGGTGAAGTTCCAAATTTCTTTACAGCTGTTTTGAGTAGATGGAATTGGAAATTATATTTCCAGGGATGGAGTGAGTGCAGCCGAAATTATAGTATGAATTGAAAGTTGCATCATGTGTCTCATGGGTGAAGATACCGGAATTTGGTCCACTGTGCTTCTTTCTTAGGTTTGGGATGGTATTGAATATATCAGTTGAAAGCTCAGTTTGTATCCTATTTGTAAATTTTATTTTCGATGTTTTCAGAATGGTAATAGATAGCGACCTCCCACTTTGAAGAACCATTCCATATGGACGAATTTGTAATATGAACCAAGGAATATGACTGCACTGGGGTTGATAATAAACTTTTTAATAATTGTGTGAGATGGAGTTGGCGTAGTGAATGTTTAGAGAGATGGTATAATGCCACCAGTGAACGCTAAGTCGTGCTTTTTGACACTTATTTTGCCAAGTGATTAGATGCTGATGTAGTTGGTATGACTGCCAACCTGTTGCTGCTTTTTCTTCGCATTTTGTTGTAGCCTTGTAGGTTGGAGTTAGCAGTAACCATTTCATCATGAGCTTGCCCTGGTGTTGTACAACCAAGCTCATGGTTTGGTTCAAACCCCAGCATCCTCCTCTCCCGTCCCCTAATGGAACAAACTGTTTACATATGAGAAAATCTTACTCAGTCTAGTAATGTTTTTCACTTATTCACTTTTTAGGCTTTAATGAACTCTTTTTTCCGTTGGCTTGTCTGTTTGTGGAAAAATTTTGAGGATAAACGCTTAGGTGGTTCTTGAAATGATAATTCAGTAGGCAATATTTTGGGTTTTTTTCCACAATAATTAAATTTGAAAAGGTATTTTCTGAAATAATAAAAATCAAAACCTTATTCCCAATATAAGGTAAAACGCACATTGTAAATGCGTTTTTTAAAAAAACATAACCTAAAATTACGTTTTTTAACGAGTAAAATAAAAAATAAAAAAATAAAAAAAACGCAAGTGGTGGTTGCGTTTTTTGAGAAAACGCAATTTGTAATTGCGTTTACTCAGAAAACACAACACACAGTTGCGTTTGTTCTGCCTTTTAGTCAGCCGCCCAATTCCCACTTTTTTCCCCTTTCCCCTTTTTCCCGCCACACCCCCCCCCTCCCTTTCCCACTTTTCTCTCTCTCTCTCTCTCTCTCTCTCTCTCTCTCTTTTTTTTTGTTTCTCTCTCTCCTTACTTCTCTCTCCTTCTAATTTATCATTTCTATTTTATAAAAATTATACATAATAATTATAATATTTTAAAAAAATTTTAAAATTAAAAAATAAAATAAAAAATATGTTTTGAGTTAAGTAATAATTAAAATATTTTAATTACAAAAATTTAAACAAAGTTAAGTAATAATTAAAAAATATTAATAGCAAAAAAAATGAACATAATCAAGTAATAATAAAAATATAGACAAAGTGTTATAAAATAACAAAAATTATAATACTATAATACTTTATTTACTACAAACTACTTTATAAAATAACTATATATTTAACAATACTTATTTTACTAATAAATATTTTACTTATTTTATTTTTGAAATTATTTTTTACAAATTTTTGCTATTTTATAATACTTTTTATAACATTTTATCACTGATTAGTAAAATATTTTAATTATTACTTAACTCTATCTATATTTTTTATTTTATTTTTTTAAAATAAAAATAATAATAATAAAATTTTTATAAATATTATAATTTTATGTATAATTTTTATTATAAAATGAGAATGAGAGAATAGAGAGAGAGTGAGAAAGAGAAAAGGAGAGACAAAGGGAGTATAGAGAGAGAGAGACAATTTTGGACAAAACTCAGGCGCGTTTTATGCTTAGAAAATTAAAATTGAACAACATTTTATGCGACTCGATTTTGCTCTTTTAAAGCATTAACTAAAATGATGTGATAGTGACATTCTCAGACCAAAAAGTCAGACATATGATAAAATATAAGTTTATATAAGTTATTATTTGGCTGGACTATGAACTTAGTTTATGATTAAAAAGTTACGAATAAAAAAAAATTAGCGTGACTAGACTCAATTTACGAATAAAAAATAAATGAACATTGTGGGTAACCTCATTGCTTTCGTAGATTCATGGCCAAACATAGGATAAAACTAAAAGAAGTAGCTACTAACATCTGATATTTTATGGACCATGTTCGTAACAACACAGTGGTTTGCCGCGAACAAAAATGATACTAGGTAGATAATTGACAAAGTCATCATCGGCTTCTGCTTCAGAAAAGTCTGAAAGTTCTGGGTCAGAAACCAACAAGGGATCTTCAATAATTTCTACCAGTTGTTGTGTTAGATCACCACTGTCTGTCTTTGCTGGCTCTGTGAAATGATACCTGTCCAATCTTCGTTGCATTTGATCAATCTCGCGTTCTAGTGCTTTCATGACCTTATTCGTAGGTGATCTTTTGTTCCATAGGTTAGCTGAACGAGCCTTTGGGACACGGAGGCCATGCCATCGGCAATACATCTTTTGCTCACGCCTTTTATCGAGTAAGTCTTCCCACGGTAACCTTATGCATTGATCATCCGTCACACCGGGAGGTGGTCGTACGGATGCATTGCCAATGAAGATGTGACTCACTGGACCCGTCGTATCGTGCATAAGGATAGGTTTGTTGAGAAAGCTACGTTTTCGGCCATACCATTTGTTACCGATTGGGTCTATGTATGTACCCACCATACGTGAGAGTCTTGATGGTTGGCTTTCATCCATGTCGACGGTAGGATTCGCACGACTAGACGATGCCCCAAACAAGCATTTTCGTTTCGACATGTATACAGGTATGGTTGAGCACTCCTGCACGTAATCAGATGAGGCATCAATTAATGTTACTTAATATATGAGTCTTTAATTGACATGACAACTCTTTGGTGATGACTTTTCCATTCATGTTCTTGTCACGAGCATGGGGGATGCAACTTTCAAACTGACATAAGGGATCTTTATAGCTTTAATTGACATGACAACTCAGTCTTGACTTCTCATGTTATTGGTGCAACATTTAATTGACATGACAAACCTATGGTGTACACTTATCCAGTCGTGTTCTGGTCACGAGCATGGGGGATGCAGTATTCACATGATGAGGGGTTAATAACTGTAATTGACGTGAATACTCTCTGGTACAGCCTTGTTACTGGCATTTGTTGCAGATGTAACATTCATGTAAAGAGGGTATAAGGTATTGCTCTTTATAAATACCTCTTATATGAGGGAGGATGTGACACTGTAAAATTAAACATTAATCTTGTTATATGATTTTTTGCTATTATACCTGTCTTAAAATTAAATGTATACGTATGTTTGGTGAGTTGCCCGCAAAATGATTAGGAAAATTTAAAAGCGATGTCATACCACGTACAATATAAACTACATGAAAATATGCGATGCTATGTCTCTGGGGGTAAAACCCCTATAATAGACAATAAGAATAGATAATTCCACCTACAATAGATAATACTAATGAAACGCCCCGAAAATTGATCGCCCAAAACGCCCCCCTGTTAGACATGTTCGAGCTCGTCGAGTTCTCGATCCTCTACGAACCGCCACATCCTGTTGCTCGTCCTGAGCACTTGGCCCTCTGTCAACACCCACCTCCGCCTGCTCGTCATCCGCTTGCTCGTCCTCATCACTTACTGCTACCAACTCTTCATCATCGTGCTGAACATGTGATGACCCTGGTGCATAAGTCGATGTTGGGTACACACTATGAAAATCATGACTCATCTGTGACGGCCCTTGCGCATATGCCGATGAAGGGTAGCCACTGTGAAAATCATGAGTCATCTGTGATGACCCTGGAGCATAACTGGATGAAGGGTAGCCACTGTGAAAATGATGAGTCACCTGTGACGGCCCAGCCCCATAAGTCGATGCAGGGTAGTAACTGGGAAAATCATGATAGTGCTGTCCAGAACTGCCCCCTACAAACGGATCATGACTATACCCGGGGTCTATCTGAAACATAACTGGAGATACTTGCCGGGTCGGTCGTCGATGCGATGTCCTAGGAGGATCATGTGTGCCAAAGTAGCCCTCAGTAGGAAAGGATGGCCTATATGATGCTGTCCCGGAACTCTGACTAGCATAACTATATGGGGTAGGTGTCACGTACCCGGCACTATATCCACCATGAACGAAAGAAGGTATCGAAGAGGTGGATCGGCGTGCAGGGGTGGGATGAGGTCGCATGCCATGTGGAACACTGGCTCCTGGGGAACCAGAAAGCGGGGCATCGCGGGTACGCCGTCGGTGCTGTGGGACACGGTCTGTCTCTTGTAGGAGGGATAAAGAAGCCATGGCACGAAGCTGTATCTCATAGATTTCCTTCATTGACTCCGTTCTAGGGAAGTCACGTAGAGCGCGTGTTCCCCTATCATATACGTCTGTCCATGCTTCTGCCTGAAAAATAATTTAATAAACTTTTATTATAATATCTAAATATAATTTTGGTATTTTAATATTTAACTGCACATACCATCGCATCTATGGTGCCCCCGACACCTGAATATCCTCTATCTGTGCGTCTTAGTGGATTTCCAATATGGAGGCGAGTGATGCTCCTATACCAAGTCATATAAGGATCAGTGGAGGACATAGGTATATCATGAATCTCGCCATCAACTATACGGTCCATCCCATGTGACCAGAGTGCTATATACGCTGCATGAAAATCACTCCAATCAACTCCGGGTCTCCCCCGTCGATCCACTGAATGCAGATCCCTCCTGGTGTTTGGATGGTCCGGTATGTCCTGTCTCATCCCGAACTGGCGCATCACTCGATTTGGTAAATATAACTCCACAACTTCAAAGCACACAAGAGGAACCAATGCCCTCCAAACCTCCATCCCAGCAAAGCAGTAGTAGGGCAACGTGTCCATAATGGGCTCGTATGGGGTCTAATGAAACTGAAAAATACAAAACAAACAATCAATTATCATGTAAAAAAATTTAACTACAATCAAAACAGACAACATGAGTAACATAACGACAATCAATTGTACAAACTAGAGGTAACGAATGTAAAATGTACAACAGATATAACTCACATTTTCGGGGCGAAGTCGGTCCAACTGATCCCTATACACAACGAGGACATGGGTGGAAACGTTTGTCAGGAGGAAATCATCATGCCACCTGCCCCCTAGCGGTCTAGCTGGAAACTCGTATTCCTCAATAATAAGCGGCTGCTGCGCAGGTGTAATTGAAAGTGACTTTCGTATAGGCGTCATAATTGAGAATCTCTCCCATACCCAAATCTGAATGATTCTCAGTCTCAATATGGAAGGATATGATCGTCTAAACTAAATCACAACATGAGTAACATAATGTTTTGCATACCTGCAGCAGTGTAAGCGGGCCACTGATCTCAGAAGAGTTAGGACGTGCGGCGCGACATAACCCCCTGTACAATGATGCTAAAACTGCACTCCCCCAGCTGAAATCTCCACAAGCATCAAGGTCTGCTATCAAGGGTAAGTACATAGGTCTAAACAGCGTACCAGAGTGATCTGGCATCATAACGCCGCCAAGGAGTCTCAATATAAATGCCCGAGCATGGCGCTGCACTGTGATCTCATCAGCATCATCCGCAAGTGCCCCAAACGTCTCACTTAACCACCTAAGTCTCACAAAATTTTTTTTGAAATTTTCAGGCCCGGGTGCAACTCCTAAATGCTGCATAAAAATAGGGGCCCATCCCTGCGGCGTCAACGGGCCAGAAGGACCTGCAAAATGTTAGTAAATTAGAGTTTAATTGTTCGATACAACATAATAACGTGTATAAGGTCATGAAGTAACGCGTGTAATTAAATAATGTCATGAACTGTAATTGTGAATTGTAATTACGAACCTGTAACAGCCTTGCCAGTAATCGGAAGACCGTATATTATGGAGACATCCTGTAAAGTGACTGTCGCCTCCCCAACAGGCAAGTGAAAGGTGTGTGTCTCCTGTCGCCATCTCTCAACCATGGCTGTGAGCAAAGCATGATCGTGCTGAATCTTACCGACGCGGTATACACCGTAAAAACCGCCATGGATCAAATAAGGAATAATGCGGGGGTCTACAACATCGTCGAATATACCTGAGTCTCCCCGGCGACAATGCATAGGCTCCTCACACTGGCGATCAAATAAAATGAATGCGTTATAAAATGGTAGTAGTTAGTAACAAAAACTAAATGTTAACTATTATGTATATTATGTACAAGTTCTACAAAACTTACCCCGTGGTCCCACACAACCTGTGACCGATGAATATCCTGTAACGTAAGTACACTGCCATCGATGGGCCCACCAGCTCGTCGTTGTGATGCCATAGCGTAAGATATTTCTGGAACGTTAGTAAAATGCAATACACAAAATTGATGAAATAATTATTGATAGGTTAACATAGATGAGACAAGTTTAATATACTCACAATCATATATATAATGCTTTATCAAAAGTATAAGAATATAACATGCACGAAATAATTATTCACGAAATAATTTGTATTTATTATTCATGAAATAATTATTTGTATTTGTTATTCACATAGATGGAACGTTAGTAAATTTGTATTTGTTAACATAGATGGAAGGTTTGTAAATTTGTATTTGTTATTCTCGAAATAATTATTCACAAAATAAGTATAAGAATGTAACATGCACGAAATAATTAGAATTGCAAATTTGCACATTTTGAAGCTCAGTCTCAAATATAAATGGATTACGTACATGTACTATTCCCTAGTGTTCCCTTCCCCTTCCCCTATTTGGACAACGACGTCTGTTATGACCAGACTCCTTGCATAAACTACACTTGAAAGTTTGTCTATTTTGCCTCGATTCGTACCTTGAAAGTTTGTGTTTGCCTTTCGTCCATTTCGTTAGGAATCCTACTGTGTTCAGGACGGCCTTTTCGGGCTACACGTTTGCGATGGGGGTTTGGGAGGACAGTAGGCCCTTCATAAGGAGGCCAGTAATCCTCCATTAACAGTGGGGCAAATGGAGTCGCGTACACACGGGCATACGCTTCTATAGTGTAGTGGTCGTCAAATAAAAACCATGGTTGCTTTCCGGCAGTTGCAGCAGCAGCAAGCATGTGGGAGCAAGGCAGGTGAAATATAATCCATTTTCCACATGTACAGCTAGGCGGAAAAAGTTGCACGGCATGTAAATGACCCCCTTTAGTCCCCCTCCTGCCGGTCAACACATTGACAGACACTGTGTCCCTGTACAACAAGGAACAAAATTTTATACATATTTGCTGATAGATTTTAAACAATAGCAATTTAATGATGGAGGTATTAACATATATTACCAATTACAAACTGTGACAGTATGACCAGCTGCTTTTTTACTCCACTTCTGAAATCTTTCACGCACTTCTAACGGGTATGCATGGCCACTCTGGATGTCAACTTGTATCTCACTATGTCGTGTAACAAAACTCTCAACAAGACGGTAGTAAGTGACTTGCACAGCTGCAATGATGGGCAAGTTACGTGCGCCTACTATCGCACTATTGTAGCTCTCAGCATTGTTAGTTGAATTGATCCCCCAACTATTCCCGCCATCGTGAGCAAATGTCCACTTAGTAATATCTTCCCCCATTAGTTCATTATAACAAGGTTCACTTATCTTCTTAATTCTTTCCATTATAATGTTGAACTTTCGCAGTTGACGAGCTGTGCTAGCAGCCCACACCAAGTCCTTGATCCTTATCATATTGTACTTCTTGTGGTAGTTACTACGAAAGTGTCGAAGGCAATACCTGTGAAAACCAGGTGGTTGATCATCACTTGGATGCTCCCATATTCGATCAATGGCATTTAGTAGGCCCCGGTGGCGATCCGATAGTATGGTGACACGTTCCCTATCAGGGACAATGACGTGTCTCAATAAGTTGATGAACCATGACCAATTACGTGTGTCCTCACCCTCGACAACGGAAAAGGCTAGAGGAAAATTTCTACCCCTGGCAGTGACCCCCACAGCGATAAGCATGACACCCTTATATTTTCCATAAAGGTGGGTACCATCAACTGAAATAACTGGCAAACAGTGCTTGAAACCATTAATACATGGTCCGAATGCCCAAAATACTCGATCAAACACGACCATGTCACGAACATCCCGATTGAAGGTCTCTAACATTTGGATTGTTCCAGGGTTTCTTGACTGTATTGCCATCAAATATCTTGGAAGTTTTGCGAACGACTGTTTCCAATTACCGAAATACCATCTCTATGGCTTTTGTTCTCGCCATCCATGCTTTCTTGTATGAGACGGAATGGTGGTAATGTTGTTTGATATCTTCCATTATGGACGCAATCTTCCAATCTGGGTCTTTCTGTACAAATAAAACACATTTTAAGTACTTTAGAGGAACTTCTTTCATAACAAATTAATCAGTTATTGTGATAAAGTCTGAATCAAAGTTAAACTCACCGCTACTTGTGCCATGATAACATCTGCAATAAAATTTGCGTCTAGGTTACGATGACCCATGTTTGGCATTCCGTACAAACAACAATGAGGCCCATTATACTGCGTAACCTCCCACATCCCATGTCTTTTGGTGGACGCACGAATCATCCAAGGGCAATCGTGTGCACACTTTGCTTTAAACAATTTCGTAGTTGATTCAACAACTGAATACTCCTTGTTGTTGTGCAAGTGATACGTTGTGCATGCATTTTTTACAGCTGCCTTGTCATCGAATAGCATTCCTATTTCAAAATTAAGATTCTGCATGTCCTATACGGGCCCATGACGAAAATGATCCCTTCCAATTACAGGTGCATCATATGCCTCTGGCAATGTGGTAAAGTAAGGAACTGGGATCTCTCGTTGTTGTTGAACATCGTTGTCGGAATCGTTCAACAGAGCAACATCTATATGTTCATCAGATTTTTCCGACTGTGTATCCGGAGACCTTACATTCAAATCAATTTGTATGGGAATGGATTGGCAGCCTGATTCAACCATATGTTGCACTAGATCTCTCCCTTGGCTATGTCTCATCGAAGGCTCTTGTGAAGGACCAGCGGTATCTCTGGTAGGCCGATGTTGTGACATACTACTCGACCCAATGCCATAATCAACAAACGAACCTTGGTAACCACTTTGTTGCGTGCTTTGCAAATGAAACGGGTTACCATATTGGTTAAATTGTTGTGAATATGGCACACTATGGCCAATAGAGTCTGATCCCAATGTTAATATCGTCGAGAAGTTCCACGCTGTTGATGTATCTCCCTCAGCCGATAAAATCTGCTATACCCCTGAATGTCACCCCATATTTGATCCGCTGCAGTGTCTACATCTACAACTGCATCCTCTACTTCAATGTACAACTCGATGCATTCCATCCATGGCTTTTTCTGTGGTAGCCGTAAGGCAATTTGCAATGTCCGATCATCTTTAATCACAACTTTTTTATATTTAGTCGAGCCCCCTTCATTACTAACTGGAAATCTGCATATAATTTTCAGCCTCACATGTTGTCCATCTTTGCCAATCATAGGCATTATCATATTTTCTAGTTCAGACATTTTTAATTGCAATGGTAAACTGCAAAATGTCTGACATTCCATGTTGTACACAATCCCTTCATCAAGATCTTTAATTATTTCACCACCTCAATACAACATGGCCGTTGTTTCATCCATTCTTGCACCTATTAAACAATAATTAAATAAATTCTAATTTATTCCATCTATTTCATTGGTAATTATCATGGCATTTGTAGCATATCATAATATTTTATTACTAATTAATAACATATTTTTTAATTTAATTATTTTACTCATACATATTGAACTAAAAAAAATCTATTAGTTTAGTTTTTTTTTTTTTTTTTTTGGATCCTATAACCTTTTTTCTTAGTTTATTAGTTTAGTTTTTGTTTTTTGATCCTACAATTTTTTAGTCCACTGAATATTATTTAGTACAAATAATTTTTCTAATAAATATTTATACACATTTCTTAAATTAAGGCCATATACTAATTTCGTAAAAAATATATTTTCCTTAAATTTATAGTGAAAAAATTTTATTTTATGGTATTTTGTAATTATTTTTGTAATAAATTTTTTTTAGCATATCATAATATTTTATTACTAATTAATAAAAAAATTTTAATTTAATTATTTTACCTATACATATTGAACTAAAAAAATCTATTAGTTTAGTTTTTCGTCTTTTTTTTTTGGATCCTATAACCTTTTTTAGAATATTACAATATTTTCTTACTAATTCATAACATATTTTTTAATTTAATTATTTTACTTATAAATATTGAACTAAAAAAATTTATTAGTTTAGTTTATTTTTTTTGGATCCTATAACGAATTATTCACTGAATATTATTTAGTAAAAATAATTTTTCTAATAAATATTTATACACATTTCTTAATTTCATGGCATCCTACTTACTAACCAATCTATTTTTTTAGTTAATTAGTTTAGCTTCTTTTTTTTTTTGGATCCTATAACCTTTTTTCTTCTTTGGATTGGAACTTTTTTATAGTAACAAAATAATTAAAGTAAGGCTATAATTATTATTTTTTTATATATTTTTTTTTATGAACAGAATGTTATCTAAAAAACAAATGGATAATAAATAGTAAAGAACCATTATTTTGAACAATAGATATCTTTCACATCCACCTAGATTAATTAGTAACCTCTTTATTTTAAAATGGCAACTCCAAAAAAACGTACTTCCAATTATTTTCATAATAAATTTTTTTTAGCATATCATAATATTTTATTACTAATTAATAACATATTTTTTAATTTAATTATTTTACTCATACATATTGAACTAAAAAAAATCTATTAGTTTAGTTTATTTTTTTTGGATCCTACAATTTTTTAGTTCACTAAATATTATTTAGTACAAATAATTTTTCTAATAAATATTTATACACATTTCTTAATTTCATGGCATCCTACTTACTAACCAATCTATTTTTTTAGTTAATTAGTTTAGCTTCTGTTTTTTTTTTTTTTTTTGGATCCTATAACATTTTTTCTTCTTTGGATTGGAAATTTTTTATAGTAACAAAATAATTAAATTAAGGCTATAATTATTTAAATTGAAAGATGCCACACACTAATTTCGTAAAAAACATATTTTCCTTAAATTTATAGTTCCAAAAAATTTATATGTTATGGTAATTTCGTAATTATTTTCGTAATAAATTTTTTTTAGCATATCATAATATTATATTACTAATTAATATCATATTTTTTAATTTAATTATTTTACTCATACATATTGAACTAAAAAAAATCTATTAGTTTAGGTTATTTTTTTTGGGATCCTATAACCATTTTTAACATATTATAATATTTTCTTACTAACTGATAACATTTTTAGTTTTGAATTTATTTAACCAACTAACATAAATAAATCACATATTTTTCCCAAAGGCCTTTTCCTAAATATACTAAAAAATTAAATAAATAAATAACATATAAATTTTTTTCCTAACCAATGTAATGCAACACAAATAATATTTAGCTTACCAACATAAATAAAAAAAATATTAGTTTAGTTTTTTTTATTTTACCAATGAAAATAATCAACTAACCTATTTTTTTTGCAGAATAATGGAGGCCTTTTTTGAAGTAGCATGAGCAACAAATATGGCTATGGATTGGAAAAATAAAATAATAATAGAAAGTTAGTAATCTATGAATTATATAATAAAAAATATTATATTTTTACGTAATTATTATTATTTTTTACTACTACATCATAACATATACTATTATATATATCACATACGAGAGAGAATGACTAAAAAAAAAAAATTAGAGTTAGAAATTACCTAGTAGAGTTTACACAAGAGATGATCCCTGTTTTTGATCAGCCTTAGAGCGAAGTAAAAAATAAAGAGAATACGGGGTAAGAAACAGAGAGATGAATGAGAAAGAGAATTGGGGTGAAGGAGGAATGGAGAAGTTGGATGAAAAAAAAAAAAGAATTTCGGCAGTCACAACTTGAATTGCAAATGATGCAGTAGCTGCAAAGTAATGCAAATGAAGAATGGGTGAATGGGTTTGCAAATGAAGAATGGGTGAATGATGGAATAAGTAGTCAAATTGAAACGCAACTGTCAGTTGCGTTTTTGACAAAACGCAATTGACAATTACGTTTTGTCAGAAACGCAACTGACAGTTGCTTTTTTCTGCAGAAAATTTTTATGAAAACGCAACTGTCAGTTGCGTTTATGACAAAACGCAATTGTCAATTGTGTTTTGTCAGAAACGCAACTGACAGTTGCTTTTTTCTGCAGAAAACTTTTATGAAAACGCAACTGATAGTTGTGTTTTCTCTGTATATTTGCAGAAAAATTTGGTTTTGTCGGTCACGGGTGGAAAAAAGAAAAAAACACAACTCAGAGTTGCGTTTTCTCAAAAAACGCAACTTTAGATTGCGTTTTCACATAAAAACGCACTTTTAATGTGCGTTTTACCTTAAATTGGAAATAAAGTTTTGATTTTTGTTATTTCGGAAAATACCTTTTTAAATTAAATTATTTTGGTAAAAAACCCCAATATTTTCTTGAAATGATAATCAAGGTGATTTTAGTGTCCAAGATCATTGTTTCGTTGCTCCATCCTGATTCATATTACTTGGGTGGGGTGATTCATGCAGGCCTAGATGCTTATTACGTTGCTGCAATCTATTGAGTATTAGGCCTAGATTAGCTACAAACTTTGTAATAATGTGTGGTGGATGAAATGGTGTGATAACTGATAAGATTCCAGGTCTCTTGTATGACTGCTGATAGACTTTAGCAACTAGGGTACCCGTGGTTTCAACGCCATATTTTCCCTTTCAACTTTTTCAGCAGAAAAAGGTTTTGGTGTCTGGCCTTTGCTGACTTCATTGCCAAAATGTAGTTGCTGACTAATCTTACATTCCTTGGCTAAGCATTTTCAGCTAGCTTTTGTTTTGAGCTCAGGTTGATTTGCTTGCATCCTCAAAATATAAATATTGAAAACAAGACGTAATATTGATAACGGGACACATTTGAGATATCTGTACCAGTCCGGGGATTTACATGTAATTTCCTCAAAATAGCAAAAGCCAAAAGCTAATTACAAGTCGGACCCAAGTCTGACCTGATGACCTTGGCATTTCAGATTGAAAAATCGATTTTCATGACGCAAGTTTCAGCGAGGACATGAGGAACATGTCCTGCAACAAATTATGTACCTCAAATAACTCAACTCAAATAAGCCTTCTTCCCAATTACTTGGGTTCGGCTATATGAACTCTGTTTCCTCAAATAGGAAACAGAAAAAGAAGGGGAAAAAAGAATTGGTTTCAAGCTGTGATAAAGATGTAATATGCAGTCACGTAGGGCTGAATTCCCCAAACTTTTCCTTCTCTACATGCAACGGCCTGAAGACATAATCCATCTCTGGGAATGCTGACAATAGCAGCAGCTCAAGAAGTTCAAAAGCCAACTGCTTCAAAAACACAGATGACTGCACAAGCAAAAAAAACCCACACCCACGAGCTTTTAGAAAGATTCAGACAGGACTACGCAGCAACAGTTTCATCATTGTAACCTATTTTCAAATATCAGATAAATCAAACAAATGAGACTGGCAGTTGTTCACAATGGACATACTTTTTTTTTACCTGATAATATTAATTATACTAAACGGAATAAGAAGAGAAGGTAAAAGAGTAGAAGAACAGAGTTTTATTTTGATTTTTATTTTTTTATGTATTTCCATGGAAATTCAATGAGAGGAACCTTTATCCAATCTGCCAAAAGACAGTACAAACCAATAATCATGGATATGATTTTTCTAAGCTACCCGCATTTGGTTATAAATTTTCCTGGGTGGAAATAATGGAATTGCAACCATAAATTACTAGTGCAGGAATGCAATATGGGAAGTCACTTCTAACAGAAAAACAAAACAAAAAAATTAAAAAATATCAGAAACAAACTGATTTCTTTAACCCGTGGTAATACAAGATTTGCTTATTCGAAGGTGTTTAGGCAACCAATTATCCAAATGATGACATAACATGGTAAATCCCGAAATATATTAAGCACAGTAGCTTGTTTCTCATAATGAAAATCACCTGAAGAAAGTGATAGAGATCCTTGGCACATTGTTCATACTCCTTATGACCCACAAGACCCACAATAGCAGCTGGTGCATTATCTGCATTGGATTAACAGGGTTTGCTTACATTTCCGAGCCTGGCAATTGGTTTTCCAATACAATAAAATATTGCCTCAATGCTATTAATGAGCATGAAATCCATGGGACACGTAAAATTACCAATCATTAGCTCGTATACAAATTTTGCACGCCGTTCAGCTTCCTTTTGTTGATGCTCATCCAAGTTGTGGATATTCTCTTTCATAGGTGAAGATACAGGAGTGGGAGGTTCGCCATGAGGTGTGCTCCCAGAGGGGTTTGGTCGTTGTCGATTTGGATGCCTTGTTATGAATATTCCATCAGGCCAAAGTATCTATAAATCAGAGGAAAATCAGACTTATCTGACACTTGTGTTTAAAAGACTACCACAAAACAAGCACAATAACTCCCCATCCTTCTCCTTTTACAGGAAAGCGAAATGACTGACATGCCTATTGGTTACCATAAGCTCTCCAACAATTTCAAAAGTAACAAGTCAGGTTCGAGGACCATGCTACTAATAAAAAAAAAAACTATAGCAAACCATGGTCAAACTCATTTAATAAGAGTATGCTTCCGAAGTTCTGAACGAATATATGTCGTGCTTAAAACTCTCAGGTCACATCAAACAACTTTTGACAATCTAAATGTTCAGTATCAGGGCTAAAACAGTCAAAGATAATGTTATCAACCAAAGTAAAAGGTCAAATAACAGTGACTATCAATATTAAGTGCATAAAACATGTTAACCTAAATAGATTTTTATACCCGCTATCAAGAACTTCAAGCATAGCAGAGTTCATCCCAATACTAAAGCAAAAGATAAACAGGCATACTGGACTTAAATCAAGAAGTTTCTCAAAGATAACCTGCTCAATCCGCCTGATCCCTGAAGCAACCACTGAACCCCTACGCAAAAGCTGAATTTTCTCAATCAGCCAATCATCAAAGGCATCCCCCATTCCCAGTTGTAATACCTGTTTGGCTACCCAGATAGCCTTCTGCCTGTAATGCACTAGAAGTAAGTATTAGGGAAACTCTGGCAAACTGAAGATATTTGGACAGAGATTTTCAAATTCACTACTCAATATAACTCTAGACAATTTGACAATTCGACATATCAAATACCTGATCCATCCACCATCTTGGAGTTGGAAAATAACATCAACCAAATCTAATATGGGGACACTTAGGTTTGGCAGTACCCACTGCATTGAATAAACAAAGATTACAAAATGCATCCAGAGTACAAATGGGTAGGATGCCACATACTACGAACCAATATTTACCAAGTGACAAAATAAAAAAATGGTAAAGCAATTCCTAAAGTTGAACATCAGTAAAGAAACTTGAACACAGTAGACAATAGATAGACAGTGTTACCTCAGCAGGGAGGGTTGGATTGGTAGCAGCATCAGTAAGCGATTTAGATGAAGCTTGTAAACCATCACATTCATGTCCCTTCCTGGACTTTCTGGTTAGAGATATATTTCTTTGCTCCACATTATCAGAGTCATGCACTGAATCCTCAAATGGCTTCCCAAATTCTTTTGCAGGCTTTTTTTTTGGAGAATGAACTGCACCTTGTGTATTTAATCTCGACCCATCTGAAACAAAATTATGCTTCATTGGTAATGCAGATTCCTTGCTTTCAGCATTTCGCTGCTCTCTCCAGGAGGATAAAGGATTTTCTGTGGGCCCAAGAGCACACTGAACCTCTTTACTTCTTTCATGTGGTGTGCCATCTTGGTCAACTAGAAAATTCCAAAGCATTATGGGACAATAATGCATATATAGTAGACACAAGCATTAAGAAATTAAGAAAAATGAAAATGCTGCCAAGAAACAATTCACCTGACAATGTCTCAATATATATGTCTGCAATTATGCAAAACAAAGTAATCACAAAAGTCTCCATGAAACAAAGGTGATGTGACTTTTTCCCAAGAAGGAATCACAAAACAATTACAAAAAAGAAACAGCAAACCTGGGAATCAACACTAAGGAAGTCCCAAACTTCAATTGATCCTGAAATTCTTGGAAGCTGAAGAAGCTTCTGAGGAACAGTAACATATGAAGGATCATGGACTAACAGGAGAAACAAGAAAACATACCAAGAGAAATGAAAATGTGACATCACATATTGAGTACTAATATAACAGTGGACTTACCACAATATAACAAAAAAAGCATGAGTATTTTACTAAATGCACAGAATAAGACCAGACGACAATCAGTAAGACGAAAGTATAGCATACTAAGGCACAAGACTTAACAAGGACTGTGGTAGAACCAATCACCAATTACATAGGACAGGAAATTTGCGGAAAAACAATTTCAATCAGATTTCAGTTGCAACATGAGATCAAGATGTGAGATCTATATAATACTCCCTCCTTCCAAAACGAATGTTCTTTTGAAACAGCTCTTTCTGTTAGGAGATGCAATTTGCCTATAAATGGTTATTCCAATGTTTCTCCACATTTGTCCTAATTAATATCCATACATATTCATACATTTATTCTTGAAAATACCATGGGCCTTGTAGCCTAATGGTACCAAGGTTACCTTTCCTAGAAATAATGGGGAATTTGAAACCAACCAAACAGCTTCTTAGTAAAATATACATGTTCTCATGCTCTAAATGTAAAAACCCACCCTCCAAAAAGAAGAAGAAGAAGAAAGAAAAGAGAAGTTCAAGTAACTGTATGGAAGTTCAAGTAACTGTATGACCTTCAAATACTGGTCAAGCAATTTACACCGTTCTTTAATGACGGGCAGATCTAGACCTGTTGACAGAAAATGCTTTGGTGGTAAATGAAGATTATACTCTGGAAACTCCTTAAGACGTCGATGTAGTTCCTCAAAATGCCGAAACCTACAAGAAGCATCAATAGAGTTGAGTTACAAAAAAAAAAAAAAAAACAGAAAAAGTTAATAATTATTAAACATCACAATATCATCACTGCCATACATTAGAATATTGTGGAAATAAGGCATAAAAAAGCAAATAAGATAAGAGAGCAGAGGAAAGAATAACAAAGCCAGAAAATTATGGCACTATCTTTAGCACCTTCTTTTGATAGACCAACTGTTGTTATTTACATCCATAACAGAAATGGAATAAACAGCAAATGTTCCTGAGCCACTCTTCACAATATTGGCACCCAATACCTGCATAGGAAATGACATTACATCCTTTACCTGTTTCAGCATATCAGGAAAAGTTAAAGCATGGTGAAACAAATTGAAAGTATTTAGCATTATTTTAAGTACCTCACATCGTAACTTCAAAAAAGAATCTGGCAACAATGAGTTTTTCTGAGCATTGAAAGCCAAATTATGACTTTCAGGTATGGAAGTCGAGGATGCAGATGAAGAAGTAGTTGCTCCACTGTGAAATCTACTCAACATTTCTGCCTCATAATCATCACTAGAGTCCTCATGTCCTTTAGAGAAATTCAGTATATCCTTCCCATCTCCTGATAAGAAGCTCGTTCTCTCAACTTCTTTCCAGATGTGCACCTTCTGACTGCTTAATCTAGACCTTTTCCTCGAGGACTGTGTCCTATGTAATCTAGAGTGAACATGCCCTTTACCAGTTTTTCTTGTCTTATTGCCATCAAAACTTTCGAGTGGATGATGAATGCTCGAGACAGAAACATTTCTATTATTTTTACCATCCCAAACTTTAGTGCAAGGAGAATTAAGACCAGTCACGCTGCCTGTTTCTTCATCTTCACTAGTATAAGAACTGCTCCCTGATTCAATCTCCTCCAAAAGCTCATTATCTTCTACATAGGAAGTGGCGGACGTCTGAGTTGATATGTTCCAACCATCATGGGTGAGCACCTTGCTTGCCACAGGCTGATCATTTCGTCTAGAAAGAACAGCACTGCTCTCAGGTGAACTAATCTTGGTTGCACCATCGTTTTCTTTTTGTCTGGACAATGCCTTTGAGTTATCTGCTGTTTTATACATTGCCGAAGAGCTTTTTGTGTCTGGCTCGACTACTTGATTCGCACCTTCCTGGCTTCTGTAGTTTCTACCTTTAGTCCACATGTTTTCAAAATGCTCCGGAGCAAGGGCTTCAGTCTTTCTGCGAGAAATCATATCTAACATATCACCCCACTCTCCTCCAGAATGGTGTCGTTGAATGCCTCTTCCTTCACCAGTTTGGGACTCTGATGGCAAAGAACTCCAAGAACGGGTAGATCTAGTATCCATTGAAAGCAATGGATCCTTTGAAAGAAGTGTTCCATTCACATTGTCTGTTGTAGATTTCTCTTCAGCAGTTTTAGATTGATCCTTTTTAAAGTGCACAAGCTCAACACCTTTAACAGAAGGATCTAGACATCGAGAGAAATGATCAGATGAAATCCTTGAAGACCCATTTAATTTAGATGGGGATGCCACTTTTACAGTAGTTGCTCCTTTTTTGCCCTTGCTTAAAGAAATAACTAGAGATTCCATCCTTTCATTAATAAACCTGTACACCAGTTGAAGAAAATAAAAATCCGTAAAAGGACAAGGTAAAACCACAAAAGAAAAACAAAAGGAATAATTACCTTGGGTTTGCTAAGTTCAGCACTGGTCGCATTACTACACAAGCAAGAAGTTCTCTAACAATAAAACGGAACAAAGAGCACTGCAAATCCTCTGGTGTGAATGTGAAAGATATGAGACCATCCATCAAATGCTGAAGTACCTGAAAGAGTTCAGAACAAACAAGCATCATGACCATGATGAAGACATTACAGAAGCTTTGGGCATTGTAGAAAGATCTGCAGAATTGAAGACTAAACAGTATATGGAGATCATGAAATGATGTAAACAACCTTGTGCTCAGCTTCAGCAGAAAACAGAGCAGGGTGCAATCTGTTATCTGCAGCCAGCACGAATTTTAGTTCCATATCTCGACGTTCAAAAGTCAGTGATCCAAGTCTTAGCTTCTCAATCTTTGCCTGACTTGCACGGAAAAGTTCCAAGTGTGTGCAGAAGATATTAATTATGTCCCTGCATCATCCCGGGCAAATCATTTGCTAGTAAATACACTTCTGCAGAAAAAGTAACCCACAGTTGGAAAAATATTGAAAGGAACACCTCTCAAATTAGAACCTTGTCAGAAGATCAATGAGATTTACATTCCTCATGCGATATGAAATCTCTCCAAGAACACCATTCATAATCTGCACCAACTCCTCTGGACCTTGTCTATCAGGGGTTATGCGAGAGTACCACAGATCGGTCACCCACTCGGAAACTATATGTCTAGAGAACTGATCTAATGCATCCTCAACCACAGGGGAATTCACTTTCCTTCTCCAGTTAGACCTCTCAAACACAGCCTTAGGACCTTCAACAGGTTTGTTTTGAGGATCAATATTTGCTGAGGTTGGTTTGCTGTAGTATACTGCAGCTTTCATCTGCATCTCAAAGTCCAGAGAAAAATAGCGAAGGATTATTATTAAGACGATAGCAGCAGGCAAATTGACCCAGACTGAGGAGCTTGTCACTGAAACAAAAAAGGAGTAGTGAGTCGCAACTCATGACAAAACAACAAAGGAAACATGACCAGAAATAAGTGTGTAAATAAACCAATTTAAAGCCTATAAACCAGGAGTAACAATTGGGCAGTCAACTGAAATTGACGGACCTGGCCTCAAGACAGCACCTTTCATTCGACAACATTGTATCCAAAAAGACTACAAGGAAGGAAAATTTCCTTCTTCCTGGTAGATAAATCCACTAAGAGCTACAACAGGGCACAACGTGTGAGATACAAAAAAGAGGCAAAAAAGGCCAACCTATACGTCAATCTATAAGTTGATTTCTCCCAACAAATTGATAAAGAACCAAAAGAAAAAGATTCCACAAGTATGCCCAGAAAATGGCTCAATGTCTAATGGAAACTCCACCCCCATTGAAGATGCTCTTGTTGCTCCTAGAAGCACCAACAACAAATTTGAAGGTATCTAAAAACCCAACTAGACTGCAACAAGACAAGGAAATTATTAGGTTATTGGGGTCTGGTTTGGTCAAAATAAAAGAATTTGAGGTCAGTCCCAGGATTATCTTGAGCTTAAGAGTTTCTTTTCGAACTTTGCTTGGCAGCCTGTTAGCAAGCTCACAAGGTGAAGCACCACACTTGGTCACTTGTTTCATGCATACATATGAAAATATATATTTGTTTGGCTGTGTCCCTACATGTCATATCCTGTTGGCGTATCTGTGTCGTGTCATATCCATGTACAACATAAGAATGAGGACTCACACCATTATCTCAGTCGCCCACTTCAAATGCAAATGGATATGAGGCATGAGGAGTTACAACTTACAACAGAAATATCACTAAATTTGTTATAAAGTATATATGCCTCCATGGTCTACCATTCACAGTTGGCCTCTGAAAATTCTATTTTTCTTTCTAAAATTGAAGTCAATGGCTTTCATAGATGAAATAATTAGACTTCATTAAATAAGGGAACAAACCATATTACTCTTCTCATGCTATGTATGCGTCAAGCTTTATTTATTTTTTCCTTTTCCAACCAGAAATCGATCTACTAAACAAGCTCTAGATACTTAACACTGTTGCAAACACTAATTATTAAATAGCCGGGACATAGATAACAAGTCCTTGAGACATGAAGAAATATAATTAAATAGAATCGTAATCTCAGCACACCCAAATTCAGCATTTGGGATTTAAGAGAATGCCAGAGTGTTATATAAACTACACTAAATCAAGAGAGTCAAAACACTAACGTATACTAGAAAACGCACAAAGCTGAAAGCACATAAGAAAAATCAGAATAGAGTAGAAATTACAACCTAAAAACTTTAGAAACTCCAGGTAAGAAAATTCCTAGCAACCAAATTCGCTCAAAAATTCAGTGCAATACTCAGAATAAAAAATCCAATGGAACAAATAAAACGATAATTCTTTACCAAAATTCACAGAAACAAAATACCCAAAGACTTACATGACATGAGATAAGACAGGCCGACCAAGCAAATGATCAGAAGAACAATCCGCTTCTTCGCTTCCTCCGCAAGGTCCCGAACCGTCACCGCATGCTTTGCGGTGCTCATTTCGGACCTCAGATCAATCTTCACACGATAAAAATCATCAAACACATATATGGACACTCAAAAAATCAATGTCTCAATCCGTAGACTTCGTTTCGACAATCTTCAATTCTCTTCCATTCAAAACAATCAGATTCTCCGAAAACAAAATGAACTCTGTACATTCTCATCTTCACAAGATCGCATCGAACACATATACCAGAGGGAGAAGATCAATGAATGCTATAGGAAAACTAGGGCCAAACTGATCAAAATCCAGAAGATAATCGAATGTATGATCAAATATATAAACATTCGAAGACATTTCGAATTCAATCTACTGCGAAGCCAAAGACGGTTAGGTTATTAGCGTGCGTACGTGTTTTGTGTGTGACTGTATCTCCGTCGCTTTCTCCCTCTAACTTTCTCGCTCTATAAAAAGTATACATTTGGTGAGAAAATTTCAACCGCGGAGTAGGCGAGTACTACCCTCAGTTTTGTTTGGGCCTTAACATCCTGTTTGGATCATGGGAAGAGAAGGGAAATAAAAAGTGTTTTTTTTCTTTTTGTTGTTTGGCTTTACAAAGAAAGCGAAAGTAAAATGGAATGAAAAAAGAGAGGAAGTGAAAGAGAAAAAAAATCATAATTTTCTCTTCATTTTCCTTTTCTTTTCCAAATTTCAAAAAGATTGTAATAAGTTTAAATAGTTGTTTAGTATAAAGTACCACCTATCTTGCTCATTCTCTCGTAATATAGTGGACCATTTTTTAGTAGGGTTACGAAGTGGGTCCAATAGGTATATACTAAATTTACTTAGTGAGAAGAAAAAAAATAATGATGTATTACTTCAAAAAGTTAAATAAAAGTTTCAATAAACTTTTCTATTATGTTGATTTCTGTTGGACTAATGCTATGAAAAAGGGAAATAAATAGAATGATGTGGCTTTATTTATGGAAGAAATTCAAGCAAGTCTAGTTTAACATATGAAAGAGTCATTCAAAATTGGTTCGTTATACAACCCAACTCGTTTTAGGTCTTGTTGTATCAGTTCCAATATATTTTAAAATTCATAATTTTTTTTAAGAGCTGAGCTTCATAACTTTGTATGCGAAGTGTGACTTCTAAGCAGCTGGATTGAAACTTCTTCTAGACAAAAGATAGAAAAAATTGAATACAATTGTACAACCAACTGCTGAAGACAATTGAGAGTCATGGCTCGTATAAATGTGGCCTACAATGTTATCTTGAGGGACCAAAAGAGGCGCGCCCGAGAATAGTAGTAGCTTCGCAAAAAGAAAAGAAGAAGAGAATAGTAGTAATCACAACTTATATAATGCAAATATGCAATGTGGCTTGCACGCCGTTCTCAATGCGCGGCTTCCTCTCTCGCATACTGTTGGGCATTGGCCATGGCCAACCCCTGCTTAATCGGAAACACGTATGGGTTATCAATAAAATAAGAGTTTAATTTTGATACATTGATAGTGTAAAATTTTTTTATATAAGCGGGTATCAAAATGCATCATGTGTCCTGAGTTTTGTATTTTTATGTTATATTTAAATTTTAAAAGACACGTGTCGCATTATAGTATTTTTATTTGCGTAAAATTTTTTTACATTATCAGTGCATCAAAACTAAACTCGTATAATAATACTAGTCCCATTTGAGTTTATTCCTGGGTTTGCTCACTTTTCAGCCTATGCCATGTTCAATCTCTCTAGGGATAGTAGTGATCGGGTATGGGGTGAGTTTATCTAAACTTTACCCTGACCTTAGTAGAAAAAATTTCTCCCACACCTCTACCATACCCCTTATGGGCCGATCCTACCAATCTCATGTTTGTTTATTTTCAAATCGGGTTATGTTGGTTTAACCCTCATATTTCTTATTTTTTATTTGGCACATAGATAATATTTTCTCAATATCACGTACTTTTAAAAAATAACAATTAATTTATAAAATCAGAGACAGACAATGCTTTATTATAAAAACTGTTTCTGTATATAAAGTGGTATTCATGTATTATTATAACATAATAAAAGTATTATAATCATTTTGGTACATAATTGGATCGGAGTCCGGTTTTATTCTTTCTCTCATATTTTGTCTTTTATCCACTTTAGATTTTACCATTTCAGTCGTAACCTGCGGCTAACACTTTTATTAAATCTCAAACCCTTCCCATCCGACCCACTTTCTAGGGTCAAATTGCGATTCTTTCGTCTTTTACCCACTTTAAATTTTACCATTTCTGTCGTAACCCGCAGCTAACACTTTTATTGAACCTCAAACCCTTCCCACCCGACCCACTTCTCGGGGCAAATTGCGATCCTTACGTCTATCAAAATTTGGTGGAGTGCTTTATATATACAATATGCACTAGTTTCAGTAGATGGTACGGTTTAATTTCAAACTTTTTGTTTTTTGGTTACTAGACTCTGGGTTGGACCAAACCGGGGTGCCCGTTGTGTGTGCTTGACCCGGTTAAGAGAAACCATACTCATTGTTTTTTGTTGCCTACCGGAAGCGTTATGCATATGACAACCCTAGGATATAAATACTGTCATCTCAGTCCTTTATTAGGTGCAAAACCCAATTGCAAGCCCCTCTCTCTTTTTCTCTCTCTCCGTTATTGGCAATATTCCATTGCTAATAAGAGTTCATGGTTGTTAATTAGGGAGGGCTTAGGGTTTTCGTGGGTGGTTAGGGTTTAGGGTTTAAGCAGCCATGTCCATGTTCGTTTATTCGTATTCCTATATTGAAGATACCCCTACTGTGAGCTCTCCCTCCCTCTTGCTTTGCGTTTTTTGTTTTAAGATTTTTTTTGTTTTTTTGTTTCTGTTTTGATTCTTTTGAATGATCAGTTGGATGGAGTGAACGATGATATATCGAACATTGTTGGGTTGTCTGAGATTAAGTCACAACTGAACGCAATTGTCAAGAAAATCCTTGCAGCTGAGAGGTGTGCTAGTTTGGGTTTAAGAGTTGTTCCTCCAAAGCCTTTCCATATGTTTTTCCTTGGCAATTCTGGTACAGGTAAAAGCTTCTGGGCCTAACTTCAATTATTTTACCATCGTCAATTGTTTTTATTTTAATTTTTAATGGTAATTCAGAATAAATATCCAATTTGCAAGGTCATTGATATTAACAATGCTTAAGAAATTTTTTTAGGGTTTTGGAATCAGGGTTTAGTGGTCATGAATTTGGCATTGCTTAATCTCTATGTGATGATGCAGTTCACTTGTTTGGTTCCGACGAGCATTGATCACCTGAAATAAGTAGAGAAGACTTCTTACACTGGTGTGTTGCTGGCTTAAGAAGTTCCGATAGCTAAGTTAATATAGGGATGGACTATGGAGATGCAATATAGAATTGCTTGAGGCTAGCATGTGATACCTGGTGTCTTAGCCTATGCTCCTTTAAATAGCTTGTGCAGGAACTAATTATGCAATTAGATTCTCGGGAGTATTGCCCATGAGTTCATTCCTTCGGCTTATAGATGTTAGAGTCGATTGAGGGCTCACTTGGTATAATGTTTTTCAAAACTTTTCAGTTTTATTTTTTTTGACTTATAAGCAAAACAAGCTAGATTTTTTTCATTTTTTTTTAATTTTTTTTACTTATTTTAACTTATAAAAGCAAAAAAATTTTAAAAAAAATTTAAAATAAAAAAAACTAAATTTTTGGAGTTTCTGTTTGGTTTGTGATATGGTCTCCGACTTTTATGTGAAACAGGAAAATCAACAGTGGCTCGAATCATTGGAAAGCTCTTTTATTTGGCAGGAGTCTTACCTTCCTACCATGTAATCGAAATGCGAGGATCAAAGCAAAGTGTATGTCATATTCTTTACACACAATCACTCATAATTAGTCTCAAGAACCAGTCATACACATGATCAAACCATGACTAACAATGCATTACCAACAGATTGAAGACGCGAATGGAGGGATCTTGCTTGTTGACGTAGGTGAACACGAACTTGACCGCGAGGCTTTAGAAGGGATCGTATCAGCCATGGATGGTGGAGAAACTGCAGTAATATTCGCGGGACAGTACAAACGAATAAATCGATGCATGCTATCGAACAAAGAGATATACAAAAGGTTTTCTGTAACCCTACACTTCAATGACTTGACTTGCGAAGAACTTGCCAGGATACTCGAGGCCAAGATGAAGAATCAGGCAGAGGACGATGCCATGCGTGGATTGAAGTTGCACCCGTCTTGCTGTGTTGACATGATTGGGAAGCTAATTTCCGAGCAGACCTCTGAGAAACTACGAGAAGATATGAATGCATTTCTTCTTGATCCTATGCTTCTAGCGGCGAAGAATAATTTGGAGGGAAGAATTCATTTCGAAGCTGGTACAAATGATCATGATCGAAGCACTGTTACCATGCAAGATTTGAAAGCAGGCATATTTTATACTAATGGTGTCTTCAAATAAGTGTTTTGGTTTATAGTCAATGATTCAATAATGACATAACAAGAAACTCTTAATATTGATTTAGATTACTGTCCAATTGTCTTCCTTTATCGTGCATTTCTTTGTAGAAACGTACTATTCTTATGGAACTTTAATACAAAACTATGGAAATAATGTGGCAATGGAGAAAGAAGAGCCCACCCTTGAGATGCAGTAGAGAATAGCCTACGAGAAAAGTATACGTTAAAGCTATTATATTAATAGTTTCATGTTCAAATCCAAGTTTTTTACCGAAATTGGTAGTTTTAAAACTAATTCCCAAACTAGTGTCCTCCTTAAACTATTTCCAATGGTTGATTTTGCCAACCGTATGCCATGAAAGAAAGCGAAAGGAGCAAACAAAAAAATTATTATGAAAAACCACTATTTCAAATGAAAGCTTTATTTTAAACCCTCCACACTAAACAACCCCCGCCCCTTAAATCTGGCAAAATTGTTTGACCAAAGGTAATGCAACTAATATGACCATATTATGCAGTCGATCGGCCAAATTTATGGGGACAGCCCTACCATCTGCCATTGTAAGGAACATGTTGTGTAGGGAATCTGCTTCGAATAGTTCTACTTCTCTGGTTGTTCTCAGGCACAATCTTGCTCAGTTAACTTTTTTTTTTAAGTTACAAGATGTATAGGCCATTCGGTTAATTACTCTCTCAAGTTCATGCGGGACCATTGTCCTTATGAACCATGTAAACTTCATATTTTGCATAAATAACGGTTGATCACAAGGTGCGTAAAGAGGAATTGAACTTGAGATTTCTTGCTTAGCATGAGTACAAGTTAACCACTAGTTCATCCCTTGTGGTTAGATTACTCAGTTAACTTAGTTTTGATACAAAAACACCATAAATAATATTAAAAGCTTGAAAGGATAAAATAATTTCACCAAAATCGTTACCTAAATATTACTGGAAAATTCACTTTTATGGAGCACTGTTAAATAATACTAAAAAATAATAAAATTTATATGATTTTTGCAAGTGTTCATTTATTTAAAATCACTATATCTTCTACCGAAGGTTGAATTTTGAGCAAGGTCTGCCTCAAACATTTTCCAAGTAACGACAAAGATAAAGAATCTATAGGCTCATCTTAGTATAAACTACATCTAGTTATTTACTATTAGAAGAAGAAATAGTTACAACCGAAGTAAGGAAAGAAAAAGGTTGATCTAAAAGTACTCTTGCATGTGAACCATTGCAATACATTTAAAGGAAAAGCTTCTGGGAAGCATCACAAGCATCACAGTAATAGGTTTTATATTTGCATAGATTTCTTATAATAAAATAAAATGCACATAAATCAATAGAAAATGGAGAGCACCTAATTTCTTGGAGCAATAAAGGATGATGAATGGGAAGAAATATGCTTCAAATGACAATGATTTCATTTACGTCTGTAAGATTGATATGAATTAATCTATTGAGTTTCAAATTAATAATAGTACTTTCATTCACTTCCGTAACTGGTACGAATTAACCTGTTTTGTTTCAAATGACAGCGCTTTCGTTCACTTCAATAAAACTTATATGAACTAACCTGTTTTAATTTCAAATAACAGCCCCTTTAGTCTTTGATATTGTCTTTGGCACAAGTTGGCAGATCAAAGGGGTCGGTGGCCTTAAAATAAACCCTCCATTTTGAAGTGGGGTTTTCCTAATTATTTTTTTTGGTTTACTTCATCTCTCTCTTCAATGGCCTATGACGTGGCAAAATTATTTGAAACTAATACAAATTAATCAGTTTTGTTTCAAAAGAAAGAGGTGCCTCCCCTCTTTTGTTTTTGGTTAATGTTATACAATTAGAAAATTCATACATAATTTATCATTAGAATTGCTGTGAGCCTATTACTTTAAAATAAAAAAATTTACCAAAATACTTATTTATTACAAAATTGTCATCGTCACATCATTCTGGTATAGAATTCTGTATAAATATTATGAAAGAATAACATTTTCCTTTGTTTTTTCTTTTTCCCTCTTTTATTTCCTTCCTTTCATGCTATACATTTCCTGTATCCGAACATAATAATGAACGAAATATCATAATGCAAATAATCTAAGAAATTTCAAATTTATCATTTTCTTTTCATTCTTTTACTTCCTCTCATAGCATGCACTTTCCTTTACTTTCAGCATAGTGAACTGATGATGTTAGTCAAATAAGTCAAGAAACTCTGAATTTACAATATCAGTAATTTATTTTGAATATTAACATCCTATTGGTGGTTCACAATATATCACAAGATGGCGAAACACCAAATTCCTCCAATACATTTTTAATTAATAATTGAGGTTAAAACTTACAAGAATGATTTTTTATTGGAACGAAAAAGAAGAATTGCACGTGATGAAAATTCTGCACATGGAAAAGGCCAGTAATATTGTCAAGCCAAAGTTGGAGTACAAGGCGAGAGAATAACAAAACGACGTCACCGCATAAACTTCAAACGATGTCGTAATTTTACTTTCCATTCCAGTGGCAGTGGCGCTCTTCAGTCTTCACTCCTGTAGCTCCTTCCACCATCTGAAAACGGCAAAGCTCTCTGGCAAAATCCAATTACGATCCGAACGGAATACGGCGATGTCGTCACCGCCATCGGGAGCTTCTCCGGCTCCCACTTCGCCGCCGTCACCTCCACCACCGGCGGCGAACACCACCACTCCACCGTATACGGCGAACAACATCAGTCCGACGCCTAACACCAAATTGGTTGCTCTTGGGGTGGGTGTTGGGCTTGGTGGAGCAATTGTACTTCTTGTTGTGGGCATATTCGTCTGGTGCAAGAGAAGGAAGAGGCGGCATGGGTTGGCCGGCTCGTCTGGTAAACCTCCACTAGGGCCCAAAGGTGAAATCTATACCGTCATATGGTATTAATATGTTCTGAAGCTACGAGTAATAAAAGCTCTGTTTCTTCAATATTTAGGGCTTATATTTTAATGGGATTTTGCTTTAGAAGCTTTGTGTGTGTTCAACACTCCAACTTACAAGCATGAAGATTTGTTCGAATTTTTCTGGTGCAGTAATTAAATTAATTAAATCAAGAAGTGGGTCTGGTTGGAATTCTTTATTGGAGTTAATGAATCACCTTTGTTTTTAAACTTTCAGAAGAATTTTAGTAACTAAATATAAGCCCCGTTTGGTAACGTGATTAGTTTTTATATTTTATTATATGTTATTGTTGTTTATTTTTTTTTGGTGTGTGTTTTTTTTAGTAGGGTGATGCGTATTTGTACGCTATCGTTGTGTCTATTTTAGTATTTTTTATTTTTTTTTTCAGAATTTTGTAAATAATTAAAACTAAAAAACATTAAACAATCATTGTTTTTAAAATTTAAAAAAAAAAAACAAAAAACCTTTACCAAACAGGACTAAAATTTTAGCATAGTTTCTTTTTTGTTTTTAGTTTGATTTTGATCACTGAGACTAGAGAAATTTTTATAGTTAAGTTAAACTCCCTTTTCCTTTTTCATAGTTTAAATACAAACCTTTTTTTTGTGGGTTTTACTGGCCTATTTGGATTTGATATGACACTCATATCTTGTGTGGAACAATATGTCAAAATGCTATGGAAGGATATGATCTTTTCTGGGAACCCGAGTTTAAAATAGTTTTATGGATTTAGACTTTCCTCGATTAATATTTCTTTCCAAACAAATTCAATATCCAAATCTTCAGAGCTTTCAAAATACATGTTTTGATGGTATAAGTCGCAACAGATATGTGCTGAAGAGACCCTGGAGTTACTTAGCAGAAGGGAAATTTTCGAATATGGTACTATTGAAAAATTGCCATCACTTTTTTCATTTTTAAATTAATAATGTAGTTTTCTTTACTTGCCAAGTTTATATTCTATTTTCTTGGTTTAGAGTGCTAAGCAGAGGGGATCCAAGACCAATTATCATAGAGGAAAAAATTGGTCAAGGAGTTTGAGAAGATGGTGATTTTAACACTGAACTTGGATATTTGAATAGTTCATCAGGGGACGTTGATGACAGTCTGATAGTAGTACAAGGGTTTGCTTTACAGACTGACAGTGACAATGATGAGTCTGGTAGACAATAATATGAAAATTATGGTTGGTCTAAAAAGTGGAGCATCAAATTGTGGGAGTCATGAAGGCACCAGAAACTCCTTGATATGTCACCAGCTTTTCACCACCATATAGACATAGTATTTGTACTGTTCTTCTCAATGCCACTCGAGTAAGAGGGGAAGGAAATTCTTCACCAACATTGCTCCACCTCTTGCAGGTCATACAGGGTCTTTCGTCCTGTGATATCTTATTGGAGCTTTGTTACTAGTGGCCAGTTTACGTTGCTAGAGCATTTTCTCAGCATCGGAAGGAGAAATGTTATAAGCTTTGTGTTGAACCCCAATTGGCAAGCCTGAGCAAGAAACATTGAGATTGTACTTTACATCATAGTTGGAGGATAGAAGAAGATAAAGGAGGAGTTTTGGCATTTAACTGAGGAAGAGGGATTGCTCAACCTACTTTAACTGATCTAAATCATTTTTTAAATGATGATGACATATATATATATATACCTAGGTATATTTCTTTTGACTAGTAAAATATAAGATTTCATTAAAAACCATTAAGGGAATGCACCTGTATATAAAGCCTAACAGAAACAAAACTGGAGGCAGCTGTACACTCACTAGAGCTCCATATGCTCAACCAAATTGTTCCATCCAGGATCTGCTGTCCTCGTTTGCACATGTTCTTATTCTTGAATCTTGACTTATGTTTGCTAATGCAGTTTTGTGCTGTTTATTCCTTTCTCCAGATGAACCTTTGGATGGTTTGCGTCAGCAGTGGCAACAGAGTGCTCCTCCACCAACAGATCGTATGGTTGGACTGCTGCCGAAACCCAGTCCTCCGCCAGGCATAGTGGTAAATCCTCAAGTATCTCCTATGCGTGTCCCCACTCGCCCACCAGCATCTTCAATGGCCAGCAGTTTGGACTCAGAGAAGTCATTCCCACAATCATCCCTTGGTTTGGCTCTTGGTTTCTCAAAGACCACATTCACATACGAAGAATTATCACGGGCAACAGATGGCTTCTCCAATGCCAACTTCCTTGGTGAAGGCGGTTTTGGTTATGTCCACAAAGGAATACTTCTAAACGGGAAAGATGTCGCAATTAAGCAGTTAAAAATTGGAAGTGGACAGGGGGAGCGCGAATTTCAGGCTGAGGTTGAAATTATTAGTCGTGTTCATCACAGGCATCTTGTTTCACTGGTTGGATATTGCATTTCTGGGGCTCAGAGAATGCTGGTTTATGAGTTTGTTCCAAACAACACCTTGGAGTTCCATTTACATGGTGAGTACTTGGGTGATTTGATTACTTGGCTTCGATGATTCTGGAAAGAAATTGATCTGATGCTACTTGAAAAGCTGTGGGTAGCTCCAAAAGCTCTTAATACTTTTGTGTTTCGTGCACAAGAAAATTGATGCATAATTGCAAATTCTATAATTGAAATGTTTCTCGAAATAGGAAAGAAGGGACAGGGAATGAAAATAGTGTTCTATGTCTCAACATGACTCAAAGCAAAGCAAGAATATTCCCACTCACATGCCTTACTAACTGAGCTAGCTGGCATCTTCAAAAGATTTGAAATCTTATTTAGGAGAATGGGAAGATTGAGGACAAATTAAGATTTCTCCAGTGCATCTATTAAACATGTAAAGTTGAGTTGGCCATGCTCATTCCTTTAAAGTTTGGTGGGTTCATGGCCTTATGCGGGAGGACTTTTCTGCTGTTAATTGCTAGCATATCTTTTGGTTTTGTCTGTGGGAATTTCTTTTCCTTGAGTTAGGTAATCTATAATACAATATAACGGATTGTTTAAATATTACATCATGGTCATACATTCTTTTTCCAGCTACTGCATTATATCTTTTATTAATTTTCAACTGGGAATCGTCTGACATTCTCATCTCCTTTTGCCTATTATGTTACTGCTCAATAGCATATGCTCTATAGGAATTGTACATAACATTTGGAATGACTAAATTCTTTTTTTTTTCTTTTTCTTCCTGTTTTCATTGGATCATTAGAAAAGTTGTGCTGATTTCCAATTTTGATATCGTACCATTCAACTCTTTAGACTCCATTCTCATCATGGAATGCAATTTCTAGGTTTTGAATGGTCCAAAAGTCTTTGTTTCAATTTCTCCTCCTATGAGTGCAATCTCTTCAGTGAAAATATTGCAGGAAAAGGCAGAACGCCTCTAAGCTGGGCAAATAGGATAAAGATTGCTCTAGGCTCTGCAAAAGGATTGGCGTATTTGCATGAGGACTGTGAGTTTTCAATGCCATCTTCATTCTTACCATCAGTAATTCCTTTTTTGGTTCAAGGAATTGGCATCAGAGATTCAATCATTTTGACACAACTATTTGTTCAGGTCAGCCCAAGATCATACATCGTGATATCAAGGCTGCCAATATTCTTCTTGACTACAATTTTGAGGCAAAGGTAAATATGAAAGAATAGGATATTGTATATATCTATACATATACATATCTGTATGATTTTAGGTTATCTAGAATGCATAGTGGAGCCTTCCACTGTGGACCGAGACTACGCAAAAGTAGAACACCATAGAAACTTCGCTTACTTTATCATAAACCTTGATTTTTGAGCTAGTTTTTTGGAGAATCAGCTATTCCAAGAAACACGGACACAACACGGATATGCTGACATGGTGATTTTAAAAAAATGCGGGATACAATATGATGGGCTCACAGGAAAATATATTTTATGTATTTTCTATATGTCATGTGTTGAAATATTTTACTCAAAGCTAATGAAGAAATTGCAAGATAACACAAATTAAAATTAAAATCCTGATTTCCATAGCTTAAACCTCAAATGAGGCATAAAATTGCGTTATTTTTATTTACAATCGGATCCCAAGTTATTTTTTTTTAAACTTTCATGTGTGTCTAAGTGATGAATACATGTGTCAAGTAAAGGACACGTGTCCAAGTGTACCGGTTCTAAAACAATTAGAATAGGACACGTTTGGCCACGTGTCGAGGAGTGTCCGACGAGTGTCGTTTCCAACACGAACACAACTCCTTAGAAGTGTCCGCACTTGTTAGCTGCTATTTATCAAAGACGTTGATTTCAGACATGAACAAAAAGCTACAATTTATTGTCAAATACACATTCCTGGTCTCATGAGAAAACGTTGAATGATATTTTTCAATGTGGTGGTCACACTACAATTACTGTTTTTTTTTCGTGATAAATCTGTTCTTGAATACTTTTCTCAGGTTGCTGATTTTGGACTTGCTCGGTTAAATTGGGATACTGATACTCACATTTCCACTCGTGTTATGGGAACTTTTGGGTAAGACCATTGACTTATGTGTTCATTGGAAACGCCTATCTTCTATAATGTGTAGTTCTGGAATTACAGATGTTTCAATAGGAGCATATGGTCTTGGGCTTTAATTTATTTTTATTTGTCCTTTTCTTGTAAATATCATAGTCTCTCCAACTGATCCTAAAGATATTTTCATTCACATTTATACTCACCACTTGCAGTTATTTAGCTCCAGAGTATGCTCTTACTGGAAAACTGACTGACAAGTCAGATGTCTTCTCCTTTGGAGTCATGGTTCTGGAGTTGATCACTGGACATCGACCCATTGATAAAACTCACTTCGTCGATCATAATATAGTTGATTGGGTGAGTTTTTCTCTTTCATCTCTAGTGAACAGTTTAACATCTACTTGATTGTTCGTAAAAGGGTCCACAATATGCGTCCTTCATCAATTTTTTGAACCGGTTGAAATTTCAGAATCACTGTTTGTTGATAGCTGAAGTGGAGTTCCATGCAATTTGTCCTTGCATATAGCTCTCCTGAGCTGAGAGAATTTGTGCATGTCTTATTTGTAGAATTCGGACCTTCTGATACATTTTGATATCTGCAACGATGAGAGAGAGTTATTATGTGTGGCTGATGCCAAGTGGCTGGGATAAGGTTTTGTTGAGCATACAATTGTGCATTTCCTTCTGTATACGCTGTGTGCCTCAGATTTTTTATTATATTTCCCCTATCTGTGAAAGCCATTATCTAATGTTAATCAGCAATTAAGGTCAGAGAGATAGACTGGATATATAGACTAACGTCGGGCTATATTAGTGAAGTGGCTGTTGGCATTCTTGAATTGATGTTTTCATTATTTATAACCAGCGCAGGGTTTACCATTCCTCAAGCTGTGATCCCTGTTGTGCCCCTATGAGAAGTGGGGAACAAAAAGGAAAAAAAATGTTAAAAAACATGATTTGATGTAGTCAGTCATCCACAGACTTACACACACAAAGGAAAGGATATCTGGAGTCATTTTTCTAGTTCATAGTCTGTGAATGCATGTTTCACATAGTTACAAGTTTATTTCTTAAGCTCTTTTCCTCCCAACAATTGGCTTTTCTTTATTTATTTTTTAGTTTTTGGTAAGTAGCTTTCCTTGATTGCAAAGCTTAAGTGGCATGGGAAATATGACGGTTTGTGCTGAAAATTATAGGCAAGGCCTCTGCTCACACAAGCTTTGGAGGATGGCAACTTTGAGACTCTTGCTGATCCAAGGTTGCAGAAAGACTATGATTCCACTGAGATGACTCGCATGGTTGCTTGTGCTGCTGTTTGTGTGCGCCATTTTGCAAGGCGCCGTCCACAAATGAGCCAGGTATCTCTGATAGGAGAATTCTAGGGCTTTTGTATGTATTAGTCATTTTGTTTGTATCTACGTGATTTACATTTGGATGTCTAGTAATAATTTAATTGCTGCATTATTCCCTGAAACCCCCCACCCCAGTAACTAAGCTAAACGATGTAAAAAAAGCACTCATTCTTATAGCACTAAAAGCACTAAAATTCTGTCAACTAAAATTAGGGAATTAGAGAAATTTGAAGCTTTTAAAATTCATGGAATAGATCCATTCTCCTTGAAATCCCTCAATTTCATTTTGGTTACCGTTTTGAGGATTGCTGCCATCTTCTGAGTAGTCCTATTCATGTTGACGGGTATCTTAAATCTAGTAATAAACAATATAAAGGGACAATTCAATTTCATGAGATGTCCAAATGTGCCTTTATTTTTCTGTTGGTGTTGGGTAAAATATTTCAAGTCACATTTTGATTTGAAGCTATGTCAAAAGTTTCGGCAAGTATTGAAATATTTCGTCAGAATTTACAGTCTACCAACCATTCAATTTGGACCTCAAAATGGGCAATATTGATTTTGAACTGAAATATAAAAATCTTCATGCTTCCACTCCATATCTCTTATGCAGATAGTCCGAGCTTTAGAAGGTAACATGTCTCTGGATGATTTAAATGAGGGTATCAGACCTGGACAAAGCACAGTCTATGGATCCCATGAAAGCTCAGAGTATGACACTTCCTGCTACAAGGAGGACTTGAAGAAATTTGAGAAGTTGGCACTGGAAAGCCATGAGCACATTGCTAGTGAATGCAGTGGGCCTACCAGTGAGTTTGATCTTCAGCCATCTGCCTCGAGCAGTGAAGTTTTACAAACCACTTAAGAGAGAGGCTCAAGCAGTGAACGTCCTCGAAGTACCCAAGATGGAAATGGGGAAAATGAAGAAAAACATGGCCGAAATTCCTGAAAACAAGAAATTCAATGCTGGAGAAAAAAATATGTGAAGATTCTTTGACATCTGTCTTTCTTTAAAGGATGCCGACTTTTAATTTTGCAGCCTACTAGGTGAGTTTTGTTCTTTCTGGTTTCCATTAGTTGATTCTCAAAATATTCTCAAAAGTTTATATCCGTTGTAAGGAATTTGATTGAAATGGATGGCTGAAACAATGAATTTTTTTGGATTTTTTTCTTCTTTTTTTTTTCAGATGGTCTAGTTAACGAGACCCGTCAACTATTGGGAACTTGGCTTGCTGTCACTATTTGCTGGAGAGTTATCGCGAGGGAGGAAAGATGGCTTCAGTGACTTCACTCTTGTTTATCGAGCAGTTTTTGTAGAACAAACTTGCGGAAAGCTAGTTCAGTCAACTATTCTAATGTATATATATATATATATATATAAGCATCTTTCTTCTGATTATTCACATCGTTTGAAAAATAATTATCTACATGTGTGTGGTCTTTCCATTTTTCTGCTTTAAGAGAATTTTAGAGTCTGGATACATTCCATTGAGAGGGGGAAAAAAATTACATAGTGGTATGCAACTTGGAATAAATCATGTGCTTGGCCAAATCCAAGCTGTCACCAACATTACTTATGTAACATTATGCAAGCCTGGACTGTTGAGTTCTTGCAGTTTCAGGAATTGCTAACGGCATCCCAGGCCATGTACTGAAGCAGTAAGAAGTAGAAAATCTCTCATATTCACTAAAATACTACATAAATTGCCTTTTTATCTGTGTTTATAACTTGATGAATCTATTTGAGTAATTGGTTTGAGGAAAATATATGATTTTATGTTTTCCTGCTGGGGTCATAGTCTGACTGGTTTAAGTTGCCTCTTGAAAGCCTTAAACCCCCTCTTAGTCTCAGGTATGAGTTTACAGGAAAGTGACCTCCTTAATGAGCCAACCTCTGGTTAACTAGTTCATGAAAATCATGAGTTTTAGTAGAAGAAGATGAATAATAAAGAGAAACATCATCTACTGTGGTCATGCCAGGTGAGATGCAATGGCTAACTAGTTTATGAAAATTAGCAACCATACCATAATGCATTTGCACCTACATAACAGGTACCCAAAATAATAGGTCAGAGTCTAATCAGGATTCAGGAATCAAATCTTTCTTATCCAATATATTTGACATATTAACTTTTAAAAATTAGTCCCAAGTCAATATTGGTTGGGGCACCTTACTTTAAATTAATAGGAATTCAAAATGTGACCCCCTCAATGAAAGAATGAGACTGGTCTGATTAGATTGATGTTTTTTGTCTCCAAAATTGCTAAATTCACCGTGAATATTTTTGTATTCAAAGACCATTCTTTCACAAAATTGAACCCTCAATGTGAGAGAAATGCCATGAATAGGAGTTAAAAAGGCCCATGCAGCTTTGAGGCGTGGGTTAATCCAGTGGGTCCCACCTATGTCAGGAAGTCATACGTTCCACCGCTCTCCCTCTCCCTTTAATTTTTGTTTTCGGCTTTGAACTTCTAATATACCATAAAAAAGAATCATGGGCTTGGACTGAAAAATTGAGCCAAAATGAGGGAAGTTACCGGCTGTCTTAGAAACGTAAATAATAAGGGTAATTGTAATTTTTTTTCTTATAATTTGAGAAAAAAATTAGATGACTTTATATAATTTAAAAATAAATACATAATAATTTAAGTTTATCTGCAAAATAAATAGAATCTCGAAAGATTTGATAAAATAATAATAATATTCTTACGAAAAATAGCATTTTATTTCAATATAGAAAGGTAAAATTATTTTTTTGATGTTCTATTTTAAAAATATGAAATAATAAAAATACTCTAATGTTAAAATTACCATTAATTTTGATGAGTTAATTTTTTTTACAATTAATTTAAACCACATATAGGTGCGTGTCCACCTTAAAATTAGATGATGATTATATGTAATTTTTGTTTAAAAAACAAGGGTAAAGTGTAATTATCCTTAATAATATAAAGATATTTGCGTTGGTCGGTCCAACATTGATTGGTTGTTGTTTGGTTCTTCTGCCTCCGCAGAAAGAGGAGGGCGAATTCCTGTCTCTCTTTCTTTCTCTTAAATTAAAAGGCTTTTATTTTTATTTTTTGACTTCCGATCAAACCCCCAAAATTTCAAATTTCGCTTAACAGAAGTTTCTGTTCTCTGAGCAATCAATCTATTATCATCTATGGCTTCTCGGAGGCGTATGCTTCTGAAGGTTATAATTCTCGGCGACAGTGGGTAAGTTTTCCGATCTCTGTCCGTTTGGTTGCTTAGAAAACTATGCTAATGGAAAGAAAAATTAAATTCGAAATGTTATGTCCTTCTCGTGTTTCGGTTTCCAAAGCTTAGATTGTATTTTTGGTTTCATATAGACTGGTAATTCCGGTTTCTTTGAGTTCCAATAATAATAAAATCTGAGATTCCGAATTTGTAGTTTCTGTATTTTAGAGCGATTTTAGGAATCTAAGCATGCTTAACCGATTCGTTTGAAAGGGAAAAACAATGCAGTGTTTGAATTGAGATTTAAGAGAATTTCATTTTATGCATTGTAATTTCGAGATAAATTATTTCGAAAATGCTAACTGAGGAATATCTCGGATGGTGCTTCGTAAGAACTAGAAAAAAAAGAAAAAGAAAGAGGGATATCTTGGTTTTATCATTGATTGAAAACCAAATTGAATTTTGATCTCAAAGGCAATGGAAATACTTTTTCAGGGCTAACCAAATGGGACCTAAATAATTAGGGCTTCTAATGTTAATGAATCTTGATATATGGATTTGTTTTGGCAAAGCACATAGAGTTTTGTACTGACTTGGATTTTTTGACCTTTTGATAGGGTTGGGAAGACATCTCTGATGAATCAGTAACCTCAAAACCTTTATCTTCGGTAATTTTGATTTGCAAATGAACATTTGGTCCAGTGTATGATAATGTTATTTTTGTGGTTAGGTATGTGAATCGTAAGTTTAGCAATCAGTACAAGGCGACCATAGGAGCTGATTTCTTGACAAAAGAAGTTCAGTTTGAAGACAGGTTGTTCACCTTGCAGGTGAGAGCTTACACCTTACAATTCTTGTATCAAATCGTGCTATTTTGGGTCCTGTTGTCATTTAGTTTCTTCCTTAGTTGCCTTCTGCAAGTTGACCAATGAATGCGTGTTCTGTTTAAAGGTGTCATCAATTAAAAATGTTGAGCCTGCTGTATAGCCTTTTTGATGTTATATAATATATCAAACTTTTTACCCTTTAGTGATAAATGCATGGTAACAAAATGGAGATGATTTTTTATGCCCTCTGATATTGTAAGGGAAATGCCTTGTGGAGGACCTTGAACACTTCTGTTTACCACGAGAAGTAATTGACCGTATTACTTCTACATTCTTGATTATTCTCCCTCTTTAATTTTTTTGTCTTTATGGAATTGCTCAGTGGCAGAGTTGGCTCAATGGATAATAGTTCAGTTGATCTTGATGGGGGACTGGGCGACAAGAATGTTTCTGCCAAAGTTTCATGTTGCATTTTATATATGATTTTTTTTCAAGCTCAGTTGTATCCCTATAATTAATATCAACTTCTCTTTCCTACAATTAATACCGTGATAATAACATAATCAAGCAATATGTAATTCTTCTTATCAGTGTTAGCCTGTTAGGTCTTACTATGAATTGATCCACGTCAAAGTCAGGGGCACCACTGTCTGAATAGGTAGAGTCAGAATAAAACATTTTGTCAAACCTTTTATGAATGTGAATCCTTAGAGAAAATGGGATTTTCTAACAATTCCAAGTGGTCAGGTGAAGGCCTTCTAATTGAGTGTTACATGGTAGCATATTATGATTTTTATATTGACTGGACCTCACATATGTTGATATTTAGCCCAAAAAACCACCTTATGTCTACTGAGGGAAAATTTGAATGTCAGGTGGTATGTGTGGATATGGGCGTGTGATTTGTTTTTTTTGAACAACTCACAAATGTGGCCTGAGACAGACTTCTCTGGCAAAATTCTGCTAGAGCATCTTTTTTCTTGACAACAATGAATCACCAGGATTGTAATTTTTTATTTTTTGTTTTTCCTTTTGAGTACATGTGCCCCAAGTGAGGCCCTTTTTTCTAATTTTTGAATATGGTCTATACTTGATAAAAAGAATCATCAGAACTGATGATTCACGTTCAATGTATCATATTTTTTAAATGGTAGACGTGGGGACGAGTTCATTCTTAATCTTTTCAAGCTGGCACCTTGTGTTCATTTTTTCAGATATGGGATACAGCAGGACAAGAAAGGTTTCAAAGCCTTGGGGTGGCTTTTTACCGTGGGGCAGACTGCTGCGTCTTGGTGTATGATGTTAATGTTATGAAATCATTTGACAATCTCAACAACTGGCGGGAGGAGTTTCTGATTCAGGTCATTTTTGATCTGCTGGCTAAAGAAATTATTCCAAACTTTACAGAGCCGATAACTGACTTATTCTTCTTCTTTATTCCCCTTCCCCCGCTCCTTTTCTCTTTGATGTATAGGCCAGCCCTTCTGACCCTGAGAACTTTCCATTTGTTGTATTGGGGAACAAGGTAGATATTGATGGTGGCAATAGTCGAGTGGTAAGTTGATTTCTCTTCCTTTTGACATGCTTTTTACTCTCTTGTTAGACAGTTATTCGTTGGTTATCTTCAATGAAGGTAGCAACTGTTCTTGCTACTAATCTTGTGTGCATATGGGCCTTCCTTTTGATTTCAGGTTTCTGAGAAAAAAGCACGTGCATGGTGTGCCTCTAAGGGAAACATACCTTACTTTGAGACTTCTGCAAAAGAAGGATTCAACGTAGAAGCTGCTTTCCAGTGTATAGCCAAAAATGCTCTTAAGAATGAACCAGAAGAAGAAATGTGAGTATTCTTAGGCACCCTAATTGTCTGACCTTCTTTATGTGCATTTTGAGCAAAATTATGGAGAAACCAGTTTTTCCCTATATTATTGATTGCATAAGCATTACAGTATAGTCTTTGAAGGTGAGGGTTTCATACTTCAAGCATGCACTTGCATGTGCACACCACACACACACAGACAAAGAGAAGCAAAAGAAATGTAGCCTTCCCTTTTTGCATTGCAATCATTTTATTGATTGGTGGCTGTGTAGTTAGATGTTTACTGCACAGTTGCGGTCAGCATTTCTGAGACCTACCAACTGTTTGAAGCTTTGTATACTTGCTTTGTTTGTCTTAGAACACTAGTTTTTTTGTGCCGTCATTTCCTCCTCTTTGAAACCGTGGGGAAATTGAGTTTCATTGGGAAAGTTTCCAAATTCTATCACCTTGCAGAATTCGAAATACCATTTAGAAGTTCAAGGTGCCCCAAGGCACTTCCCTCTGTTCCCCAGTTAAAGAAGGGTTGCTGTGGTTATTGAGTTTTTATTTATGTTAAAGTGGAAAAAATTCGGTTTAACTCCCAAGACGTTTACAGTTAAACTTCCTTCATATGATCATATCAGCTAGCATGAGCACAAGGTGAATTTGTAGGTTCTGTAGTTACTTCTTTGTTAATTCCACATAACTCTTCAGTACAGGTCTGTGAATTACAAATGCAAAGTCACATAATTCTCTTCGGTATAAAGTTCCGTGCAAGCATAATGTTTTGTGGGATGCAGAATTTATTTATGGAATGAATACTAATTGGTTGCTTTAAAATCTTTTTTTTTTTTTTTTTTTCATCGTGAAAGATATCTTCCTGACACCATTGATGTCGTGGGTGGAGGGCGGCAGCAAAGGTCTACTGGTTGCGAATGTTGAAGGAGCTATTCTGTTTCTTGGATTGCAGATACAATTGTCATTAGCATCTAAAAAAAATTATTTAAGAAGGTTTCTTGGGCTCCAAAATGTATTATTAGTGCATCAAAAAGACTGTTTGATTTTTTCCACACACTTTCCCCCTCATCTCTTCCCTCTTCCAATTCTAGTTGTTTCATTTCCAGTGTGTACTTCTCAATTTGTGGTTTGCCTGAAAATGTGATATTATTGAGAAGCGTATTGCAGTTTAATTCATGATTTTGTTTTGGCTGAAGTTTTTGCACTTTGAACAGCCTGTTTGGAACTTGAGGAAAGAACAGAAAGGAAAGCAACTACTTAGAAAGAAAAAGGAAAGGGGAAGAAAGAAAAAGAAAGAAAATTTTTAAAAAGGTGAGTCCAACAAGAAGAGAGTTTTCTTTTCATATTTCTTTTAAATTTTCTTTGCAAAATTAAAATAAGAAAAAGAAATTACTTTCTCTACCACTGCTCTCTCTTTTCCTTTTCCAGAATCCAAACAAGGACATGTGGCCAGACCCAAATCCGTGTGTGTCGCTCGTGTAAGCGTACCAGATTGTCAGATATATATTTCTTTTCCGACAAGACAACACGTGATCAGTGGATCCCACATTTCTAATTTTTCACATCTACATGTTGCAATGAAAAATACTTGAGTTTTTTTTCAAAATAAGGTACTTTTTCTAAGTTTATTCTCATCCTGCTGAATTTTAAAAGACAATTCTCATAATAAGATAAAACATAATTTTGGAATTATATTTTTTTAAAATATAATTTAAAATTATATTTTTTAAATGATTTCGTAAGATTTGTGTTTTCTTTAGACAGTAAGAAAGAGTGAAGAGAGAGAAGAGAGCACAATAGAGAGAGAAAAGAGAGAGAGAGTGAGAGAAAGAAAAGTAATTACGGCCCTCTCTCCTTCTCTCTCTCCTCTACCTTCTCTTACTCTCTCTTTCTTCTCCCATTCTCATAATGGCTTGGATGAATTTCTTTCTTCTCCCATTCTCATAATGGCTTGGATGAATTTTGAGTGTATCTCACACACTCAAAATCTCGTCCAAAATGTCTGACACATAATTGCACCTAATGCTCAAACTCAAACTTTTACTTTAATTTGTGTAGGCTCACCTCTATCGTCTAGTTTGTACGAAGTCCTGCTCTACTCAGTAGATATAGAAAGACAACTTAAGCATTAAATGCTCTGTCAAATGAATGGGACAAATTTGTTAGGATTTTTAGTATTATTTAATTTCGTAAATAAAGATATTTTGTTTATAATTTTAATTTAAGTTGTATTTGAGTAAAAAAATTTAATATTCAAGTTCAAGCTGTTAGAGTATAAACTGTTCAAGCTGCAGTATAAATATTTAAAGCACACAAAGTTTAAATTTTAAAATGTCATATCTTTTTATTCAGATATTCATTCAAACTCTATAATATATAAATTTTATATAACTTTTTGAGAGCAATCTAAATATGCAGATATTTCGGTTCAAGCGAAATCTACTTGAGCAGTAATAAGTCTGCTCAAGCAGTACGTAAAAATTTTGTAAATGCAAAATTTCAAAGAGTATCGCTCGAAGACCACTAGATATCCGCTCGAGCGGTACGACGAAATTTTGTTCGAATTAAAATACTCTTTCATCAAAATAAGTGAATTTTTGAGGACTCATTAGCCAGATCTTTTCAACTAATCAGAAAATAGTTTCAGCTTATTTTCCTAATGATTTTGGAAAGCATATAAGAGTAGCTAGAGAGAGATTTAGGGGGAGACTCTTGATATTTTCTCTCAGGCCTAATATTTAGAATTGATCAAGAGAGAAAAGAGGGTGAAAAGTTAATGTTTTGAGACCACAAGAGTGAGTATTTTCACCAGTTGATTTTGCAACTTGAAGAATGGTTAGAAGATGGTCTTTAGAGGATTCTAAAGGCAAAGAACCTCGAGGGGATTCGGTAGTAAAGCTGAAGCACGAGAGCAAAAACTCGAGAAGTTGAGCACGCAGTCTTAAGTCGGGGTTCGTGCAGATTCGAACAGTAATAGTAGAGTTCAATTACTAAGGCTATAAGTTTGTGCATGTATAAACTGTTTAATATAGTATTTGACTTACTGAATATGATTTTTTTATTTAGATTTTCATAATAAATTCTTGTACCATCATTTTATTGTTTTACATTACATATATTCATCGCATAGGTGAAGACTTATGTTAAAATTAAAGTAATACGAAATTTAAAAATTCATTTCGCGCAAACTAGGTAATCATCAACTTACGAAGGCTACATGACCACCCATAATCAAGAGAAACCCAACATCCTTCTCTTTTCCTTTTCGGCCGTAGACTGCACAAAAACCAAAACAAAGACTTTTTCTTTCGGATCTCGCATTTACTATATCATTTTGATCCGACAACTGTTGTTGTGGATTACATTGTGTGTTCAAAATTTGAAATGTTTCGTTTCTCTTATAAAGGCTTTGTCCACCTCTCTAGAAGATGCTCTTTCTCTCTATCTCTCTTGAAATCCCCTCATTCGAAACTCATATCTCTCACAAAAGCTCTCTCTACCTCACTCAAAGACGTTCTCTGTCTTTTCTTGCTCATTCTATACGCCAATTGCATTTAAAAAAAAGAAAAGATAATGAAAAAAAAAGTGAGAGGAACGGTGATTTGTTATATTGGTGACTCTGGTGACCACTAAAAATGGAGGTTTTTATCCAAAATAATTAAATTTGAAAAGATATTTTTTAAAATAATAAAAATCAAAACTTTATTCTCAATTTAAGGTAAAACACACATTAAGAAAACGTTTTTTAAGAAAACGCAACTCAAAGTTACGTTTTCTAACTGGTAAAAAAAAAAAAAAATTCCGAAAAAAGCAACTGGCAACCGCATTTTTTGAGGAAAATGCAGCTCCTAGCTGCGTTTTCCCCTCCTCCTTTTCCCCCCCCCCCCCCCCCCCCCCCCAAAAAACCCTTTTCTCTTTCTATTGACTTTTCTCTCTCTCTCTCTCTACGCTTTTCCTTCTCTCTCTCTACTTCCCTCTCTCTCCTTCTCTCTCCACTAACCTCTCTCACTCTCTCTATTTTTTTATTTTTACTTTATAAAAATTATACATAATAATTATAATATTTTTAAAAAATTTAAAATTAAAAAAAATGAATAGGGTTAAGTAATAATAATTAAAATATTTTAATAGCAAAAATTATGAATAAATTTAAGTAATAATTAAAAAATATTAATAATAAAAAATATGAACATAATTAAGTAATAATAAAAATATAGACAAAGTGTTATAAAATAACAAAAATTATAATACTATAATACTTTATTTACTGTAAAACAATTTACTGCAAATTACTTTATAAAATAACTATATATTTAAAAATACTTATTTTACTAATAAATATTTTACTTATTTTATCCTTGAAATTATTTTCTGCAAAAATTATTTTACAAATTACTTTATTACTTTTGCAGAAAATAATTTCAAGGATAAAATAAGTAAAATATTTATTAGTAAAATAAGTATTGTTAAATATATAGTTATTTTATAAAGTAATTTGCAATAAATTGTTTTGCAATAAATAAAGTATTATAGTATTATAATTTTTGTTATTTTATAACACTTTGTCTATATTTTTATTATTACTTGATTATGTTTATATTTTTTGCTATTAATATTTTTTAATTATTACTTAACTTTGTTCATAATTTTTTGCTATTAAAATATTTTAATTATTATTACTTAACTCTATTTATTTTTTAATTTTAAAATTTTTAAAAATATTATAATTATTATGTATATTTTTATAAAATAAAAATAAAAAAATAAAGAGAGTGAGAGAGGGTAGTGGAGAGAGAAGGAGAGACAGGGGAGTAGAGAGAGAGAGAGAGAGAGGAGGAAAAGAGTAAAGAGAGAGAGAGAGAGAGTGAGAAGTCAATAGAAAGAGAGAGGGGGGGGGGCGGGAAAAGGAGAGAAAACGCAGTTAGGAGCTGCATTTTCTCATGCCAGTTGCGTTTTCTCGGGGTTTTTTTTTTTTTTTACTTAGTTAGAAAACGCAACTTTGAGTTGCGTTTTCTTTTACCTTAGATTGAGAATAAGGTTTTGATTTTTATTATATTGAGAAATATCTTTTCAAATTTAATTATTTTGAAAAAAAACCCCTAAAAATGGTGAAAATAGGAGACTGGTGTGCCGACTGAACTGAATCATCTCCGCTGGTGAAAACATCTAGAGCAAAGAGATCCACCAATGGGTTCTTTGATGGCAAGTTAAAACTCACCTATCCTTGATCCTAGAACTGGTAAGCGTGATAACTCTTTCTTATTTTGGTCTTAATATTCTTTAATAGTAGTTTTTTATTATAAGTGTAATTTTGCAGTGGAAGTCTAGATCAGGAACAAGTCTTTTTATGAAAGAGGAGAATAAGACGGTGTTTGGTACAGTTTTTATTTTTTGATTTTTTTGTAAGTTTATAAAAAAAAAAAGTCAACAAAAATTGACTTTTTACTTTTTTATTTATTTTTATCTAAATTAAAATTAAAAAAAATAAAAAACTAAAAAAATTTTATTTTTTTTACTAACAAACTTAAAAAAAAACTTAAAATTTCAAACCCTACCAAACAGATACTAAAACTTACATCAATCTAGCTGTAGAGCAGTCAGGTGTGTTCTCTATCACAAATAAGCCTCATTAAATTTCTTTGTTTTCCTTCTTTGTTTTCTTCCTTTTACCCCCATTTTGGGACTACTTTCTTAAAATGTGTGTAATCCAGGTTTTTTACTCCTTGGTCCATAGTTACTGGGACTGGAAGCAACTTAGCTATTTTTTAAGGAACTTCCACTAATTGCATGCAGCAGAAGTCCTAGCTCAAAAGTATGCATCGTAGTTCCACGTAGCAGGCATTGCCGCCTCCAAGCCACACTCTCGCACTGGATTACTACATAATTAACGGTCCTATATATTTTATCTTTCTATTATCATCGATGTGGACATTTACTAAATTTAAAGCTGAGCTTTCCGACTGTAGCTCGCACTGGTTTTTTTTTTTTTTTTTTGTGTAATAAGAAACTCTATTTTGTATGTTCTATAATTAGATAAATTTTGGATACTAAAACCGCATACGGCACATGTATGGGCAAATCCAATAGTCAAATTGAATACTTCCAATTAATGATGATGATCTTATTTATAGTGATTTGTTTTATTTGTTTAATTATGCTTAATAGTTATATTGGGTATCGATACAAATTATTAGTTTAAAATGTCTATATAATAAAGAGCTCAAATTTTAAAATGTCTTGAAAATACAAATTATATGATCAAATTGAAATTTTCAAATTCAACTTTTTGTGGAAAACTATAAAAATTATTTAGAAGTCACTACTAATTTTGTTGGAGAATGCTGTAGGCACGAGTCATCTCTAAAATTTAAATACTGGTGCTTAAACAGTAATTTGGATATTACTGGCGCTTAAATAGTAATTTGGGTATTAGAATCTTTCTATGTATTGACACTTAAACAGTATTTAGGTATTAGAAGTCATTTCATACCTATATTCACATGTAAATTTTTTAGTTGGTTTAGTGTGCCCACGTTGATATCTCCGTATGTAAATTCTTTTATTGCTAAGTTATTTTATTTTTTGGTAGAAGGGAGGCATAGATAACCACTTAGTTTAGGAGAGTTGAATTTTTAATTTCTATGAACAATTTTTATTTTACTGTACATGTGATTTGGTGACATTTAATTCTGTGAATTAAATGAAACTCACTACCGCATGACGGATGCATAATATTCAGATTGTTATTATTGAGAGTGCCGTAGACACAGGTTATTTCTAGTTATATATAAAATTATAATACTTTTAAATTTTTTATTATTTTTATTTTGAAAATTTTAAAAAATAAAATAAAAAATATGATCAAATCTGTCTTTAATTTTACACCTAAAAGTTAATCACATTTTTTTTTATTTTAATTTTAAAAGTATTATAATTTTATGTTCAATTTTTAAAAAATAAAAATTAGATCAGATCTGTCTTTAATTTCACACTGGATATTTCAATACGATTAGTATTATAGTATTATAGTTTTAGTACATATTTTATGTATATATAAAAAATTATCTTAAAAAATTAAAAAATAATTTTTTTAGCTAAACAAAATGAAGTTAGAAATATCAAGTGTAAAATTAAAGACAAATTTAATCAAATATTTTATTTTATTTTTAAAATTTTAAAAAATAATAATAATAAAAATTAAAAAATATTATAATTTTATGTATAATATTTATAAAATAAAAATGAGAAAAGGGAGAGAGAAAAAGAAAAAAAAGGAGAGAGCTGTGATCTACTCTCCTCTCTCTCTTTTGCTCTTTCTCTTACTCTCTCTCTCTCTTTTCTCCCCCCCTTCTCTCTCTTTTTTTTTTTTCTCTCTCTTCCTGCTTTCTTTCTTTATTTTCCTCTCTTTAAGGGAAACGTAATTTTAAATTATATTTTTAAAGAAAATTTAATTTTAAATTACGTTTTCTCCACGACGCAAGTCTTGAGAAAACACAATTTAAAATTACATTTTATCTTAAAAATTATCTTTTAAAATTCAGTATTTTGAGAATAAATTTAAAAAAAAATCTTATTTTGATAAAAAAACTCAAAATACTTCACTTAAAAAATCGCAGCTTTGGAACAGAAATAGAAGTCTCTGGCGCTCTTCTTCTCTATCGTCCTTGCAACTTTGGATTAGGGCTGGGGTTTTCAGGTGATGGACGCAACAAGGGAGGCAGAGGGCTTGCTAGATAAGATTCGACCACCGCGTCTGGAGGACGCCGGCCTCGAAGACTGTGCTCTCCCACCTGAATCGATCAAGGAAGCCTTCCTCAAAGCCGCCACCGCAGTCGGATCACGGGGAGCCTCAATTTTCCCGTCATCGGAGGAGGAGGAACGGGACGCCTCCGAGGAAGAAGGCCGTTGCATGAACGATCCGTGGCCCAATGTGAGGGAGTCGTCCGATACTCTGATAGGGATCAGGAAGGGTATTGACCCTCCTCCTGGCGCTTGCGGCGGCGGCGTGCCGGAGGTGATGGGCGATGAGGTGCCTGCCGGTGTGACTGATGCGGAGGAGAAGGCGGCGGATAAGGTGGTGACGGGACCGGATGTGACGGAAGGGGGAGAGGACTCAGAGGAGGCTTGTGTTGATGGATTACAAGGTTTGAAGATTGGAGATCACAAGGGGGAGGACAAAGGTGAGGCGTCGAAGAATGATGAAGAAGATGAGGAAGAGCAAGAAAGTGAAAAACCAATCTTAGCTGAAGCTTACGTATGAAAAATCCCAACCCTTCTTCTACCTATCCTATACATAGAAATTGTGTTGTGTTCTCTCTATGATGGGATGCTTTTTGTTTTTTTGTAATGTTTTTGTTGAATCGAATTCAGGATTATAATTTTCTTTGGCCGTGTTTTCACACCAGTGTTTCTTATTATTGATTTCTGAGTGGAAGGATATGCCTCGAGCACTGGCGAGCTTCTCTCTGTTATTACTCAGATTTGAGGCCTTCTTGGCATCATGATATGGATCTTTCATGGTGTCTTCTCTACCCTTTATTAGAATTTTGAAGAGTTTAAGAGATTCACCTCTTTTGGTACTCGCAACTGAATGTGAAATGCAGAGCACCTTGCAAGAGATATACTAAATTTTTATGTCTAGCGACTGTTTGATGATATGCTTGACTTGAAAGATTGGTTTGTAATTGTCTACCAAACACCCAAAAATAGGAGTGGAAAATCTAGGCCCAATAATTTAGGTGCTCTGCAATTGTTAAGCCAACAAGTCAATATGAGAGGTTATTCATTAGGTAACAGATTTATGTTGAAGTATGAAGTAGTTGGAGTGATTGAATAACAGATTTATCTTGAATTATGAAGTAGTTGGAGTGATTGAATGAATGAAAATAAAAGGATTAATTTAGTGCTCAGTTTGGTAAGGTTTAAAAGTTAAGTTTTTTTTAAGATGGTTAGTAAAAAAAAAGTCAAGCTTTCTTAGCTTGTTTATTTTTTTTGATTTTAGTTTAAATAAAAATAAACAAAAAAAAAAAATTAATTTTTATTGGCTTTTTTACTTATAAACTTATAAAAAAATTAACTCATAAGTTGTACCAAATGCAGCCTTAATCATCGCCCCATCTAAATAGCATTAGCTTTAAGCCAAAACAATTTTAGATATATCTATCAACTTTAACAAAACTAGGTTTTAATTGTGTGAGACGTAAATAAGGAACTCCAATAATTTAATAGATATCTTAGAAAAACTAATAATCAGTCTGATGAATTTAGCCTAGGGAGGTTTGATATAACATTTTTGACCTCATTTTTTTGACTTGTAAACAAAAAAGTTGAATTTTTTTAACTTTTTGTTTTTATTTTTTTATACTTATTTTAGTTTATAAAAATAAAAAATTAAAAAAATAACTTTAAAAAAATAAAAAAAACTTAATTTAAACTCTATCAAACGATTGTCTCCTAGGACAAACAAAAAAAGAGTATATATTATGAAATGTAATGCCTTGTTACATTGGGAGCTGGATTTTGTTGCAAAATGAAGGTACTTTTAAACCAAAATTCCCCTTGATAAAAATTAAGTATTAACAACTCTCAAGCGGCAATCTTTCGTGCGTGATTTCTAGTTCCCTTGATTTCAAATGGAAAAAATGACAAAACGAAATGAAGGAAAATAATTTCTCTCTTATTTCCTCTCTTTTCATTCCACAAACTTGCCCTTAAAATGAAGATAGATATATCCCTAGTCTTTGAGCCGGACAAGTTAGGGGGAAAGATCTGGCGTGTGGGGAGCTCGCCGGGCTTTTTCAGTCGCCGTTTTAGATTGGCCTTTGAGATATAGCAAGAGAGACGGCTAGGTTTGGTTTTCTCATGTTCTGTTCTGAGAAAATCTGGACGATCCTCTCACCTCTGGAGACGAACATGGTGAACAAACTCTGAAGAGGAACACGTGGAACAAACAACAGAGATTAGAGAGAGAATTCCCTTGTTTACACTGGCTCCCTTGTCAATGCAGTCGGTAGACGGCAGATTTGGATTTTGAATTTTCAGTAAAGTAATTGGTTTGGGTTCTGAAATTACACTGCCTCGCTTGTCAATGCAGTCGGTAGACGGCAGATTTGGATTTTGAATTTTCAGAAAGTAATTGGTTTGGGTAAGTTACATTGACAAAGACAGATAGTTCAATTTCTGAAATTACAGTCTCCCTTGTCAATGCCGTCGGTAGACACAGTTAAGGGAAAATGTACATTTACCTTTTTGTCCTTTTACAAATTTATTTTTTCATCAGTAGCCAAACAAATCCTTTTTGGTTTACTCCATCTTTGTAGCCAAACAACACCTCACCACCGTGCCCTCCCCTTCCCCTTCCTGAATCTCTCCCCCCACTTTTCATCAGTAGCCAAACAAACCCTTTTTGGTTTACTTCATCTTTGTAGCCAAACAACACCTCACCACCGTGCCCTCCTCTCCCCCTTCCTGAATCTTCCCCCCCAAAAAAAATCTTGCACAGAACGGTGTGGCTAGACAAACATAGATCATCCATGGCCAAAACCCACCGTACCACCGGCCACCGCGACTAACACCCACCTTTTCCGCCGTTATCTTTGCCCAGCACCGGCCACCATGGCTAACACCCACCTTGATGACCCAATATCCCTCCCCCACTTTCCCTCTTCTCTCTTGTCGCGCACACACAGGGAGAGAGAGACGCCTCCTTTTCCCTTCCTCCCTTCCCCTCTTTCCCTCATCTTTCTTATCACACGCACATTAGAGCGCCTTCCCTGATCTTCCTCCCTTCCACCTATCTCTGCTGCCCAATGTATATATATACACATGTACATTTTTATAGTTAATTTCGCCATATATATAGATATATGTATAGAGTGAGAGGAGGATGGTGGATTGTAGAGAGAAAAACCAACTGGTGTGGGTTTGTAGAGAGGCAGAAACCCAACTTTCCTTGGGGTTGTAGAGAGAGAAACTCTACTGCATTGAATGGAGAAACTCTGCTGCATTTGAATGGAGAATCTCTGGTTCCCATCTCGGTGGTCGGCGACCGAGATGGTGGTGTTTGTGATTGCCGTGATTGGTGGAGGAAATAGGGGTAAGAAGGAGCTGGGGTGTTTGGTTGGGGTTTGATTGGGCATCTTTGAGGTTTATTTCTTTAGTGAAAAAATGTAGATGTAGTATATTGTGGTTGGATAATCTTTAATTTTGTGTAAACAATTTCTAAACAACATAAAATTTAATTATGTATATAAGGATAATATCGGCATTTTGAATTGTCAAAATGTTGAGATCATCCTATTTCAAATGATTCGTTAATGGAAGGGAGGTAACTTTATATTGTGAGAGGATAAAATAAGAGAGTAGACTGTAATTTGAAAAACTTGAAGGATTGTCAGATACCCAACGAAGTCACTGTAATTTACCCTTTTTGGTTTTTGTTTCATTGTATTCAAATTCCAAAAATTCAGAATTGCACGAATTGTACCGTTCTAAATTTTTTGGGGGGTGATTTGTTGAGACGTCATAATCTTTCCGTGCATTGCCATAGAAATCACAAGCTAGCCATAGAAATGCAGATCCTCCACGAGGGGTTTTCTTTGTCAATACAAGTAATGTTTTGACTAGTTGTTACTGATTTTTAGAGAGAGAGAGAGAGAGAGAGAGAGAGAGAGAGGAAGAAACGTTGAGAGTGATTTTGCAGAGACGCGAAAGGTAAATATCACATGAAAGAAGTTACCGAAAATAATGCAATAGAGCAAACGACCGGTCTCTCTCTATCTCTATAAAATCGTTGGATGGAGTTTTGGCTCAGTTGTCAAATCTGCTTCCGCTATCTTTCCTTGCCGTCTGCCCCTCTCTCTCTCTCTCTCTCTCTCTCTCTCTCTCTGGTCTAGACTCGTTGGTCTGAGAAAATCTCACACAGTTGTTGCCATCGCCTAACTTTCTTATCATCTCCTTTTTTTGTTTTTGTTTTTTTTTTTTTTTTTTTTTTTTTTTTTTGTGTTTTTGGTTATGTTATTTGTTTCTAACAGCCATTCAACTCCGAGATACTGGTTGGTGGTGGCTACATTGGATGAGAAATCTGGAGCCAGAAGATTATTTGTAAGCTCAGATTTGAAAATTGGTGTATTTTTGGTGGGTTGCAAAGCAAAGTTTTGAAGAGAAAAGAGTTGTCTTTCACAGAGAAAAGGAATAATGGCTGACATTGGACTACAAGGGAAGCTTTTGAGGTCAACTGCAGTGTTAGTGATTGCTGTTCTTCTTCTGTTTTTTTCGTTTGTTTCCAGAGAAAGGAGATTGAAACTCGAATTTTCAAGCAAAAAAAACAGAACTACTCAAGAGTTTGATCCAAATTACTCGACACATGTACTCAATTTCTTATGGCGACAAGTTCAATTGGGTTACCAACATGTTTGGCCGGTAAGTTGAATTTCGTTTGTGGAAAAACTGTTCTGAGCGATTGAACATATGTGTATTTTAATTTTTCGCGGCTGACTTGCTGTAATTGTCCATTGGGGTGTATAGTGTCCTGCAGAATTGTTTACATTTGTGTACATGTTTGTTGGTACATATATCTTAACTGAGGAGGTAGTCTATTTGTGTTCGTAACTATGGCAACTTATTTGAGGTTGGTGAATGTATTCAGAATTTGTGATATTGGATTGGCAGGAAATGGAATTTGGCTGGAGAATCGTTGTGGGGACTGTAATTGGGTTCTTTGGAGCTGCATTTGGGAGTGTTGGAGGTGTAGGAGGGGGAGGTATTTTTGTTCCCATGCTTACTCTGATCATTGGGTTTGATGCTAAATCATCAACTGCAATATCAAAATGTAAGTGTTGCAATTTATCTCACTTCAGCTTAGAAATGGTAATATCTATTTTCACCTTCTCATTCCATTCTCCTGGAAGTTACAACCTGAATGTGAATAAGTTTGTTTCTACTTTCTTTGTCTTTCATTCTATAGAGTCATTCCCTTGTTCAACATTACACACCGAAAGATGGGTATATTTCTCTGCTAAATTACCATGCACTCTTCTAGTGAAACACAGAAGCAATCATGTGTGCTTTTGTTTGTTTGGTAGGTATGATCGCAGGTGCAGCGGCTGCAGCTGTTTGCTTCAATCTAAAGCTCAGGCATCCTACGCTTGACCTACCTATAATTGACTATGACCTGGCACTTCTTTTTCAGCCAATGTTGGTGCTGGGAATTAGTATTGGAGTTGCTTTTAATGTGATTTTTGCTGAGTGGATGATTACGGTGTTGCTTATTATTCTATTTTTAGGTAATAACCTTCCAAGTTGCACCTTTGCATGTGTTCTCTTCGTGGACAATTTCCCTGATTGGTCACAATCATCTGCAGGCACATCCACTAAGACATTCATCAAGGGTGTTGAAACATGGAAGAAAGAAACTATAATAAAGAAGGTTTTGTTCTCTAGATTCATTTAGTATATAACGCAATATTCTTTATAATGTAGTAACAATTAAAACTGTCCATCCATATCTTGTCTCACTTATTTCTGATTTTTTAGGAGACTGCTAGACGCTTGGCATCTCATGGTGAGTTGACTTGGCACATTCCGAAGGATTCATAATGATGCCAATATTAGATAAAATTTTGAATTGAGCCATATCATACTTTGCTTTCTAATCAGGTAGTGGTGGTGAAGACTTGGAATACAGAGCTGTACCTGGAGGGCCTAACAATGACCCTCAAATGGAATCCAACGAAGCTAAAGTATCAGAAGTAAATTATATCCATAGGCTTTATATCTGTGACTCGTTGTTCCAGGGCTGACTTCTGTAATGTTGCCAGGTTTCTATTATTGAGAATATTTATTGGAAGGAACTCAGCATTCTTGTTGCTGTCTGGGCCATTTTCCTTGCCTTACAGATTTCCAAGGTTTCTATTTGTTGTACGCTTATCTTTGTTTGAAAGCTTTAGTTGTGGATTTTTCTGCATCTGTGTGCATTTATTAGCTAAGTCAATGGAAATCTATGCATGTTTGACACAGAATGAGACAAAAACCTGTTCTGCAGCATATTGGGTATTGAATCTGTTGCAGGTATATTCTGTGACTTAATAAGAGTTAAAAGTCCTTCAAATGTGAGCATAATTCATGAAGGTGAACATTTTCTTTGCTTTTGTGTTTTCAGTTCCCTGTGGCTATTGGAGCATCTGCATATGAAGCCATTAGCTTATACACAGGGCGGAGAGTAATAGCTTCCAACGGAGAAACTAGAACAACTTGGCGAGTGCACCAGTTGGTTCTTTACTGTTCTTGTGGCATTCTTGCTGGTACAGTTGGTGGGTTGCTAGGTCTTGGAGGAGGATTCATTTTGGGTCCTCTGTTTCTGGAGCTGGGAATCCCTCCCCAGGTACATTTCAAGCTTCCCAATAAGATGAAGAGATGCACTGTTGTTCATGTTTTACTTTGCATATCAGATTTTGTATTCTCAAGCAATCTTTTTCCTTTTTCTTGGTGGTAGCCTTGAGCAAGATGTCATTTGGTGGTTCGAAGAGAGATTTAATTGCTCTAATTTCCTATTTCAAATACGCACCTCAAAAAGAACAGAGAAATTTACCTATGAAGTTTATATGCTGTATCTATGAAAAAAAAGTCTATTTTCAAAATTGCTATTGAGCACCCTCCTTGTAAAGATGAGGACTGACTAGTTGAGCATGATTATGCAGGTGTCGAGTGCCACCGCTACCTTTGCGATGATGTTCTCCGCATCCATGTCTGCAGTAGAATACTTCCTTTTAAATCGTTTTCCAGTTCCATATAGTAAGTTTTCTTGCCGAATTTCTAGTTGTACCAGATTAAGCCAAACTCACTTGACCCGGTGGCAGGAAGATTTGTATATGATTATCTTTTCCAAATAGATTAAAACGCATATAAATAAGGTTTTTGTGATCATTGTAGCTCTCTACTTTGTTGCTGTGGCTACCATTGCTGCCTTTGTGGGGCAACATGTGGTGAGAAGAATAATCGCGATTCTAGGGAGGGCGTCTTTGATCATTTTTATTCTGGCCTTCACAATCTTTCTGAGTGCAATCTTTTTAGGCAAGTATAATATATGCTCATGGATGTTACAATTTTGTGGATTGATATTCTACCATAGGAATTTGGATTTATTGTGTTTTAGCCTAGAATGATTTTCTTCCTGGCTTTTTCCTTGGCCGTAAGTACTGTTTATTTTTTGAACAGGTGGAGATGGCATCTCAAACATGATTGACATGATCCAGGACAAGGCGTACATGGGGTTTGATAACCTCTGTGATTATTAAGTTGAGATTATAGTGTCCCAACCCCCAATCCTTGCATTTTTTGGAATGGCATTTTCGAATTGTAATATTCTCCCAAGCATCTAAGATATCCACCGCACACTTTTGGATTGACTTTGTGTACCTTGGATCAATGACAAATTAATGTCACTCTCTATGTGAAGATTTATTTTAACTTAAGCTCCATGTTTTGCATTAAATTTTGCGTTACAGCTCATTAATCTGGCGCCAACACGAGTCTTGAGGCTTGAGCAGATGAATGAAAACCGTGTCACTCTATTTCTCCACAAAAATATGAACGGGACATGTGAGGCAGACATGAATGGGACATGTGGGGCAGACTTGAAGAAGGGGTGGTTGGTGGCTTCTGTGACTCTTTTCATCGAAGTGTCTTCATTGGGGCTCGAAAATTTAGGCTAGCAATACATGCAAGTACGGTGTACGTTATGAGTGTGGGACATGGCTATATAAGTCCGGAGACTGGTAGAAAAAACAAATGGTCAAAGTTATGAGAAAAACAGAACTAGCAAACAAGTATTGTTTGTCTAAAAATTACATAATTGAGATTAAACAAAAACAGGTTTAAGATTCAATTCAAGTATTCTTTAAGTTGTTCTCTTTAAGTATTACGCCAATTGAAAGAAGATAAATCGTCTCAGTCGTTATTGTTATAAAATACAAATAGAATGTATATATAAATATAGAAGAGAAACAGAATGCGTGTAATAATAAATCTTTTGTACAAACAACAGTCTTCTCTATTTTATTCTCTATAACAGTGATCGTGCACCTCTATATATATAACCACATGATTGATGAAATAGAACTCTTGGAAAAACCCCCCACAATCAATTATGATAGCTATAAAAGCTCACATATATATAATAAAAGAGATCATTAAATAATTTATAACACCCAACATAATGTTTGTAACAAATAGGTCATGAATATGATTTGAAGGTTATGTAATTGGCAAAATTTCGTATCAAGTCTTATTTAATGTAATTTGGAGATTTGGGATGTCTATCACAAGCATTTGGAATGATCCTTATTGTTAATTCATGTAAGCTCGTGCTAAGAAGAAATTGTATGAAATTTCAAAGTGTGCTACGGAATTTCAACAAGTCTTGATGGATTTCGAGATAAATCGTGGGATGCGTTAGTGTGCATGGGAAGTCATACTAACCCTTGTAAGACCCCTCATGGGACTTCATAGTGCCTCAAGGGAAGAATCAACATAAGTTGGATGAATTTTGAGAAGATGGTCTTCTGCCAAATTCAAGTGAATCTGCTTCTAGTAGATTTGTTCTCTTGTAGCTGGTTTTTACCCTTGATACGATTCGAATTTGAAAAGGCTCATTAGAAGAAAAGTTGTAGATTTTCAAGTCTTCTTTTCAGAGAATTTGGAATCTCATCAATCTGACATCTAAGTAAAAAGTTATGGATTTCACGAGATCCTCACAGGATGTCGCGGGATGCCGATGGAAAAAATAGTGAGCATGCAAAATCTAGGATTGAGCTCGGGGGATGCTCGCTAGATCTTGTGGGAGGGAGCTGAGTGAATTTTGAATTCTTGAAAATCGCATTTCTAGGATTTTTTTTTACCTATTCAAGGCCCAACACACTTCCCTAGACCTGAATCTGAGCCGTCACATTGAAAATTCCTAGAGAGATGTATTTCTAACCTTCCTAGAAGCTCAGAAATAGATCTTAGCAACAATGTTCTTCAACCCAATTGAAGAAATCAAAAGTCTTGATGGAGTTCAAGGCGTGAAATCCATTCTAAGGGGATCTGAACGGTGGTCAAGCACAAAGACGGTGAATCGTGGATACGAGTAAGGTCAAGAAAATCATTAGTTCATGGAGTTGATAGGTTTTGATTGTAAAGAGTCTTGTAACCGTCTGAACAACAAGATATAGTACATGATCTTTGTCTAGCAAAGGGGACACGTGGTTTTTCTCCCAGTTAGGGTTTCCACGACAAAAAGGCTTATGTGTTCTTGGTTAAATTGTTTGTTCTCTCTTCTATCTTAGATTGTACAATATTGCTTATAGCCATTACACCTTGACCTAATATTGTAGTAATTAGTCTCTTTGACAAAACATAGACAAATGCTAGATTTTTCAATGACAGTAATTGAAATTATAATACTAACTATAATATAAAAAGTTTTAAAACTTTTATCACAATATACCAACAATCCCCCACAATTTTTAAAACTTGGAAGCATTATAAAATTTTAAATCCCTCCATAATATAAATATAACACAAATCATAACAAACTAATATATGAAAATTTAGAAAACCAAAATAAATTAATATATAAAATTTTGTCAAGCATAATACTGTGTAATAAGTGCAAGTGTCTTCCGAACTTGAACGTCACTTAGTGATAACAATCTTCCTTTAAAGGAATTATAGTGAACTAGGTCTTGAACTAGATCTTTTGAGCCAGAGTTTGACATGTCACACGCATAGTACTGACTATTAGACGTGTTCGCGGGGTAATGCGATTAATAGCCATGCACTAAATCTTGATTCTCATGAAAGTTACTAGAGAACAACCCAATTCTCGTCATTATGGCTTCACGACGGCTCTCACTTAGGTACATCCTCCAAGGGCACATGTGACAAATATCCTACGAGAGTATGCCCACCTTGGACTCATTTAGGGTTAACACCCTTCCTTAACATTCACATTCCACAACACAATTGCCTTAGAGATGAGCAGGAGAACATCTATATGGTGTTTCCTAATATAATGAATGCTGGACATAAGTCACGCTGTATGGATTGTTCCTACCCATTGAACATCCTTCATGGAACCTCTAATCACAGATGTTAAGTTACCTCATTCGGTGACTCCCTGTGGCTCACTCATCCCCCTCGGTCAAATAAGAATCTAGCCTCATGCACTAATGCATAGCCATTAAGTATCATTTTGGCTTCTCAAGTCATATGCCTCAATTTAGTTCTCATTTTCAAGTCTCACTACTCATGCTTTACTTTGGCACTTGCAAAACTTCAAAGCAAAAATCTCCAAACTAATATTAGTAGCACCACAATACATTATATCACAAAATAAAATATTTGCTCAGATTTTAGTTACGCGACAATGAGACAGCTGTAACTCCCACATTTTGTTGTTATCTAAAGAGCACATAGGGTAATGAGCTTTTCTGTTCCACAAAAAAAATTCTGAGCGTCATACCTGTGAAAATGCAAAATTCTAAAACACAAAATTGTATTAGTCTCACTTGATATCACATAATAAAATATTCGATAAGAGAACTATTACTCGCATAGTGGAAATACAACCCCCACATACAGCTCCTCTCTCACCAAAACTTGGCAAGAAGCTTGTTTGTCTACCACTTGAGTTTTGAGAACTGTACCTGTGCCAAACTTTGAAAACACAATGGAAAAATCATATGAACCACTGGTGCTCTACAAATTAATAGAAAACATAGGCACAATGGAAAACTTTGAATTTTTCATATGCAATCAAACACAATCTTCACATAGCAGATGAAAAGAGACTAAGACAAATAAAATTCAACTATTAATTACAAGTCCTTGGAAACCAAACTGATGCAGAAAAATTAGTACCATCATCAAATAATACATCTTGCACCACCTTACAAATATTCAAATATTATTTCTTCTCTAACAGTCACATCTTACATTAAAATATTATATTACTTAATTTTTTTTTCTAATATTATTATATCACTTAATGGGTATACACCATAACCAGCTACATCCAAGTAAGTTAGCTCATCATGAGCATTGGCAAAGAAGGTAAGAATTATGACTAACACAGGAACACTTGCAAGAATTATTACCTCTCTCTAGAAAGATGAATTACTGATATTAAAAGAACTTATATGTGTGCCTTGTTCAAATTCTCACACTAACATGATGATGTTAGTTATATAAAAACACACTAGTGCACAGTATGTAACGGCCACAACTCATGAAAGCTTAATCAAGTAGTGCACAAAACATTCTATTAAATTCAATAAAATGCTCCTAGCAATTAATATATATTGACCCAATTGACCCACAATATTAAAGTTCCAAGCAAAATAACTGAAATAAAACTAGCATATGCAATAACTAAAATCATAGAATATCAGCTAAAGGTTCTCTTTACTTATGAGACCGTCCATAATCTCATTTAAACACAGGCATGTTGAAAACCATCAGTTTTTACAGTTCAATACCAAACACCTTTTATATTCAAAATATAACATGAAACAGTTTCCTTTAATCGCGAAAGTAAACACACTAAACAATTCAAGGCATAAGTTACAGATAAAGGAAATACTATCTGTTAGCACTTATTCAATGAAATTAATACAAGGCTTTAAAATATTAATTTCTGAATTTAAAAAGACAATTAACTGGCCACACAATGAAAGGAGTTTAAATTCTTTCACATATCCAACGGCCCACAATGCACATTCAAATATCAAATAACACTATCCAATAGTCATAATCCGAACCAAAGTCAACCCATCAACCGGCTAAATAGACATGCAACAAAATAATTTACCGAAACTGCTTTGAACAGAACTGAGTTTTAATTAAGACACTGAAAACATTGAAACAATTTTCGTTATACATAAACAGAAAACTTTAATTTTTTTTTTAACAATAAACTTTAAACCAATACAACACCCATATCAAAATTCCACATCTGACAAAAAAAACCATGCATTTGGGTGAACATAAAACCATCATATACATGCCATTGTCGTCAATAAGGAAGCTATGCAGATAACATCCGAAACTTACATGTGATCAAACATACACGACAAAAAGTCTTCGTACAACTAGTGACCAAATAATCTTACCAGGATCTCATGCATCTATATGACTAAAACACACCTCCACAGCACTTGAGAAATGCAGACATATCATGCAATTCACAAAAAAAACAAAATTCCTTTGATTTCCAAACATACACACACACACACACACATATATATATATATATATATATATTTGCAATATTCTCTAATGAAAATCAGTAACTTCTGTTTATTGGAATATGTAAGTTTTTTTGCATCTTATGAGAAAATGGAATAAGAAAATTAGTCTCAACCAGACAGCATTCTATAGCTCATGGCAGAAAACCCACATAGCATGTTAGTTAGTCCCACATGAAAATATCAAACCGAACATCGAAGCAAAATAGATATAACATATTTTTCATGATGACATGCAAGCTGCTATAACATATCAAGACATATAGACAATAGCTCAGATTATGTTAATTTAGATAATTACAACAACTTGTTAGTCTAAAAATCACATAATAGAGATTAAACGAAAACAAATCATCATTCATTAATATATTTAAATGACAATAAAACAAATACATCATATCATACAAAAATATAGATTAAAACAGTCTGGCTTGTGAGATAGTGAGGCACGACAGAATCGCTGTCTTAAAGTTATTGTGCCTCCCTACGTGAATGTTTTAGCGGACAACAACAACTCTAAGATTCAACTCAAGTTCCTACAAGCCGTTCTCCTTAGGTGTCATGCCAACTGGAAGAAGATGAATCATCTGAGCCGTGGTTGCCATAAAATACAAGTAAAAAGTATGTATGAAAATAGAAGAGAAACAAAATACATGTAATGATGAACCTTTTATACAAACAATAGTTTTATCTATTTTCTTCTCTGTAATAATGACCGTGCACCTCTATATATATAACCATATGATAGATGAAATAGAACTCTTGAAAAAACCCCCACAATCAATTATGATAGCTATAAAAGCTCACATAAATATAATAAAAGAGATCATTAAATAATTTGTAACACCTAACATAATGTTTGTAACAAATAGGTCATGAATATGATAGTAACTGAAATTATAATACTAATTGTAATATGAAATTTTTTGAAACTTTTATCACAATATACCAACAAGTACATGTAATAGCCTAAATCGCTCCCAAAAGTGATATGGATTTGAGCTTCCTACAAGAGCACGGGTGTTGCGATTGAAGTAAAATTCCGGCAAGTACCGGTATCGTTCTCCCAAAAGATCAAACCCAATATAGGCAACACATAAGAGCAAAACAACCAACCAATTGAATCGAATTAGAATGTTACTTAGCGGATTAAAATTAACTAAAAATAAGACCGAAAATTATTTTAATGGTGAGAGTGTGTTGACTACCAAACTAAACTAATCATACTACGTATTTAAAACACTTCTAACTAAAGCTAAGAATAATTAATGGAAAGTTTGGGTACAATTGATATAATCTATTAATTCTGTACAAGTGTCTCAATGGAGGATTTGATTACTTAAATTAAGGAATTACTTCGCGGATCCTTGATTCAGAAGATTTAGACCATAAGAACAGGAATTCATACTCAATTTGATGTAAATTTGTGTTCAATTGTTAAGAATCATAGAAGCAAATCATCAATTGTGCAATATCTATACCAATTAGGAATTTGTGCATAGAGATTACCAAAAGTGATTATGAATTCAAGTTTTCTATAGATTTACAACACAATTGAGATGAATATGAAGAAATCGTGAGATAATTCATTGAAGTGTATATACCTCCATTGAAGACTTTAAATATCCTTGGTAGATCTTTACAATTGCATCCAAGGATGAGTTTAGCTACTTGATTCTATGAAGTAGATGTTGAGTCAATGCCTTGATTTTGATGATAACAAAACATGGTTAAATGATCTAATAATTCTACTTAGTGTGCAGATGAATTATTAATTAGATCTTGACTTGAAGCTTATCATAATAGAGGATTTATGATGAAAAGCATGATGAAGTGATGTATTCTACAAAAGGTGATATTATAAGAAGAAAAAGGATTCTCAAGTTGATGAAAATCCTAGATTGAAGATTGATAAGCATGAAAGAATAGCATATTCAACAATGGTGATTTTATAAGGGAATGAAGATGATGGATATCAAAGAAGAAGAATGAAAATGATCAAAGTCTTGATTTAAAAGATTGAAGACTTTGAGTACTTGAAGATATCTTGCAAGAATGGAAGAAAAAGATACCAACTCAAAATATGGAAGTTTTCTTAGAAGATGTAAAGATGTCTTGAAGACATGGAAGGAATCACAAGATTTGGAAAGCTTTCTTGAGTTGTTGAAGTCCATGGAGAAGCCATGTTGATTGAATAAATGAAGATTCTAAGTCATGGAAGCTCTCTTGAAGATATTGAAGAAGACTTGAATCAATGGATGAAGCTATGATAATGGAAGAGCTCTACAAGTGATGAAAATGAAGAAAACTCACCTTGAATGGATTGAAGATGTTCTTGGAGTCATCTAATCTTGAAGAAGTGTTTGCAAGCTTTAAAAAGCCTTTTTAGATGATCCTTGAAGAGATTGGAAGCTTTGAAAAAGAATGAAGAAAAGTTGCAAAAATATGGGTTTTTGGAAAAAGAGTCGACCCCTCAAGCAAGAAGAGTCGACTCATTCGAACAGAGCCTTGGATTTGTGCTGGAAGCTTAAAAGAGTCGACTCCTGGCCAAAAAGAGTCGACTCATTGCAACAGAGAACAAACAATTCTGCAGACTGCTGAAAAGAGTCGACTCCTGGGACAAAAGAGTCGACTCATTTGGACAGAAACTTGAAAAATCTGCTGAAATGCAAAAAGAGTCGACTCATTGTGAAAAGAGTCGACTCCTAGACTCTAACGGCTAGTTTTCTGACAGACGGTATGGGCACAAACACAATCAAATCTTCTCCCATACTTCTCCAACGGCTAGAATCGATCCATACCTATATATATGAGATATATACAGCTTCAAAGAAGAAGGAAGAGCAATCATACCATTCATATCAAGTGCTTCAAAGCTGAAAATCACATGCACCTAACTGTTACATATTCTTGCTGAGTGTTTAAAGTTATCCATTGAGTTGTATTCATTTGTATACTCACTAGGAGAGTCACTCTTTATATAATCTTCATTCATTCTTGTTTGGGAGGGTTTGTAACCTTGTAAGTTTAAGTGTTCTTGGGAAAAACACTTGTAAGTTTAAGAGAAGCTTGGACAAAATCTCTTGGGTTTTGAAAGCTTGGGAAGAAGCTTTTGTAAAGAGTGAGCTGGGCACTCGTGGCACAACCAGCGGCTGTGTAAGGTGTATTGCATAGTGGAATTCCTTCGAAGGATCGAAGAAGAGAGGACGTAGGCAAGGTTGGCCGAACCTCTATAAATCTGGTGCATATTTCTTCTGCCTCTGTTTTGCTTACTTGCTCATTATGCATGCTTGCAAATACTTATTTTAATGTACACTTCATTTGCTTGATACATATACTTTGATTATTTGTTTCTAAAATCCATAAACGATTTTTTAGTTGAATTTCTTGTTAAAAATTCTATAAAACCCAATTCACCCCCCCTCTTGGGTTGCCTGCTTGGGCCAACAATTGGTATCAGAGCTAGTACTCTAGTTTAAAGGCTTAACATCCTTAGAGTTGATCCATGGCAACCATGATTGGAAGCTCTCTAGGTGAGGGTCAATCCACTAATAGACCTCCAATGTTTAATGGTACAAACTACAACTATTGGAAGAATAGAATGAGGATTTATATTCAATATGTTGATTATGAGTTATGGATGATTATTGTTAATGGTCCTAAAACTCCCAGCAAAGTTATTGAAAGAGAAGTTATCCCCAAACCTGAAAATGAATGGGATGAGAATGACATGAAGCTTATGCAATCTAATGCTAAGGCTATGAATATCTTATATTGTGCATTAGATCCAAATGAGTTCAATAGAATTTCTACCTGTGAATCTGCCAAAGAAATTTGGGACAGACTTGAAGTAACTCATGAAGGAACAAATCAGGTCAAGGAGTCAAAAATTAACATTCTTGTGCATAACTATGAATTATTTAGAATGAAATCTGATGAGTCTATAACTGAGATGTTCACCAGATTTACTGACATTGTAAATGGCTTAAAGTCTCTTGGAAAAGTGTATCCTAACAGTGAACAGGTGAGGAAAATCTTAAGATCACTGCCAAAGACATGGGAAGCAAAGGTGACAGCCATTCAAGAAGCTAAAGACCTCAACATTCTACCTCTTGAAGAACTTCTTGGCTCTCTTATGACTTATGAGCTAACCCGAAAACAGAATGCTCAAGAAGAAGAGGACAAGAAAAAGAAGTCTGTTGCATTCAAGACCACCACATCAGAAAATGAATCTGGAAGTGAAGAAGAAGATGAGGAAGATCTTGCTCTCATCACAAGAAAATTCAAGAGATTCATGAGAAGAAGGTGGAAGGGAGGAAAGAAGATTGAAGCAAAAGGTGAATCCAACAACAAGGATTCTACCATCATATGCTACGAATGCAAAAAGCCAGGACACATGAGAAATGAGTGTCCTCAGCTGAAAAAGAAAGGAAAGAAAGAAAGAGGGAAGAAGGCTCTAGCTGCAACATGGGAGTGACAGTGAGGATTCAAGCTTAGATGAATCTGAAACTCATGAAGTAGCCAACCTATGTCTTATGGCACATGAAGAAGAAACAGAGGTAACTAATTCTGATTTTTCTTTTAATGAATTGCAAGATGCTTTTGATGATTTGATAGTTGAATTTAAAAAGCTAAGCATCAAAAACAATCTTCTCAAGAATATGGTATTCACTCTCACAGAAGAAAGTGAAGAGTTACACAATGAAAATGACATTTTGAAAAATGAAAACTCTGTTTTAAAAGAAAAAGTCACTGATTTAGAAAAATCTCTTTCTAAATGTGTCAATGGAAGAGATAAACTTGATGTTATGCTTGGAAAACGAAATTGCTCTCTTGACAAGGCTGGAATAGGTTACAATCAATGTTTTTTAAACATAAAAAGTTTTTCAAAAGCACCAATCACATGCTTCTATTGTCATAAGAGAGGTCACTTTGCAAATCAATGTTTTCTTATACAACAATCTCATGTTGTCAAGAAAGCTTGGGTTCCAAAAGGAACATTAAAGACTAACTCCACTGGACCCAAGATGATTTGGGTACCAAAGGTCAAAGGTTGAGTTGCTTGTGTTTTGTAGGTGTGTCTTCAAGCCAACTCCAAAAAGGATCAATGGTACTTGGACAGTGGCTGTTTCAAGACATATGACTGGAGATGAAACTCAATTCACTTCTCTCACACCAAAAGATGGGAGGATTGGTCACTTTTGGAGATAATAGCAAAGGCAAGATCATCGGTATAGGTAGTATTGGTAAAAATTCTTCAACTTCTATTGAGAATGTTCTACTTGTTAAAGGACTTAAACACAACCTGTTAAGCATCAGTCAATTGTGTGACAAAGGTTGCAAAGTAGTGTTTGAATCATCTAAATGTAATGTAGTAAACATAAATGATAACAAGATCATATTGACTGGTCATAGACAAGGCAATATTTACACTTTCAACTTAAATGAATTATCTTCTTGTAAGATCAAATGCCTTGCTGCTGTGAGCAAAGAGGATAGTTGGTTGTGGCATAGAAGGCTTGGCCATATTAGTATGAGTATTATTTAAAAAATTTCTAAAAATGAGTTAGTAAATGGTCTTCCCAAACTCAATTTTGAAAAAGACAAAACTTGTGATGCATGTCAAATGGGAAAACAAACCAGAGTATCTTTTAAATCTACCAACATGCTCTCTACTTCTAGACCACTTCAACTATTGCATATGGATTTGTTTGGACCAACTAGAACTCTAAGCTTAGCTGGTAAACAATATGCTCTTGTCATTGTTGATGATTACTCAAGGTTTACATGGACATTCTTTCTAGCTCACAAAGATGAAACAATTGCTTTCTTTACTAAATTTTGTAAAAGGGTTCAAAACGAAAAAAGGATTTACAATCACAGCAATTAGGACTGACCATGGTGGTGAGTTTGATTGCAAACCTTTTGAAACATATTGTGATGAAAATGGTTTTGAACATAACTTTTCAGCACCTAGAACTCCTCAACAAAATGGAGTTGTTGAAAGGAAAAACAGGACTTTGGAAGAAATGGGGAGAACAATGCTTTGTGAAAACAATTTGCCAAAATATTTTTGGGCTGAAGCTGTTAACACAGCTTGCTATGTGTTAAACAGAGTTTTGGTAAGAAAATTTTTAAATAAAACCCCATACGAGCTTTGGAAAAACAAGAAACCAAGTGTTTCATATTTTAGAGCTTTTGGATGTAAATGCTTTGTGTTAAATAATAACAAGGACAACCTTGGTAAATTTGATGCAAAATCTGATGAAGCTATCTTTCTAGGATATTCCTCACATAGCAAGGCTTATAGAGTTTACAATAAGAAAACCTTAGTTGTTGAAGAATCAATTCATGTTACTTTTGATGAACTAAACTCTTTGTCTAGAAAGGCTGTGAATGATGATATAGATGATGTGGAGAAGAACTTGGATAAGATGAACATTGATCAAACTCAAAATGAAGCTTCACCACATGACAAAGAAAATCAAGATGACTCCTCAAGCCAACAAAATGAGAATGAAGGATTGCCAAAGGAGTGGAAATTTGTCCACAACCATCCAACAGAGCAAATACTAGGTGATCCATCACAAGGGGTAAGAACAAGATCATCTCTTAAAAATGTGTGTAATCATCTTGCTTTTCTTTCACAAATAGAACCAAAATGTTTTCAAGATGCTGAAAATGATGAGTCATGGATTATGGCCATGCAAGAAGAATTAAACCAATTTGAAAGGAATAAGGTTTGGAATCTTGTTCCTAGACCTAAAGATCATCCTGTAATTGGAACCAAATGGGTGTTTAGAAATAAGATGGATGAATTTGGAACCATTATTAGAAACAAGGCTAGACTTGTAGCTCAAGGCTATAGTCAAGAAGAAGGTATTGATTTTGATGAGACATATGCACCTGTAGCTAGATTAGAAGCTATTAGAATGTTGCTTGCATTTTCATGTTTCAAGAATTTCAAACTCTATCAAATGGATGTGAAGAGTGCATTCTTAAATGGTTTTATTTCTGAAGAGGTGTATGTTGAACAACCTCCTGGCTTTGAAAATCCTATATTTCCAGAACATGTTTTCAAACTTACTAAAGCATTATATGGTTTAAAGCAAGCTCCAAGGGCCTGGTATGAAAGGCTAAGCAAATTTTTAACCGAAAATGATTTTATGAGAGGAAAGGTTGATACAACTCTTTTTATAAAGGTTAAAAATCATGACATGTTGCTTGTACAAATTTATGTTGATGACATTATATTTGGCTCGACTAATGAAAAGCTTTGCAAAGAATTTGCTAAGTGTATGCAGGGTGAGTTTGAGATGAGCATGATGGGTGAGCTCAATTACTTCCTTGGACTTCAAATCAAACAATCAAGGGAAGGAATTTTCATTAACCAAGCTAAGTACATCAAAGATCTACTCAAGAAGTTTGGGTTGGAAAATGCGAAACCATTGGGCACTCCTATGAATACTTCAACAAAACTTGACAGTGATGAGAAAGGTATTTCGGTAGATACCAAGCTATATAGAAGTATGATAGGCTCATTGCTCTACTTGACTGCTAGTAGGCCTGATATTATGTTTATTATATGTTTGTGTGCTCGATTTCAAACTAATCCAAAGGAATCACATGTTGTTGCTGTTAAACGAATATTTAGATACCTTAAGCACACACCTAATCTTGGATTGTGGTATCCTAAAAACACATCTTTGAACTTAATTGGCTATTCAGATGCTGATTATGCTGGTAGCAAAGTTGATAGAAAAAGTACTAGTGGATCTTGTCAATTTCTTGGAAATATGCTTGTTTCATGGTCTAGTAAGAAACAAAACTCTGTTGCACTTTCTACAGCCGAGGCTGAGTATATTGCAGCCGGAAGCTGTTGTGCACAAGTGCTTTGGATAAAACATCAATTAGAGGACTTTGGTTTAACATTTGAACATATTCCAGTTAGATGTGATAACACAAGTGCCATCAATCTGACTAAAAACCCTATCCAACACTCTCGCACAAAGCACATTGAGATTAGACATCATTTTATACGTGATCATGTGCAAAAAGGTGACATTTTGCTTGATTTTGTGAGTACTGAACATCAACTTGCAGATATATTCACAAAAACCCTTGAATGAAGATAGGTTTTGTATGATTAGGAGAGAATTGGGGATGAGCAACCCTTTATCTTGAATGCTTAGATGTCTATATATGCTTGATAAATGCATAAGTATCCTTGAAATTGATTACAAACTTGTTTGATGCATTTCATGGCTTTTAAAAACACATCTTTGCATTTCTGGAGAAAAAGAGTCGACTCATGCTCCAAAAGAGTCGACTCCTGGACTCTGGAATCAGCCCCAGATGTCCTCTGTCGAAAAGAGTCGACTCCTCCTGGCAAAAGAGTCGACTCATTTGAACAGAGAGCTCAGGAAGCTTTCTTCGCTCAAAAAGAGTCGACCCTTTTTTAACCATGAGTCGACTCATTTAAGTTAAAATCACTTTAAAACTGTAACACCCCTGTTTTATTCAAATCATTCCAACGTTTCAAAATTTCTCTCTTCTTTCACGATCAACCGCCATCTCCACTTCCAACCACCGAAAAACTCTCCCTCAATCCTTACCCAACCTATATTTGATCATCCTAGAGTCTTTCTAACTTCCTTCAACCGTCATTTGCAACCTTCCATGGCTCCTAAATCTGCTCCATCGAAGAAAAGCAAGAAAGCCCTAAAAGAGCCGACTCCCATATCCAAGAGAGGAACGAAGAGGAAGACTAAAGGGGACTCTTCTAAGCTTTCAAAGAGGAGAAAAGGGAAGCAAACTGAGGAGGAGGAAGATGTATTTCTCGACAACACCATTTACTTTGAGAAGAAATCAAATCAAGATAAGTATGAGAAAAATTTTCTCTTCTAGAGTCATTTTAAATGGAAGATGGATAGATTATGCTTTCTTTGCTAAAGAGAAGTTTGCATTTGAACCAAAATTTGAAGCCCTTGGTTGGAAATCCATTACTTTGTTAAAGGATGTTGTATATCCTGAAATTGTGGGACAATTCTATGCCCATGTAGAAAAGGAAACTGGAGAAGTAAATGTGATTAGTTATGTGAAGGGTGAAACCATTACCCTCACTAAAGGAGTGATTTGTCAAATTTTAAAAATTGGTAGTGGTGGGCAAATGGACAAGAAAGATGTTAGTAGAAAGACTGCTTTATCTGCTTTACTGGGAAAGGAAATTACTGATGATTCATTCCAACCCATGGCCAATGAGTTGCCTTTGGAACTGAGATTGGTGCATCACTTTATTTGTCACATTCTCATTCCTAAAGGTGGGAAGTTTGACTATATCACTGAAAGGGAATTGTTTTTCCTCTGGGCTTATTTGACAGACACTAAAATTGATTTGCCTGAGTTTATTTTAGAGCACATTGTCAAAGCCTCAAGAACCAAAGTTAGCCTACCCTATGGGATCCTCTTGACCAAAATTTTTAAACACTTCAAGATAGATTTAAGAGGTGAAAAGCACAGAACTCCTGATTCTAATTCAGATGAGTACAATCAGAAAACTCTGTCAAGGATGGGCTATCACTTCAACCCACAGAGCAAGACCTGGACTCCTAGAAAAGAGAAACACATTGATAGTGGGACTCCTGGAATTGAATCCACTGAAAGAGGTGAACCTTCTAGTGCCATACCAGAGAGTGGTGAACCCTCTAGACCTGCCTCTTCTCCTACTCCAAGGGAACTCTTTCCAATGAGTATTGTTCCAGGTGGCCAATCAGTAGATATGAGTATTTTGATGAGCATGGTAAGAGACTTGAAAAGGCATCAAGAAGAGATGTTCACCAAATTGGATAAGAAAATTGATAATGGGGCAACTAGATTATTCTTTGTTGAAAAGAAGGTAAGAGAATTGAGCAAGGCCTTTGTGTCTGAAGGAACCAAAATTAGAGAGAAAGTTGCCAATGACATTGCTCTTTCCACTGAGCATATTGGCAAATATATGAAGAAGCTGGTGGGAGACCAATACCAGCCACTCTTCCCTTCAGCAGCAGAATTTGTAGCAGAAGACTCAAGTACTGATGAGTTAGAAGGATCCAGTGGAAGGGAGCATACCTCTTCTCAGCCATCACCTGCAGATCCCTCTGATCCTCTTGACCAAACTCCTCCAAAGTCTTCTGTTGCTCCTCACAAATATGGCCTGAGACAAAGACTTTCAAGCAGCAAATTTACAAACACTGCTGATAATCCAGTTGATCTCTCTCAAACCCCTTCTCCCAAAAGAAAATGAAGACCTCTACCTCTGAACTCTTTGTTTTCTGTTTTTGAACAAGACATTTTCTAAAGCATCATGTAATATGTTTGTGGATGGTCCTTTTTGTTAAACTCTTTCAATATTTCTTTATGAATGAATGGTGTGTTTTGAATCTCTTTATCTTAACATTGCTATCTTATTTGTGTTTGGTTGAATGAATAATTGCTTTAACATTGTTGATTTTGCTGAATAAATGATTGCTTTAACTATCTTTGTAAATGATCTTCACATAAACATCATTGTATACTATTTTTTTTGCTATTGTACCTGTCTGTTTTTCTCCATCTATTACTCCTTTTTTTTTTAGGATTTGACAAAAGGGGGAGAAATTTTTCTCAAAAAGATCAAAAGGAGAGAAAACACTCCTCAATGCACTACCATGAATTATATCATAAGACATCAACTGCAAAGTAAAGGGGGAGCATTGGTTTAATGAAGTTGAAGCAGTAAGAAGCATCCAATGCCATAAATGCACATGAACCTGCTTCAGTGGATCTTAAGCAATAAAACTCTCAAGCACCAAGTACAAAAGCAAGGGGGAGCAAATGATTGGTATAAAAATCTCACTTTCTCTGAATTTTTCTGCTATTGCAAGTTATTGAGCCTCTTAGAGTTTTGAGCATACTACTCTTAAAATTGTTTTAAGCCATTTCAAAGAAAACTCCTTCATTAAGGGGGAGAAATTTCCTTATCTCGACTATGACTCCACATTTTTCATTCCAAATTTGCATACCTTTTTGATTGATTAACAAAAAGGGGGAGAAATACTTGTGAAAAATATATTGAAATGGGAAGAAAACTGAGACTTTGAATTCCCATACTTCAAATATATATTAATTCTCATGTTTTATATTGAGCTTAATTGCATATATTTTTAATGTTTTGTCATCATCAAAAAGGGGGAGATTGTTGAGTCAATGCCTTGATTTTGATGATAACAAAACATGGTTAAATGATCTAATAATTCTACTTAGTGTGCAGATGAATTATTAATTAGATCTTGACTTGAAGCTTATCATAATAGAGGATTTATGATGAAAAGCATGATGAAGTGATGTATTCTACAAAAGGTGATATTATAAGAAGAAAAAGGATTCTCAAGTTGATGAAAATCCTAGATTGAAGATTGATAAGCATGAAAGAATAGCATATTCAACAATGGTGATTTTATAAGGGAATGAAGATGATGGATATCAAAGAAGAAGAATGAAAATGATCAAAGTCTTGATTTAAAAGATTGAAGACTTTGAGTACTTGAAGATATCTTGCAAGAATGGAAGAAAAAGATACCAACTCAAAATATGGAAGTTTTCTTAGAAGATGTAAAGATGTCTTGAAGACATGGAAGGAATCACAAGATTTGGAAAGCTTTCTTGAGTTGTTGAAGTCCATGGAGAAGCCATGTTGATTGAAGAAATGAAGATTCTAAGTCATGGAAGCTCTCTTGAAGATATTGAAGAAGACTTGAATCAATGGATGAAGCTATGATAATGGAAGAGCTCTACAAGTGATGAAAATGAAGAAAACTCACCTTGAATGGATTGAAGATGTTCTTGGAGTCATCTAATCTTGAAGAAGTGTTTGCAAGCTTTAAAAAGCCTTTTTAGATGATCCTTGAAGAGATTGGAAGCTTTGAAAAAGAATGAAGAAAAGTTGCAAAAATATGGGTTTTTGGAAAAAAGAGTCGACCCCTCAAGCAAGAAGAGTCGACTCATTCGAACAGAGCCTTGGATTTGTGCTGGAAGCTTAAAAGAGTCGACTCCTGGCCAAAAAGAGTCGACTCATTGCAACAGAGAACAAACAATTCTGCAGACTGCTGAAAAGAGTCGACTCCTGGGACAAAAGAGTTGACTCATTTGGACAGAAACTTGAAAAATCTGCTGAAATGCAAAAAGAGTCGACTCATTGTGAAAAGAGTCGACTCCTAGACTCTAACGGCTAGTTTTCTGACAGACGGTATGGGCACAAACACAATCAAATCTTCTCCCATACTTCTCCAACGGCTAGAATCGATCCATACCTATATATATGAGATATATACAGCTTCAAAGAAGAAGGAAGAGCAATCATACCATTCATATCAAGTGCTTCAAAGCTGAAAATCACATGCACCTAACTGTTACATATTCTTGCTGAGTGTTTAAAGTTATCCATTGAGTTGTATTCATTTGTATACTCACTAGGAGAGTCACTCTTTATATAATCTTCATTCATTCTTGTTTGGGAGGGTTTGTAACCTTGTAAGTTTAAGTGTTCTTGGGAAAAACACTTGTAAGTTTAAGAGAAGCTTGGACAAAATCTCTTGGGTTTTGAAAGCTTGGGAAGAAGCTTTTGTAAAGAGTGAGCTGGGCACTCGTGGCACAACCAGCGGCTGTGTAAGGTGTATTGCATAGTGGAATTCCTTCGAAAGGATCGAAGAAGAGAGGACGTAGGCAAGGTTGGCCGAACCTCTATAAATCTGGTGCATATTTCTTCTGCCTCTGTTTTGCTTACTTGCTCATTATGCATGCTTGCAAATACTTATTTTAATGTACACTTCATTTGCTTGATACATATACTTTGATTATTTGTTTCTAAAATCCATAAACGATTTTTTAGTTGAATTTCTTGTTAAAAATTCTATAAAACCCAATTCACCCCCCCTCTTGGGTTGCCTGCTTGGGCCAACAGTAGAATGTGAAGAATTGCAAATTTCTCATTAATTGAAGAAGAAATTGGTGTTTGTTTACAAAGAAAGTATAAGAAAATAAAAGAAAATACAATATAAACTCACTTTTTCTCTCCACAAGTCGTACTCACTGAAAATCTAATCTAAGTTCGAGATTGATTCCAGAAATCGCGTCATTTTCCAAAGATATAGCAGTAAAATACGCACAGAAATTGCCGATACCGTACATACGGTACTGTTCACCGTACGTACGGTTAACTATATGGTAATTCATGCTCTCTGAAGTTTGGAAAACTGCTGCAGGCGTACGTATGGTAGAAGTTATTGTATGTACGGTCAATACACTTTTCAGCTCCTTTTGCTCTAAATTCGCCCGTTCTTCACTCGAAACCTGTAAAATACCCACAAACACTTATTAGAACAATTATTATACTAAAATGAGGTACATATATACCCTAGTTGGACTAACAATAGCTATTTAGGGACTTTAGATTACACTTTTTAGACTGTAATCACCACCCCCCACCTAGCTTTTGCTAGTCCTTAGCAAAATGCAAAAAGTAAAACAAATATGTACAGAAAGATAATCTCCACTTTCGTGGGAGTTTCGGATATATTTAGCATATGCATCAAGTCTTTGAACCCTTAAGTTACCCCTAGTGGACGAATAGTGTCTCGTGAAGACTTGCAGCGATGACACCCCCAAACATCGTCTTATAATTAACAATTCTAAATGTAAAATGATATAAGAGAAATGCATGGGGGTATATCACCCTACTAAAAGCAATATACCTCTACTTTCAATATAAACGAGATGAGTCTATGAAAACATTATGACAAGATTCATGAGTGTGTGTGTGTTAGGATCATACATGGTAGTTTACAATGCTTCACTTCACACCGACAACCTTAAAGCCTTGATCCAATCACTCTCCGGACATATACTCAATGAGTAATCGAACACACAGTGTATCTCACTTGGCTGTTCTTAATACAGGAGTAAGTGTACAAGTTTTGCAAAAGAGAAAACCAAACTAAGAAAGACCATATAATGTAAGTGTATCAATTTGGCATGACTTCATGAAAGAATGCTTTATGGCATAGATATCAATTAAGTAAGATATGTAAACAATGTCTTACATTCCATCAAAACCTCAATTGAAATCATGCTTCGGATCATCAAGGACTTTGTAAGGGAAGTTCAAGTAGTATTAAGGTATGGTAAAAAGGAAATGAAAGATGTGAAGCTGTAACACATGTGTTGTAATATCCCGAACCTCTATTTATTTATATTAATAAGAATTTCTAGTATTTGCATTGTTTAATATTAACTACTGCTTTATTTAAGTCAAGAGTGACCAATGGAAGCTTGTGTTGTCTCCAATGGTATATGTGTATGTATCTATCTTTGTGTAGTGGGGGGTTGTTGAATTGTTGTGGGTGTGGAAGAGTTTGTGAGAGTTTTAATGGAGTTTGGTTTTGATTTGAGTGAGGTTTGGAGATTTTCGGGTAAAATCTGGGTATTTAGCTTTGGAGTGGACTCCTCAGTTTTGGAGGCGACTCCCTGTCCCAGTAAACTCCCAGAATTTATTCATTTAGCTTTGGAGTGGACTCCTTGGTTTTTGGAGGCGACTCCTTGTCTCAGTGAACTCCCAAATCTATTCGTTTAGTTTGGGAGGCGACACTTTTGCCCAGATAACTCCTAGATTTGTCTCTTCAGCTCAGAAGGCGACTCTTTAGTCTCCGGAGGCGACACTTTTGCCCAGATAACTCCTAGATTTGTTTCTTCAGCTCAGGAGGCGACACCTTCGTCCAGCCCCCAGTTTCATTTTCCAACTCAGACACTATTTTGTAAAACGGGCATAACTTTCTCGAGAAAACTCAGTTTGATGCACCGTTTGAAGCATTGGATAGTAAACTCATAGATCTTTGTATCCATATAAATTTTGTACTCTAATTCCTTGTAGTTTGGGAGATATTGAATTTTGAAGTTGACCCAAAATTCTACCAGTAACATTCTTCTTCCAAAATTTTAACCCATTTTCTATGGGGCATAACTTCTTCATCCGAAATGTGTTTTTAGCCTATGAACTATTAAATTAAAGCCCTTTAAGCCTATTTTCAAGTGGAACTAAGCTAGAGTGTGAAATCTTCCTTGAGAAGTGGTTGGGATGCGATGAAGGAGTTGATGTTCCGGCTTTTATGTTCAAACCTCAACCTTATGTTCTTGTTTTACGTTGTTGCGTTGCTTTGGAGTCTTGTATTGATATTTCCATACTTCTATGTGCATTTTTGTGTAGGAACACCTGGTCTACCACCCATCCTATCGGAGAGAGGTGAGTAACGATATGCCATGAGTAAAACTTTATTAATTTCCAAACGTTTTAAATGTACTTCCATATCATGCAATGTTTTCCACGCATTTTCAATGCATTAATGCTACGTTCAACTACAAATGTCATACCTTGAAATGCATGCAAGCTATACTTATGTTATGAATTAAAACCCATGAGCTAGAATGCTTACATAAAGTAGATGTAAGACTCCTAACGTACGACTCTAACTCAAAGTCTTCTCGTGGCAAGACTTTAATCTAGCCCGATAGTCCTAGGATGGGGGACGTGAAATAAACCACTGAAATGTAAGGTCTTTCGTGGCAAGACCCTAAACTAGCAACGATGGTCCTACGGTAGGGGACACAAAATAATCTATCGCCATATTGGGAGACGTCCCTTGGCTTAAAAGTCTAGATGTGATCTTATGGTTAACATAACTGAGCATAGCTCTTATGATTGACTTAATAAGCCTATAAGTGACCTTTATGGTTACTAACTGAGTATAGCTCTTATGATTGACTTAAAAAGCCTATGTGTGACCTTACGGTTACTATAACTGAGCCTAGCTCTTATGATTGGCCTAATGCACCTTGCGTGCTAATGACTGAGCGTAGCTCTTAATGACTAAGCCTTGGCTCACGATTGAGCCCTGCTCTTATGAATGGCTTAAAGCACTTTATGTTGCTAATGACTGAGCCTAGCTCTCATGTTGGCCTAAAGAGCCTATGCGTGACCTTTATGGTTACTATGTTGGCCTAAAGAGCCCTATGGTGACCTTTATGGTTATTGATGTGGTGACCTTATGGATTACTGATGCGGAGCCTAGCTCTGATGTTGGCTTAAAGAGCCCTATGATGACCTTTATGGTTACTGATGTGGTGACCTTATGGTTACTGATGCGGAGCCTAGCTCTGATGTTGGCTTAAAGAGCCCTATGGTGACCTTTATGGTTACTGATGTGGTGACCTTATGGTTACTGATGCGGAGCCTAGCTCTGATGTTGGCCTAAAGAGCCCTATGGTGACCTTTACGGTTACTGATGTGGTGACATTTATGGTTACTGATGCGGAGCCTAGCTCTGATGTAAAGACAGGACACTCTTATGTACTAGAACGAAGAATATAATTTATTCAAATGCTTCAAGACAAGTTGTGTATGTCTTCACAATATATCTCTCCTTTTTACGATATCATGATATGCCTCATTGTACCATGCCACAGTATGCTTATGACAAGCCACATTATGCCATACACAATCGTATTACGATTTACATCTCACGCTTATGATACTATGATCAAATGACATAATGTTTCAATATGATGCTTATGCTACCGGTGCTTCCATATCTACGCTTTATGCGATTCCGAGAGTAATGTTATAAATGTGTCTAAGGTTACACGACGAGCTAATATGTGTACTCACGAGTTATGATATGTTATGCTAATGGCAAGCTATATCACACTTTACTAGTTCATGCTACGACATGACTGCCGCTCTTTTTCAACATTATGTTCTAGAAATAATGAAATGTTTAATATAAAAGTCTATGCTTCAGGTGTCTTAAAGACTATACTTATACGATTCTAAGTTCATGCCACTTATGCGTAAAAGTACCTCTATTGTCATGTACATTAAATATAATTGTAGTCTATGGTAGTTTATGCTCATGCATTATTATTATTCACTAAGCATTAGCTTACGTTTTTCTAAAAATGTTTTCAGGTGAACAAACTTGGAGGCCCTGAAGGAGGCCCATTACATGGATATTTGGATTGCGGCCCACGGGCCTTATGTTATGTACTGATATAGGGGTTGGACCTTAATGTTTTGTAATATTATAATGTTATAACTGTGGTGGCCTTTGACAGGTCCACCTTATAGAATTATTATGTTTTGGAGATTAGACACAGCTCTATTATGTATGACACACATTATACTTTACGTTTATAAAGTTTTAAATTCAGTAATTATGTACCTTTTAAATGATAAATGCACAGATGTTCAACCAGGTAATGAAATGCGGCCTTGGGTAGCCAAGCTACTGGTCGGTCATGCACCTTAAATCCGCAAAAGCCGGGTTTCGGGGCGTGACATATGTGATTCAAGGCATGTAGGGCTCATTAAAAGCCATTATCCTCTTCCAACTTTCTAATCTTCCAAGATCAACCTCACCTCTTTTTGAGGTGCTAAACCCCTTCACCTATTAATCAATCTTGTCGCCCTTTTTTTTTTTCTTTTCCACATATGCTTTCAATTTTTACACTTTTTTCTCTCTTTTTTTTTTTTTTGGAAGAATTGAAAAGAATGGGGATTCTTTTCACTTGCCACTAATGATATTTTTTCTTTTTATTTTTATTTTTCTTTTTTTTCTCTTTTTTTTTTCATTTATTTTCCCATGATATTTAGAATTGCCTTACAAAGGGTGTGAAGATGGTGACAAAGAGAAAGAAAATATCAATAAAACTCGGTGGCTCAAAATGAACAAAGAAGGCCTTAAATCATTTCCAAAGCAAGTATTGTGTATATAGATCTTAATGGAATACAAGTGCCAATCAATGCAAATCAATATCAAACCAACAAGCCAAACACAAGTATAATGAAGTCATTTGTCAATGTGAGAGGTCAATAAGAATTTATTCGAGTAAGTGTGAAAATCTCTCCAATGAAGCAATAGGCTCTACTCTCAGCGGGTAATGATCTCCACTCAATTAGGTCATAGATGCAAAGGTTAACAGTGTACACTACTTAATATGATCCGTGCTCGTAAATGCAATCATCTTATCACAATGTAATCAAAACCATATCACGTTCGTATTGAAATCAAAGAATAACAACGCTCATCGTATTATGATCATGCCCCATTTTAACCCTTAATCATTCATGAATCTAGAATTGAATCTCATAAAATATGCTATGGTCTCTCATGTGAAGTATCAACACATCCACTGTGAATAAGAAAGGTAAATCGATAGATCACTAATGGATGTTAACAATGGGAAGTACATAGTGAGAGAAACCATACAATACCATCAACCTCTTACCATCATGCGATAGATAAAGACAAAATATCCACTAACTCATAGCTGAAACAGAACCTGTATATACAAGAGGTCGACATACACTGAAAAAAATATATCATGTAAACTCAAAATAGGTATATAATCATATGGCACTGAAATGGGCTACATAAAAAATGCTACAGAGTTTTAGATACATCGATGAATGAAATTTATATATGGGATGTACATGAGATGCTATTTATGAGATGTTATCTAAACCCCACTTCGCCCAAGTCTGAAATCATCATCATCCTGAAAATGATGCCCTGCTAAAGATGTAAGGTCTGTAGTACCGACAGTTAAGTCTCGAAAATTAGGCTCCTCATCCTCCTGAAGTCTAGCCAAAACGTCAATCAGCATCTGACTCTGACGTGCCTGCTCCTGTCGAATCTTATCCTGAAACCTAGTCTGAGAGGTTTGAAGCTCTGCAATCTGAGTGCCCAAGACTGTCTGTAAAATAGTGATCTGTGCTGCATGGGCTGTCTCTAGAGTCGCACACCTCTGACCGAGCTTGGTATGGGTTGTTTGAAGAACTACAACGGATTGTTGTATCAACTGAATGGTTGTAGTCTGCCTCTCGATGTGCGCACTCGGCTGACCTAATAGCTGGGCAAATGCCTGTATCGCTAGACTCGCCTGGGCTGGTTATGGCTCACCCTCGGCCTACGGCTGCTGCTGCTCTACTGGAACCTGCTGTTCCTCTGCGGGAGCCTACTGCTGCTGGGCCCTCTGTTGGGCCTGAACAAGAGCCTCAGCTCGTCTCTGAATGCCCGTTAATTGACCCGAGACTTTGTTCTGAGTGGACAAGGCGATCGGTACAAGTACCGGGGCTAAAGGATGTCATCTGGAACTGCCACTCATGCACGTGCAATCAGCTCGGTCATCATGCCAGCAAAAGGTAATGCCCCCTGTTGCTTCGTCGAAGCCGCCGACTCATAAAAAGCTCCAAACAAGTAGCGGGGGAGGTTAATGGTCCTACTCGTCCCCAGGGCATAGAGTAACTGGCCTCTGCGCTTACTCACCTCTCCCCGACGTCCTAACGGATATACCGAACCACAGGTGAACACAAACATCGAGGCATACCCAGGAGCAAGGAATTTCTTCTCAATCTGAGAAGAAATCCACTAGGTATCAGGCTGGCAAATCTCAGCAACCATCACCTTGTGATCTACCTCACCCTACTGGGGCCAACTCAAAGCTGGGTCATAAACTAGGGGGAGGCTAAAGAACTCTGCGAAAGTGGCTGGGGTAATGGTAATGGTCTTACCCTTAAGTGTGGAAACTATGCGCTCATCCCCTGCAACATCCAAAAATGCTCAGATGTTGGCCATCAGCTCAGCAACCAGCCTAGTCCTATGCTGGCCACTTTACCGCACCAACCAAAGCCAACCACGATCCTCAAACATCTCTCTCTACAGGTATGACTCGCCCTCAAAGTGCTCGAAAGTCATCGTTCTCTCCTGCATTGGGCCTTTCTGACTGAAAATCTGATCATAACGCTGCTGGGCCTTCTCGTCAACAAACTGGGAGGCATCAAAAGCAACAGGAATCCTGCGGACCTTCTTGGTCCGCGGAGCCATCTATACTAATGAACCAATTAAGCTACTAAACTAAAAAGAAAGGCAAGTAAATGAAAAAGAAAGGCTCAAGAAATACCTAAAAGTGGACTGAAGATGGGCACAGACAAGAAGGACTATGGCTGGAATCCGGCAAGGCTCCGCTACGCTCTTAAAACACTTCCTCACTCACCCTCACTGAGTCAGTTCTGAGTCGACTCAGTTTAGAAACGAGTCAAGAATAAAAAATAAGGGGTTTATATAGAAAGTCGGGGACACCGTACGTACGGTGCTGGAGAGCTAGCGTACGCGCACTCAGGCAATCAGGACAGTACATACGGACCAGGTCACTATACGTACTGTCAAAGAGGAATCGAACCATTAAAAGGAGTGCCACATCAACGTACGCATGGCAGCGGGATTGTACATACTGTAAGATTGCCATACGTACATTAATGAAGAAAAACACACAATTTATTAAAATTTGATTTACTTTGCACGAAAAAAGAAAAAATTGGGCCCAAAACAACAAGAACAGGGGAGAACGCTCTGTAATCAACCATTACCCTTCACCTAGAACAATGCATTGTCCTCAATGTAAAACAAGAAGCCACAAAAGGAAAAAATAAGACAACACGAGAGTGATTAAGTAACCCACCATTTTAGTAAACAAGAAAACTGAGCACTACAACACCAATGGTGGCCTAAACAACAAGGAAATGAGAAATAAAGGACCCCTACAAAAGGGGTTCGAGATACGCCAACCTACGTTGCTAACTACCACCCAGTGGATCACTCGAGTCTATTTTTTGGAAGTGGTGGAACGGGAAGACGCTGCAGCATCCTTCTTGGTTGAGCCGAAAGATGATGGAGACGACTCGTCAAGGAGATGAGAAGCCACCAAGCAAGCAACAGTGATAGTGTTATCCGCGGGAAGCCGGGACAAGGAAGTGCAAGTGTAAACCCACAAGAATGCTGCGTAATTTGGATCCTCTAACTTATCGGAACTCGGGGCTCGGGAGGCCCTCTCGTTTGTCTTAGAAGGCCCCTTGGATGCCCTGGATGGGACAACATGTAACAAGGAAGAACAATACAATAATGTGGTAATGTAGGGAGAGAAGTGAAGGCAAGAAAATTATGGCCGGGAGCCTCCTTTTATAAGCCTAAGATATCACATGCAAGGGAATCAATAGTGTGATATGAAAGTACTATGTAGTTGAGATTCCCTGCATATAATCAAAGTCATGTGACTCTCCCTAATCAATAAGTGGTTGGGCCAACCAAAACAACCTAGCTACTCCTAACTAAGCCTAAGGATGGACAAGAAACTAACTACAAAAGCCCTCACTCAAAAACTAACTTAAAATACTCTAAACAACAAAACCCTATTCCTAGCTAAATGAAGACAACCAAAGCTAAGAACAAACGAAGAAAGACAAAACAAAGTCAATCAAACTCTAGGAAAAACTAAGAGAGAAAGAAAAAAGTTAATCTAAACTATTCATACTCCTAAAAGACTAGAACATCGACCATCATCAATCAAAAGAGGGTGAATCAATGAGATCCACACAATCTAAGTCACCCTAAAAAGTCTTAAAATAAGGCTTCAACCTTTGACCATTCACCTTGAAAGCTGACCCATTAGTGAGATTCTTCATTTCTATAACTCCATGGGGAAAAATATCAGTAACAAGGTAAGGATCCAACTATTTACTCCTTAACTTGCCCGAAAACAAATGAAGGTGCGAGTCATAAAGAAGAACCTTTTGACCAATCTTAAAGGATTTGTGAAGAATGTGTTAGTCATGAAATTTCTTTATGTGGGCCTTAGCAATTTTGGCATTTTCGAAGGCATCATACGAAGTTCATCAAGTTCATTCAATTGAAGCTTTCGGTGAGCTCCTGCGGCATCAAAGTCCTCATTACATTGTCGGATGACCCAATAGGCTTTATGCTCAATTTTCATCGGAAGATGGCAAGCCTTCCCATAAACAAGTTGATATGGTGATGCACCAAGCACGGTTTTATAACTCGTGCGGTAAGCCCATAATGTGTCGTTTAACTTAAGGGACCAATCCTTCTTATTGGGGTTAACGGTTTTTTCAAGGATTCTCTTGATTTTCCTATTGGCTAACTAGACTTGCCCTTGGGTTTGAGGGTGGTAAGGTAGACCAACCTTATGAACCATACCACACTTCTTCAATAGAAATGCAAAGGGTTTATTGTAAAAGTGTGAGCCACCATTACTAATAATGGTTTAGGACATGCCATATCTTAAGAAAATTTTATCCTTCAAAAAGCAGACCACCACTTGGTGGTCGTCGTGCAATTTTAGCCTTGTCAACCTCTATCCCCTTAGAAGACACAATGTGACCTAACACAATTTCGCTAGTAACCATGAAATGACATTTCTCCCAATTAAGGACAAGGTTACTTTCCTCACATCGTTCTAACACCTTTCCTAAATTCTCAAGACATCCCTCAAAAGTGTCTCCATAAACCGAGAAATCATCCATGAACACTTCTCCAATATGCCCCACCATGTCGCTGAAGATGCTTATCATACACCTTTAAAATATGACTGGTGCATTACACAAGCCAAAGGGCATGCGGCGGTATGTATAAGTACCAAATGGACATGTAAAGGTAGTCATGGATTAATCATCTAATGCAATCTCAATTTGGTTGTATCCGAAATAGCCATTAAGAAAGCAATAGAAAGCTTTTCTGGATACTCTTTCTAGAACTTGGTTAAGAAATGGCAAGGGAAAGTGGTTTTTTCGGGTCACGGCATTGAGGTGATGGTAGTCGATACACATTCGCCATTCGATTTGGATACGAGTGGGCACCAGCTCATTCTTATCATTTTTAACTTCCGTGACACATGATTTCTTAGGTACCACTTGGGTAGGACTTACCCACTTAGAGTCGAAAATGGGGTAGATAATACTCGCATCAAGTAATTTCAGCACCTCACCCTTCACCACTTCCTTTATGTTAGGATTTAATCTCCGTTGCATTTAACGCACGGTTTTAGCCCCTTTTTCTAGAAAAATGCCATGTGTGCACAAAAGAGGGCTAATACCACGGAGATCGGCGATGGTCCACCCTATAGCTTTCCTATGGTGTTTAAGCAAAACTATCAAGCTCTTCTCTTGGCTCAAAGATAGGGTGGAAGAAATGACAACGGGATAAGACTCATCATCACCCAAAAATGTATACTTCAAAGTAGTTGGTAATAGTTTCCTCTCGGGAATAGGAGGCTTGATCTCCGATGGAATTGGCTTTATATCACTAGGTTGGAGAGGTTCAAAAGACGGGATCTATTGAACCACATGCATACATTGGGCACTCTCATAACCTAGGGAAGACACTTCTCCTAAAGCCTTACCATGACAATCTAAAGCTTTATGAGGCTCATTCCTTAACAAAGCCTTTTCCAAGGAGTCCTCAAAGAACTCATTCTCAAAGTGGTCTCGCATTATGGTCTCAATGATGTCGACCTTCCGGATGTCTTCACACTTACCCGATTGTTTGGCAATCAAAAAGATATTCAATTCAAAAATGGTGTTGCCAAATGAAAGCTTCACTAACCCATTCCTACAATGAATGATAGCATTGGAAGTAGTTAGGAAGGGTCGCCCTAGAATGACGGGGATTTGGTTGTGAGCTATACAATTATCCACGGGTTGAGTGTTCAACACTACGAAATCAACGGGAAAATAGAAGTTATCGATTTGGAAGAGCACATCCTCAATAATACCCCCCGGAACCTTTATAAATCGATCCGCTAGTTGTAAAGTGACACGGGTATGTTACAATTCCTCTAAAGCAAGTTCCTTATATATCGAAAACGAGAGAAAATTAACACTAGACCATAAATCCAATAAGGCTCGATCTATTTTAGTGTTCCCAATAGTGCAAGAGATGGTAAGACATCCGGGGTCCTTAAATTTTGGAACAGTTTTGCATTGTAAGATTACACTTTGATTCTCATTCATCATAGTTGTCTTCTTGACATGTGACTTCCTCTTGGAAGTACATAAGTCTTTTAAGAATTTGGCATATAATGGAATTTGCTTAATGGCATCGAGAATAGGGATGTTGACCTTAACTTGCTTGAGCACTTCATAAATTTCAGCATTCAAGAGTTCATTATTTGATTTGGTCAACCTTTGAGGAAAAGGTGCATGCTTCAAGATATCCTTTCTCTTATCCCTATTGCTTTCACTTGATGTCTCGAAAAGAGTGACAACGAACTGCTTTTTCATTTGATGCATATCACTCTCTCCCTCATTTCTCGATTTTTCTTCTTCCTTAACCTCCTTTTTTTTTCCTTTCCCCTCTTGGTCAGCATACGGTTTAGAAGCTACGTCCTTTGAAGGAATGGTTTTATCAATAACTCTACCGCTTTTAAGAGTGGTGATGGCTTGTACTTGTTTAGGAATTGTTTGAGGGTCCATGCCACTCTCGGTGATGTGTACTTGTCTAACCATCGGATTGGGTTGAGGTTGAGCCAGGAATCTCCCTGGGATATTTTGGGTCAAAGCGTGTGTCAATGTAGACATTTGCTTTTACATGTCCTCAAGCATCCTAGTATGTTGGTCTAACACTTTATTTTGTTTATCTACCCTTGCGTTAACCCCTCTCGTGTCATTAGATATTTGATAAAAATTATCTTGCATAGGTTTCCTATGAGAAGGTTGATGCGTTTAGGGTAGATTTGGAAGTTGTGCCATGGGTTGGGGTTGGTAAACTTGAGGTTGAGGCGTTTGGAATGGAGGAATATGTGTGGAATAGTGTTGAGGGTTTTGATACCCTCCTTGGTAAGGTTGGGAGATTGAACTCCCTTATTCCTCCACCCAAAATTAGGGTGATCCTGCCATCCCGGATTGTAGGTGTTAGAGTAAGGGTTGCCCCCTCCTCTTTGAAATTGGCCAATTGCATTGACTTGACCATGTAAAACTTCTTTCACTCCCAGAATGATTGAACATGAAGATGTGTCATGGTTGGTAGTGTCACACACTATGCAACAAGTCTCTTTCCTCACCTCACTCTTTACCACTAACACTTTGTTTTCCTTTTAAAGCCTCTAGTTTCTTGGTTAAAGTGGTCACTCTCGCATTAACATCATCAACCTCTTTCAATTGGTATCGCCCTACCACTTGTTGAACAGAACGACTCTTGGGATTTTGAGTCCCGGTAAGTGCCCAATCTCTAGCTTTGTTTGCTAAGGTGTCAAAATATTCATAGGCTTCATAGGGTTGTTTGTCAAGGAATGTCCCAGCAAACATTGACTCAATCAAGTGCTTAAGTTGAGGGGTTAGAGACGAGTAAAAGTTGTTGATGATGTGTCAATTGGCGAAATCATGACGAGGACAAGTATTTAAGAGGTCCTTAAACCTCTCCCAACATTGAAAGAACGTTTCCCCCATCATAGGGAAAAATTGAAAAATTTGCCTTCGGATGCTTTCTGTTCGGTTCTCAGGAAAGAACTTCTTTAAAAACTCTCCTTGGAGTACGACCCATAAATGAATAGACATAGGCCTCAACAAATTGAACTAAAGTTTGGTCTTGTCTTTTAAACAAAACGGGAAGAGTTTTAATAAGAAAACCTCTCTTGGGCAATAATTATCCATGACAAGTGAGCACGCATCCTTAACCTCCTTAATGAAATCATATGGTTGATCGGAGTCCATTCCATGAAATTGAGGGAACATTTGCACACTTCCCGGCCGAATGTTAAGTGAAGCGTAATGTGGCGAGAATACTATGCATGACGTTGGTGCTTGACGTGGAGGATTCAATTAATCCCGTAAGGTTCTTTGATAGGGGGCCACCATGTCGCCATGGTGGCTCCCTCTTTCCATATCATCATCGCCCCCCACATTAGGATCTACCCCCGATGGAATGGGTTGAAGATTAGGGTGGAGTTGTGGATTAGGTGCATTTGGTGCGGTGTTAAGATTCGGAGGGAAGATGTTGGTAAACCTTGATCATTCATGTTTGCCATTGAAAGAAATCATAGGTCCACAACTAATGGAAGTCTCGGTGTGAGTGATGATGAACTAATCGCACTCTCAAGCCTCACAAGTCGGTTATGAATGTCCCTAATGAAATATGGCATGCGATGATGAATGCAACAAATAATGGACCGTCTAGGTCATACAACACATCATACACAAATATGCATTGCCGGACAATGGATCTTTCTCTTGTTCTCCAACCGATCCTCCAATCTCCTTATGCAAAACAATATCACCGATTTGCAAATTAAGCACACTATTCTATCTCCACTAAATGTCTCCTTACAAGGAGTTCTAACAAAATGTAATGCAACTAAACCTAAGTCAAACAAAACAAAACTAAACAAAGAAAAACAAAAAATCTAAGTACATTAAGGGATAAAGAGATTACCAAGGCCCAAAACCGTAGATGCTTCCGTCGAGGGTGAGTGATCAAATCCCACTCGTTTGCAAAAATTTTTTCCTTTTTATATGCAATTTACCAAGTGCTTCTCCAATCCGTAGCTTATTGGTGTTCGCCTTATGCTTTTGATCCTCAGCAACGGTGCCAAAACTTGAATCGCTTCCAAAAGTAATATAGACTTGAGCTTCCTACAAGAGCACGGGTGTCGTGATTGAAGTAAAATTTCGGCAAGTACTGATATCGTTCTTCCAAAGGATCAAACCCAATATAGGCAACACATAAGAGCAAAACAACCAACCAATTGAATCGAATTAGAATGTTACTTAGCGGATTGAAATTAACTAAAAATAAGACCGAAAATTATTTTAATGGTGAGAGTGTGTTGACTACCAAACTAAATGAATTACACTACGTATTTAAAACACTTTTAACTAAAGCTAAGAACAATTAATGAAAAGCTTGGATACAATTGATCTAATCTACCAATTCTCTACAAGTGTCGCAATGGAGGATGTGATTACTTAAATCAAGGAATTACTCCGCGGATCTTTGATTCGGAAGATTTAGACCATAAGAATGGGAATTCATACTCAATTCAATGTAAATTTGTATTCAATTGTTAAGAATCATAGAAGCAAATTATCAATTGTGCAATATCTATACCAATTAGGGAATTGTGCATAGAGATTACCAAAGGTGATTATAAATTCAAGTTTTCTATAGATTTACAACACAATTGAGATGAACATAAAGAAATCGTGAGATAATTCTTTGAAGTGTATATACCTGTATTGAAGACCTTGAATAAACTTGGTAGATCTTCACAATTGCATCCAAGAATGAGTTTAGCTACTTGATTCCATAAAGTAGAATGTAAAGAATTGTAAATTTCTTATTAATTGAAGAAGAAATTGGTATTTATTTACAAAGAAAGTATAAAAAAATGAAGGAAAATGCAATATAAACCCACTTTCTCTCTCTACAAGTCGTATTCATTGAAAATCTAATCTAAATTCAAGATTGATTCCAGAAATCACGTCATTTCCCGGATATATAACAGCAAAATAGACACAGAAATTGCCGGTATCGTACATACGATACTATTCATTGTACGTATGGTGAACATACCGTACGTACGGTTAACCATACGCTGATTCATGCTCTTTGAAGTTTGGAAAACCGTTGTAGGCGTACGTACAATCAATATACTTTTTAGCTCCTTTTGCTCTAAATTCGTCCGTTCTTCATTCAAAATTTGTAAAATACCTACAATTATTATACTAAAATAAGATATATATACACCCTAGTTTAGACTAACAATAACTATTTAAAGACTTTAAATTACGCTTTTTGAAGTGTAATCATAGCCACTCAGGTATCCTCATTGAAAGTGGCAACATATCACAATCCTTGAGCAATAACAATATTATCCGTCGTTTGCATCCCAGGAATGAAGCTGAGCTAATTAGGATTGACAAGATATATAACGTACCCAACAAGGGTCTAATCCTTCCAACCAAAACCTTACATATAATCCTGAGGGAGAAATTACAGAAACTTAGCGGACAAAATTGATTCAAAGTCTTAGGTTGTCCACTGTTAGAATCAGCGTGATCAATGTTTTGTTATTTTAGCTCGAAGTTACTAATTCTATAACTACATTCCACTATCTCTAATAGAATAAGGACAAAAGTTCAGTAGTTGGTTATTATGAAGTTTTTTGATATTCAAACATATTAAATTTTTTCATTTATTATTTATTGTATTAAAGGTCTCTTCATTAATTATGTATTTATATTTATAATGTAATAAAATAATTTATATCTTAATTTAAGAGGGATGAATAATTATGTATTTATATTTATAATGTAATAAAATAATTTATATCTTAATTTAAGAGGGATGAATACTGAAGTATTGATACTGTCTGACCATGGAACACTTATTTTCAGTAGAATAAATGCTGCAATTCATCTGGTCCACAAGCTTTAAAGGCATGCTGAAGACAGCTCTCTTCACCTCACCCTGAAGAACAGGGCAGTTCAGCACCAATTGATCAATGTGATTAAGCAGGTGCGACAAGATGAATATGATTACGTACCCTTTAAATTAGGTAAAGTATCTTAATAATAGTGACTTTTCAAATTATCAATCGCTATAGATTTTGAAAAGTACGTACTATTTGACCACTTAATTTTTTTTTCACTAGAATAAAGCCTGCAATCCATCTAATCGAGGGGCTTTAAAGGCCACGCCAAAGACAGTTTTTTTAGGGTATGTTTGATATAATTTTTTTTGGTAAAAAAGTTAGCTTAAAAAAGTAAAAAAGAAAAAAAACTTTTAGTTTTTTGCCTTTTTTTTTTTGGACTTATTTTAACTTAAAAATGTCAAAAAAAAAAAATTAAAAACTAAAAATTAGTGTATCAAATGACCCTAAGCTTTTTTTGCTTAAAAAAAACAAAGAGTCAAAAAATATATATATATACTTAACCAAACGCACCCTTAACCTTACCCTAAAGGACAGGGCAGTTCAGCACCCTCTAAGCTAGGCAAAGCATCTTGAGAATAGTGACTTCGAAAATGATTAACGGCTATGAATTTTGAAGGCATTGAAAGCTAGAATAGTACTCACCGGCCGAATGCTCTATAAATGGCGGATAAACAAGCAAGAATTCGACCATATTCCAAAATCAGCCATATAGATGAGACATGTATAACTCATGATCTTCAAGAAAGAGACCCACGTATCCAAGCGGGAGATCCAATTGAGAGAGACAAAAACTCCGTCCAAAGGTTCTGGGGGGAGAGTGTCGTATCCAATCTTTTTGGGTGGCTCCATTTGCGTTTAAATTGGTTGGTGGTAGATTCTCAAGGGTTAAATTAAGCGCAGAAGAGCTGATCTTTCAGTGAGAGAAGAAGTGGATGTTGCTCAATCTCATGGCCGAGATTGGGTTGCAAGTGAAGCTTTTGAGATCACCTTCGGTGATAGTGATGACTGCTGTTCTTCTTCTTCTATTTTTTCCGTTTGTTTCGGCAGAAAGGAGTTTGAAACACGACTCTTCAAGCAAAGGAAACGGAACTTCTCAAGTGGGCTACCACCATGTTTGGCCTGTAAGTTAGATTTCGTTTATGCATGGAAAAACAGTTCTGAGAGATTGAACATATTTGCAGAATAGTTTCCATTTGTGTGCATGTTAATGGGTATGTCCATGCATATAGGAAAATGTTATTCTTCTTAAAAAAATTACACAAAAAATTTCGTCAGAATAATGTGTCAGTTACATTATTATAATTAAAACTCATTGATATGTATTTTGTTCTAAATTAAATGGCTCTTATCAAATTACATCATTTTGATGATAAACTCTGTATAAACTTTTCTATTTGTATAGCATTACCCATATATATATATATATATACATAGAAAATGCTATTCTTCGAGATTATTTGTATAGAATTCTACATGAGAATGATGTGACGATAATATTTTTGTAATTAACAGGCAATTGGTGGTTCTCCATTTTAAGAAAAATACTATTTTTACAAAAAAATTCATACAAAATTTGCATAAAAAGTGATATGGTAGTGACAGTTTTATAATTAAAAGTCATTATGATGAGTATTTATTTTGAAATAAAAGCTTCTCATTAAGACATATTATTTTGTATAAAAATTTTGTTTGTATAATATTATTCTTAATTTAAAGTGATAGGCTTACAATTTAATCACATCATTCATGATAAATTATATAAGAATATTTTAATTGTACAGCTTTATTCTCTCTGTACATGTATCTCTTAACTGACGTGTTTTGGAATGGCAGGAAATGAAATTTGGGTGGAGAATCATTGTGGGTAGTGTATTTGGGTTCTTCGGAGCTGCATCTGGGAGTGTTGGAGGTCTCGGCGGGGGAGCTATTTTTATTCCCATGCTTACTCTGGCCATTGGGTTTGATGCGAAATCATCAATTGCCATATCAAAATGTAAGTGTTGTATGTATATCTTCCTTCAGCGTAGAAATGTTCTTCTAGTTTTGAGAGGTTAGAAGGTTTCAACCAGAGCTGTTGCCCCAGCGGCAATAACAGTTAGTATACAAACAAAATATTTATACAAAATAATGTATTTTAATAAGAAAAAATAGTCTAGTAGTCAGATAGTACTGAGTATTCGGAGGTAATCTCTATTAAATGATAACACGTGATGTATGAATACGTCAACAACCTTGTAGAGTAGTGGAGAGATTTTCAAAGAAACATTCTATCAGATTTTATCAAGTGGTATTTTTTCTTAAAAGTCTTTGTATTACTCTACAAATTAAGGTTGTTAACATATTCACACACTACGTGTTACTATTGAGTAGAGATTACCACTGAGTAATCAGTTCAACCTGACGACTAGACTTTTTTTTTTCTTCTTTATGAGAGCCTTTTACTTCAAAATAAACACCTACTATAGCTGTTTTTAATTAAAAAACTGTCACTATCACATTATTTTGTGTGCAAATTTTGTATGATTTTTTTGTAAAAATAACTTTTTTCTAACAGTTAATTCAGAATCTTGATTAGCATTTCAAACTAGCTTCTGAATTTTTTGACTACTTAGAAGTTTTGTGCTCCGAATTAAACGTCCTAGGCTCTACGCTACTTGACTATTTTGATACTAGACATTTAATAATGCTATAATAAAATATAATATAATATAAATATATAAGATATAAATTAGATATTATATTACATATTATAATTTAAATATGTTATAATATATAATATTACAAGTATATTACGTATTATTCATTGTAGACCAAAATTATTAGTTGTTATACATTATTTTTATATTAAATATTTTCATTCAATATTGTGGGTGGTGGTGGACGGTGGCAGCGGCGGGTGGTAATAGTAGCACCTGGGGGGATGATGGGTGCATGGTGGCATTAACAGTGGCGCTGGGTGGTGGTCATTCTCATTTTTTGTTTTATATTATATTGTATTATGATATATAATCTTCTCTTGTAATATAATATCAAGTTATCTTAACTTCTTTTCTCTCCTATTCCATCATAAAATAAAAGAAGTAAATGGTCTCTTTATTGAGAGAACGGATGGTATATCTTAGTTTTTGTGGAAATGTTCATTCCATCAAAATAATAATTCATTCTAGTTTTGTATACCAAACGAGAATGGCAGGAAGCGTACCAAACGTAGCCTTAATGTGAATAAGTTTGTTTCTATATCTATACATGCATTCTTTATAGGTCATTCCTTTATCCATCTCTACCCCTTGAAGTAAGTATATTTCTCAGCCAAATTACCATGCACTCTTTTATTTAAACAAAGGGAAACAAAGTGTGCTTTTGTTTGCTTGTAGGTATGATCGCTGGTACAGCAGTGGCAACTGTTTTCTACAATCTCAAGCTAAGGCATCCTACACTTGACTTACCTCTCATTGACTATGACCTGGCACTTCTTCTTCAACCAATGTTAGTGTTGGGAATTGGCATTGGAGTTTCTATCAATGTGATTTTTGCAGACTGGATGGTTAAGGTTTTACTCATTATTCTGTTTTTTGGTAAATAACCTTCCAAATTGCAACTTTGCCTCTGTTCTCTTCTTGGACAATTTCCTTGATTGGTCAAGATACTATGCAGGCACATCAGTTAGGGCATTCTTGAAGGGTAGTAAAACATGGAAGAAAGAAACTATCATTAAAAAGGTTATGTTCTATAGATTCAGTTAGTATATATAATATTGTAATCCAATATTAAAAGGTTATGTCCATCCATCTCTTGTCTCACTTATTTCTGATTTTCAGGAGGCTGCTATCCGCTTGGCATCTAATGGTGAGTGACACATAACTCTTCAATGCCAGAAATTCCGAAGGATTCAATCCATGAACTTTTGCTCTCTATTTAGGTAATGGTTATGAACAAGTGGAATGCGAACCTTTACCTGGAAGCCCCATCAATGGCACTCAAATGGGATCCAAAGATTTTAAAGCATCAAAGGTATAATGTATCCACAGGCTTTATATCTATGCAGACTCATAGTTGCCAGGCCTAACTTCTGTATCATTCCTAGGTTTCTATTATGGAGAATGTTTACTGGAAGGAACTCATCATTCTTATTGCTGTTTGGGGCACTATTCTTGCCCTAGAGATTGCCAAGGTTTCTATTTGTTTTATGTTTATCCTTCTTCCAAAGTTTTAGCTATGGATTTATTAGCTATGTATTTTTCACACAGAACAAAAGAACAACATGTTCTACAGCATACTGGGTATTAGATATGTTACAGGTACTTTCTGTGACTCAAGTAAGGCTTAGAAACATGGGGAATTTGATGGTAATTCACAAAAGTGACAGGTTTTTTTTTTTTTTTTTTTGCAGATCCCTGTGACTGTTGGAGCATCTGCATATAAAGCAATCAGCTTATACAAAGGGTGGAGCGCAATAGCATTCGATGGAAAAACAGTAAAAGCTTGGCGAGTACACCAATTGGTTTTTTACTGTATCTGTGGAATTCTTGCCGGTATAGTTGCTGGGCTGGTAGGACTTGGTGGAGGATTCATTTTGGGTCCTCTATTTCTGGAGATGGGAATCCTTCCCCAGGTGCATTATTTCATGCTTCCAACAAACATGAAGAGATACACTTTGGTTTATGCTTTATTTTGCATGTTAGGTTTTGTAGTCTCAAGCAATCTTTTTCTTTTCCTGATAGTAGCTTCGAGCAATATGAGTCAAGCAAACCCTAAAAAAAAGTCTAAATCTCATGATTTCTCAATGAGTAGAAAATTTTGATGTCATTTGGTTGTTAGAACAGAGGGAGAGCTAGAGAGAGAAACGTTTAATTGGTCCAATTTCCTATTTCAAATATGCCTCAAAAAGTATAAATAAACATCTGAAATTTATTCCTCTATCTGTTTGGTTACTACTCTGTTTTCGTTTTCATGTTGTCGGAAACAAAAAATTAGAACCTTTCAAAGAACTATTTTTTTTGTAATTATTTTTAACTTTCATAGGAAGATAGTTCTAGATACTCAAAAAAGCACCTTTCCTCAGTTCCTAAAACTAGGGTGTTTTTTGAAAAAATTTCGCAAACCATGATCAAATTTGATTTACCAAGTGTGGTTATGGTGAATACAATGTATTGGAACTAGTTTGACAAATATGATTTTGATGAATTTTAGAAAACTGTAACCCAACATGTAAGGATGTCGAGCACCCTCCTTAAAACCACACCAACTAGGATTTTGTTATTCACGACAATTATGGCTGAGGACTGAACTAGTTGAGCATTTTTACATGTAGGTATCAAGTGCCACTGCTAACTTTATCATGATGTTCTCCTCATCCCTGTCTGTTGTGGAATACTACCTTCTAAAGCGTTTTCCAGTTCCCTATGGTAAGTTTTCCAACAAAATTTTTTTGTTGTGGAAGATTAAGCGATACTTACTTCTACTAAGCAAAGGAAAATGCTATTTTTTCAGAAAATTTGTACAGAGAATTGAACTAGAATGATTTGGTATTATCAATTTTATAATTAAGTGCAATCATAATAAGTTTTTTTTATTTAACCACATTATTCTGATAATAAATTTTATATGAATTTTCTAAAACAATTTTTATTTAACTGCATTATTCTGATGATAAATTTTATATGAATTTTCTAAAACAAAACCGACCTTCGTAGGAATGTTTTTTTATGATAGACGATTAAAATGCATACATATTTGGTTCTTGTGATTATTGTAGCTCTCTACTTTGTTGCTGTGGCTACCATTGCTGCCATCGCAGGGCAACATGTGATGAGTAGAATAATCAGCATTCTAGGGAGGGCCTCTTTGATCACTTTTATTCTGGCATTCGAAAACTTTCTGAGTGCTTTCTCAGTAGGCAAGTTGATTGAAAGTTCTACAACAGGCAGTTTTGAATTTGAATTTTTATTTTTTTTTAGCTTGAAATGATTTTTTCTTGGCATTAACAGGTGGAGTTGGCATATCAGAGATGATTAAAAAGATCGAGAAGAAGGAGTACATGGGCTTTTATAACCTCTGTGCATATTAAGCTTAGGTCATAATTTCCGATCAGCAAAAAGAGCCACACAAAGTATAGTAGTGAATCGAGTAGAGAAAAAGGCTTGGCTTATCTCTTTTTTATCAGAAAGAATTGCTTAATCATCTCTGAACTGGAAATAATCCTATCACCTGTTGAAAGTTCTGTTATATGTGTGTCTATTTTTTTTTCCATATACTAGTAAAAGTGCACGTATGATGCACGTGGAGAGTCAAGATGCAGGTGGAATCGAATGACCAGTTCCAAAAGAACCAAGCCACCATGGTGTCATTTTTTTCTATTTTGTATTTGCAGATTTCAATAGCTTTATTATTAATTTTTTTTTTCAGTAGGTATGATCCCAGGTGTAGCGGCTGCCACCATCTTCTACAATCCCAAGCTAAGGCATCCTTTACTTGACCCATGTTCATATACATACTCTTTTTTTTTTTTTTTTTTCATTAGAAAACAATTCTAAAAGCTCATAAAGCACTTTTTGCTAGTTTCTAAATCTAGGGTGTTTTTTTTGAAAATTTCTTGAAAATACTTTTTGAAATTGATTTACCAAGTGGGGTCCTAATGAATACAATTTCTAGAACTAGTTTGTCAAATATGATTTCGATGAATTTTAGAAAACAGAAACAAAAGAGAAGAACCTTTAAACCTTAACCAAACGGGTTATGATACGAGCCCCCTAACATCCAAAACTAGGGTTTATTCATGACAATATTGGTTGAAGATTGGACTGTTGAGCATTTTTATATGCAAGCTTAAAGTGCGACCGCTACCTTTGTCATGATGCTCTCCTCATCCATACCCGTTGTGGAATACTACCTTCTGAAGTGTTACAGTTCCATATGGCATGCTTTCTAGCCAAATATCTAGGTGTGAAAGATTAAGAGTTTTGGATTTGCTTGTTTTTTTTAGCCCAGAATGACTTTTTCCTGCCATTAACAAGTGGAGCTGGCATATCAGAGATGATTACAAAGATTGAGAAGAAGGAAACATGGGCTTTGCTAACCTTTGTGCATGTTGAGATTGGGTTGCAGTCCTCAATCAGAATGAGATAGAGCCACACGAAGCAAAGCACTTAATCGAGTAGAGAATTAAGTCTTGGCTTAGCTCTTTTTCATTAGAGAGAAGGGCTTCATTGTCACCGATCAGAATGTCTGTTTGTTTTTCTTATATACTAATAAAAATGCACGTGTGATGCACGTGGAGAGCTCCAATATAAGATGTAGGTGGAACCAAATGACCAATTCCAAAATAACCAAGCTGCGACAGTATCTACCTTTTATTGTATATCTTCATATTCCATTAGGTTATATTTTTTTTTTTTTTTTTTGGATTTAAGAGGTTAAAAGGTTGTTTCTATTCCTTTTCATTTCTTATAGGTTATTCCTTTATCCATCACTACAAATTAAAAAATATGTATACTTTTTATGGTATAACCATGCAGTACTCTTCTAGTGAATGTGTTATTGCCATAACTGCCATCTCTTTCTGTCTATCTGGTCTTTGTTGAGCTTGTTCTTCAACCACAGCCAACTATTTGGTGCATCTTTGGTGGGTGATTCAAGGGTTGCAACGCAAAAGTCTTGAAGACTAGAAGAGTTTAATCTTTCAGAGTGGGTGTCTCACAAATAATCTGATGGCAGAGATTGGATTGAAAGGGAAGCTTTTGATCAGCTCAAGCGCAGTGATAGTGAATATTGCTGTTCTTCTTCTACCTTTTCTGTTTGTTTCCGCAGAAAAGATTCTTAAAGAGGACTATTCAAGCAAAGAAAATGGAACTACTTAGGGGATTGATCCAAATTACTTTACACAAGTAGTCCATTTAATATGGCGAGGGCAAGCGAGTTACCAGCATGTTTGGCCGGTAAGTTGGAATTTCGTTTATGGAAAAACCGTTCTGAGAGAGATTGAAATTGTCCTTTCTATTCATAGTTATGTGGAATTGGATTGACAAAAAATGAAATTTAGCTATAGAATCATTGTAGGGACTGTTATTGGATTCTTTGGAGCCGCCTGTGGAGTGTTGGAGGTGTCGGCGGGGGAGGTATTTTTATTCCCATGCTCACTTTGATCATTCTCAACTGCACTATCAAAAAGAAAGTGCTGCATCTCCCTTCAGCTTAGAAATGGTAAAAACTTATTTTGTCTCTCTCCCTTTCCATTGAAGCCACAGTGTCTCCTGTTTGATTATGGTTACGTTTTCATTTTTTGTATTTTAAAAAATAAAAGAATGAAATATCAAAAAGACCATTATCCTCATGTGATTCTCATTTTTTAAACCAAAATGGTTTGGGAATATTTGCCTTGGTTTCTAAAATTGGGATATTTTGTTTTAAAAAAGATTTCTTAAAACAAGTTCTGAACCAATTTACCAAACAGGTTATAGTGAAAATAGTTTCTTAAACCATGAAGGACTCTTCCAAGTAAAACACAGTATCCAACATGCATGTGCGCTTGTTTGTTTGGTAGATATGATCACAAGTGCAATGACTGCTAGCTAAGGCATCATACGCTTGACCTACCTATAATGGACTATGACTTGGCACTTCTTTTCAACCAATATTGGTGCTGGGAATTAGCATTAGAGTAGCTTTTAATGTGATTTTTGCTGACTTGGATGTTTATAGTCAGGCTCATTATTCTGTTTTTAGGTAATAACCTTCCAAATTGCAACTTTGTTGTGTTCTCATCTTGGACAATTTCCTTGATGGGTAATGATTATATGCAGGCACATCAACTGAGAGGCATTCTTCAAGGCTATTGAAACATGGAAGAAAGAACTATACTAAAAAAGGTTGTGTTCTCTAGATTCAGTTAATATAAAATACAATACTACTTGTGATGTAATACAACTAAAACTGCCCATCCATCCCTTATCTGACTTATTTATAAATTTCTAAGAGGCTGCTAGACGCTTGGGATCGAATGGTGTTTTTACCTGTCATCTCATCAGTCCTAGAAATCTCAAAGGATTCTTATTAAGACTAATATTACATTAAATTCTGATTTGATCCATAACATATTTTGCTATTTAATCAAGTAGTGGTAGCAAAAAAGTGGAATACAAACCTTTACTTGGAGGCCCCAGCAATGAGACTCAGATGGAATCCAACGAATCTAAAGCACATAGGTAAATTACATCCACAGGAATTAGGACAAATTATAGTAATGGTTGTTGTAGTTTCATCTTAGTTTTATTTTGATCCTTATTGTTTTAATTGTAACAAATTTGCTCTTTAATTTAAAAAAATCTGCGCAATCGGTCCAATTTGGGACGACTGTCCTAGAAATAGAAGAAAAGCGTGCACGTGCATTTCATGTGATGTTTTTTCAAGATAAAATGGTAATACTACCATCTGTATCTCGTATTAGATATCAAATTACAGTAATGGTTCCTGTAGTTTTACTTAGGTTTCATTTTGGTCCCTATTGTTTCAATTGCAACAAATTTGTCCTTAAATTTAAAAACTCTACGCAATTGGTCCAATTCGTCTAAAAAACAGACAAAAAAAAGTGCACGTGTAATTCTTGTGATGTTTTTCCAGTGCAAAATGATAAAACTACCCACTTCCTACCTTAACCTAGTCTACCCCACTTGCATAACCCTATAACGGCACACAAATTAGAGTAAAACAATTGGGGGCTTTGTCAAGGCAGCCATTGACGACCATAGTGAGGCATTAACAATATATGAATTATGTTCTAGATATAGTTCAATTACTCTACTCACATTAACTATCCCACCATATCCATTACAACCTTATCAGTAACTAATTGTCTCACAGTGGTCGTCAATAGCTGCCTTTACAAAACTTTTAATTTTTTTGCCCTACTTTATGTACCGTTACAGTGTTATGCTAGTGGGGTAGACTGAGTTATGACGGGAAGTGAGTAGTTTTATCATTTTAGTTTGGAACAACATCACAAGGATTGCAAGTGCACTATTTCTGTCTGTTTCTGAGACAAATTGGACCGATTGCATAGTTTTTTTTTTTTTTTTAATTTAAGGGTAAATTTGTGCAATTAAAACAATGGGGACCAAAATGAAAACAAGGTGAAATTACAAGAACCATTGCCGTAATTTGATATCTAATACAAGATAGAGATGATAGTTCTACCATTTTGCCTTGAAAAAACATCACACCGAATGCATGTGTACTCTTTCGGTTTATTTCTAAGATGACTGTCCCAAATTGGACTGATTACACAAGTTTTTTTTTTTTAAATTGAAGGGCAAATTTGTTGCAATTGAAACAACAAAAACCAAACTAAAATCAAGGTGAAACTACAAGAACCAGTACTATAATTTGCCCCAAGATTTTATATATCTAACTCATTGTTGCCAGGGCAGCCTTCTGTAATATTTCCAGGCTTTTATTATCGATAATGTTTATTGCAAGGAAGGAACTCAGCATTCTTGTTGCTGACTAGGGTATTATCCTTGCCCTACAGATTACCAAGTTTTCTATTTATTGTACGTCTATCTTTCTTGAAAAGTTTGTGCCAAGAATTTTTCTGCGTCTATGTGCATTTACTAGCTATGCATGTTTGGCACATAATGAGACAAGAACCTGTTCTGTAGCATATTGGGTATTAAATCTGTTGCAGGTACATTCTATAACTTTATAAGAGGTAAAAGTCTTGCAAATGTGTTCATCATTCATGTAGGTGAACAATTTCTTTCCTTTTGTTCTTTCAAGTCTTTGTGGCTATGGGAGCATCCTTATATAAAGCCATTAGCTTATACAAAGGGCGAAGAGCAATAGCATCCAATGGCGAAACAAGAATAACTTGGCAGGTGCATTTCATTCTTCCTGATAAACTCACCGTTTGGTAATGTTGTCAGTTTTTATTTTTTGTTATGTGTTTTTTGTGATTTGGTAAGGGGCATTTGTGAGTTGTCGTTGTGGCAACAATACTAAAGCAATATTTTAGAAATAGAAAATACACCCATTTTAGTATTTTTCTTTCGTTTTTTCAAATTTTGTAAACAACTAAAAATAATAAACAAAAAACAAAAACAAAAAGTTACCAAACAGGGATAACTGTTCATGTTGAATGTTGCATATCAAATTTTGTATTCTCAAGTAAGATGTCATTTGGTGGTTGGAAGAGAGAGATTTAATTGCTCTATTTTATTTCTTTTCCTAATACATGTTAAGAGTTATACTGTATATGTGTGTCTATTTTTTATATTTTCAAGTAAAAGTGCACATCTATAGATACGTGGAACTGTGTGGATGATCTTAGAGGCTGTGGGTGTATGTGTACCGTCTGGGAAGTATGACAGTCACTCAATGAATGCTGAACTAAACAGAGAGCGAAAGGAAGAGAATCGATGGCAACCCAAGAGAGAGAGACAGTAGTAGGCTGGAGAATCCCCTTTACACATGATGGATCAATGGTGAGCAAATGGCCTTGTGTCCATGTTCTGTCCATTTGGAGGAGAAACCAAGACCTTTATATAGGCAACTCAATGGGAATGGAAGGGACAACATATAGTGGTATGTCTCTTTCATCCTCAAGGGTCAAGAGTATCAGCTAGAATATCATCCTCAAGAGTCAAGAATATCAGCCAAAATATCAGGAGGGTGAGCTCCGCATCCAGTGCATCTGGAATGTTGTCGAGGGAGGTGTGATGCTCCGGATGTGGGCTCACCTCAGGTATTTAAAGGCCTTTTTCGCTTCCTCTTTGGTGATGTCATCAAGTATTTTGGGTTCTTTCTCTCAATGTGTTGGTCAGGGAGGTTCCTTTCAAGAGTGGGCCTAATACCCTAACAATCTTGTGGATACTAGCCTCCAAACCACAAGTCTCTAATAGTCCTGTGTGGAGCATCATGGCCAATTGGAGGGGTGCCATGACTTATGCTAGAGAGATACATCTTTGGGCTCTGCTCAAAGCCCAAGGATTGCAGTTACAGGAGTCTGTCCAAAGGTGGCCCAAAGATGATGGAGAATCCTTAGGTGCAGTGTCGTGTCTCATGCTCAAGGTGGGATGGAGGATCCTTGAGTCTTGTTGGTTGGGCTACTTGGTGTTGGCCGGAGAAGGTCACAACCCTATGGGTTGTGACCTATGTACCTACATTAGCCCCCTGTGTGCGTGCTCGAACTGTTAGGAGAGAGTATGCAAGCACATGTGACGACACCTCGGCTTTTTCTTTATTGGAACCTAAAGTATTTGGAGAAAATACATACTGGAGAATTGTCACTTTGGAGCCAGCTCTGTATATATTTTCTTGACAATCTAGCATTTAAAATTGGGGCTGGCCATCCTAAGATCTGGCCTTGCAGCCACTTTACCTCTTTTTTTTTTTTTTTTGAACAGAGACGAAGGTGGTACCGTGGTGGAGATTCTTTTGCTTGAACTGTCACTTTTTTTTTTTTGGTGATGTTAATGAGACAACCTAAGCTTTGATTTTCAAGGTTTCATTCCTTGGCTTATAAAAGGAGACCCATGGTCCCCGTCTTAAAATCATAACTTCAAAAGTCTTTGAGAGAAAAAGAATGGGTGAGAGTATCTGAGAGAGAGAAAGGGAGATGGTGAGAATGGTGAAAGATTTGTTTTAAGCTTCAAAGGGCTTCCAAGGGTTTCAGCTTCCAATGCTTTCTAAGGTAAGACTGGGCAAGAAGAGGGGGTGGGGGCTCATGGCGAAGAGCGAGGGTGAGGGCAAGGGCGAGGGGAGGTGGGTAGCTAGGGTAAAGGCTCACGGTAGAGGGCAAGGAGAGGGGGCGTGGGTAAGGTAAGAGTAAGGTGCAAGGGGTGGATCGCAATAAGGGCGAGGGCGAGGAGAAGGGGTGAAGGCAACAACAGGGGGGGAGGGTGGAAGGGGTGAGGGCGACGGTGGAGGGCGAGGGGGGGGGTGGGAGGAGAGGTAGGTCGCTAAGGTAAGGGCTCACGGTAGAGGGCGAGGAGAGGGCGAGGAGAGGGGGTGTGGGTGAGGGAGTAGGGTGCTAGGGTGGATCGCAATGAGGGTGAGGGCGAGAAGAGGGGGTGAAGGCAACAACAAGGGGCGACGGTGGAGGGGAAGGTTTATGAGGGGCGTGGGTGGAGGGGCAAGGGCAACGATTTTTTATTCTTTATTTTTTGGAGGGGCATGGGCAGAGGGGGCGAGGGCAGAGGGGTGAAGGCAACGATAGAGGGGAAGGTTTCGGAGGGGCATGGGCAGAGGGGCGAAGAAAGGGGTGAGGGCGGAAAGGTGAAGACGATGGTGGAAGGGAAGGTTTTGGAGGGGCGTGGGTAGATGGGCGAGGGCAAGGGTGGAGGGGCGTGGGCAGAGGGGCAAGGGAAGGGGCGAGGGTGGAGGGGTGAAGGCAACGGTGGAGGGGAAGGTTTCGGAAGGGCGTGGGCGGAGGGGCAAGGGCGAGGGCGATGGTGGAGGGGCAAGGGCATTTTTTTTTTTCTTCAAAGAGACGAGTGTGGAGGGGCATGGGTGAGGGCGACGATGGAGAGCAAGGTTTTAGAGGGGCGTGGGCGGAAGGGTGAGGGCAATGGTGGAGGGGCGAGGGCATTTTTTTTATTTTTTGGACTAGCGTGGGCGAAGGGGGCGAGGGCAGAAGGGTGAAGGCGACGATGGAGGGGAAGGTTTTTGGAGGGGGTGTGGGCGAAGGGCTAGGGCAACAGTGGAGAGGCGAGGGCGGATGGGTGAAGGTGACGGTGAAGGAGAAGGTTTCACAGGGCATGGGCGACGGTGGAAGGGTGAGGGCATTTTTGCAAGGGCGGAAGTGTGAAGGTGACAGTGCAGGAGAAGGTTTCAAAGGGGCATGGGCGGAAAGGCGAGGGCAACGGTGGAGGGGCGAGGGCTTTTTTTTTTTTGGAAAATGTTGTAGTTCTTATTGATACTGGAGGTTATGGTACAAAATGGAGAATACAGATTTTCCTCTAAGAGTCTAAGGATAGTACATCTTGAGCCATTTCTCATTAATTGGTGGTAGGATGGTGTTTGGCCCAAGCCTTGATATTTTGTAGTATCCGTTATCATTAGCTTCTTTAATAAGGAATGGACCCTCCCACTTGAGGACAAACTTGGGGGCAGAGGTCCTTCTCATGACCTGAAATGCAGCTTAAAGTACTTTGTTGCCCACTTGAAAGTGTCTCGATTTTACCAAAGCGTCGTAAGCACGAGCTATTCTCCTTTGGTAAACTTTGAAATTTGCTTGGGCTTGATCTTGACGCTCATCAAGCACTTCGAGCTCTTGTGATCGGGCATCATGGAGAACTTTACTTTTGAGAGCCATTCGGGCAGAGGGAACTGCAATTTCCACAGGTAGTACTGCCTCTGCCCCATATACCAGAGAAAAGGGCATCATCTGGGTAAGCCTCCGTTTTAAAGTACGATAGTCCCAAAGTGCTATGGGGAGGGCGTATGCCCAGTCCTTCTTGTAGTCATCCAAAGTCTTGCTCAGGATTTTTAGGAGGGTCTTGTTGGTTGCCTTTGCTTGCTCGTTTCCTTGGGGATAGTATACAGTTGAGTGGTGGTGAATGATGTCATGACCGACCAAGAGTGATCCTACATCCTTGTTAACAAAGGGAGTGCCATTATCTGATATGATTACTTTTGGAATACCGAAGTGGCAGATGATGTATTCGGAGATGAAATTGGCGACGACTGCTCCTGTTGCTTTTCTCAAGGGTATGGCTTCCACCCACTTGGTGTAGAATTCAGTGGCTATGATTATCCAAATATTTCCTTTGGAGGCAGGGATAATAGGGCCGATGAGGTCCAAGCCCCAAGTGTGGAAAGGCCAAGGGGTTCCAATGCTCCTTAGATCCACTGCGGGAGATTGGATCAAGTTTCCTTGAATTTGGCAAGATTTTCATTTTCTTGCATGTGATATGGCGTCTGCCTCCATTGTGGGCCAGTAGTATCCTAGATGGAGTAGGTGCTAGTGCAGCTTCGCTCCTCATTAGTGTTCTGCCTTGTGAGCCTCTTGGAGTACTTTGGGTATATCTGTAATTGCGAGGCAGCGCAATGGCTTCCCCCTATATGCTCGTCTGAATAACTGATGATCTTGCACGAAGAATCTAGAGGCTCTTTTCTTGATAGTGATCGAGTCCTCGCGGTTGGTGGGTAATGCCCCTCCTATGAGATAGTCAATATATAGCAAGCGCCAGTCATAAGGGGCGCTGATGAAGTTGCATTAAGCTTTTAAAAGAGAAAGTTGGCAGTTAGGGCAATGGTTTTGGAGTTCTGCGGCCTCCGTGGTCATTGTGGGCCAGTAATATCCCTGACGCTTAATGTGGCGGTACAAACTGTCGTCCCCCGTTTCGCATGAGCGTTCATAGATGGTTTTAAGTTTTGCTTCTACTTCCTTTGAATCCATGCATCGCGCCAAAAGGCCTTCATGTCCTCTGAGGCAGAGGATTCTTTGATGGATGGTGAAGTGCTTGAGTTCATAGAGGGGAATCTTTCCTTCAGGGGAACGGAGCTTTGTCATGATTGTTGCTCGCCAGTCTTTGGGATTTTTTTAGGGAAATATCTTGGTAATTGAACAAGGGAGGGTTCTTTTTAAAACTTTAATCTTAGTTGGCTCGTCTCCTACCTCCACTTTGGATGCTAAGGTGGCCAGGGCATCCGGGTGGCAGTTATGAGATCGGGGGGCATGTTCCACATGTACGATGTCAAATTTGTCCATGAGTCATTGGGTGATGGTTTTGTAGGAGGCTAGAGCAAGTTCTTTGATTGCGTAGTCTCTATTGGTCTACTTGACTACTAGTTTGAAGTCACTTTTTATACATAACAGTGGTATCCATAAGTTGGGAGCCGCCATGAGCCCTAGGATTAGAGCCTTATACTCGACTTTGTTGTTGGAACACCGAAACTCGAGTTTGTATGATGAATTAACCCTCGTTCCAGTCGGGGATGTAAATACTATTCCTGCTTCGCCTACCTCAGATGTGGAGAATCTATAAAAACTTAAGGACCATTCTTCGGATGTAAGGACAATTGCGTGAAACTCATCTCCAGGGAGTTCTTCGCATGGGGGTTTATATTCGCCACTTGGGAAGTGGGCCAACAAATCTACCAAGGCTTAACTTTTGATAGCTTTGGGGGCCTTATATGTGATGTCATATTCTGTGAGAGAGAGAAGCCATCTTGATGGTCGCTCAACGAAGGCGGGTTAAGTGAGCAAAAAGCGAATAAGGTCACATCGGGTGATTAGATGAAGGGGATACACCAAGAAATAGTGTCGGAGTTTCTGAGCAATGAAAACTAAGGCGAGGCAATGGGGCTCAATGGGAGAGTACCTTGTTTTTGCCCCTTGGATGACTCTGCTGATGTAATACACTAGTTGTTCGACTCCATCCACCTCCTGGGTGAGCAAAGCTCCAATAAATCTGGGGGTAGAAGTGATGTACATGAGTAGTGGTTTGCAGGCTAAGGTGGGGTCATGGTAGGTGGGGAAGTCAATGCCATTTTAATTGCTTCAAATGTTATTTGGTGCTCTGAATTCCATTCAAATTGGGCATCTTTCTTCAGAAGGGAGCTGAATGGTTGAGTGATTTCGGCCATAACTGGGATGAAGCAACAGAGACAGGAAGTGCAATCGAGGAAGGTTCTTAGCTCGTCTTGACTAGTTGGCCGAGGCATATTCTGAACAATGGTTATCTTGGCCGGATCGAGGTCTATCCCATGGCGGTGGACTATGCTGCCAAGGAATTTACCTATTGTTACTTCGAAAGCACATTTAAGAGGGTTCATCTTTAGGGGATAGCGTCTGCACCGTTCAAACACTCTCTGGAGGTCTTTGAGGTGGTTCCCCTCCTGTTTTGCTTTTACCACCAAGTCGTCAATGTAGAATTCTAAATTTTTATGGAGCATGTCATGGAAGATGGCATTCATAGCCCTATGGTAAGTGGCGCTTGCATTTTTTAGCCCAAAGGGCATCACAGTGTAGTTAAAGTTTCCAATGGGTGTTCGAAGAGCTGTTTTGGGTGCATCTTCTAGCGCCATTTTGATCTAGTTGTATCCGCTAAAGCCATACATAAAGGAAAATATGTGGTGATTAAATTTGATCACTCGGCCAAAGGGGGTGTTGAATAAATTTGATGAATCCAGCATCCAAGAGTTTTACAACCTCGTCTTTGATTTTTAGCTCCACGTCGAGTTTATAAAATTTGACACCTTATTTGATGGGACGAGCTAGAGGCAGGACATTGAGCCTATGAACCGTGACTGAAGCATCTAGTCCTGGCATTTCATCGTAAGTTCACGCAAACAGTTCAGTGTATTGCCTTATGAGTGTTAAAAGCTATTGCATTTGCCCTCCTTGCATGTCCTTGCAGATGAAAATGGGTTTTTTTTTGTCAGCTCTTGAGGTAAGGTTGACTTCCTCCAATTCTTGCTTTTGGGGACGTGGACGATCTTAAAGGCATTTGGGTGCTTGTTTAACTTCTTGCAATAGGGGTTTTTCTTGAGAGGGGGGGGTTCTAAGGGTTGGTCTTTTTTGGGTTCTTTTTTTTTTGTTTCTAGGATCTTGCCATACAAAGGCGGAGAAAATGCAGCATTGATGGCTAAGCTCTTGGTCGAGCTCATTTTTCTTGCTGACTTCCTGGGTTAGGGTGGTGGTTTCCTCAAGACAGGGGTTGGCGTGATCTTATGACACCAGCGCCGTATACCGTCATAATCGGTAGACTACCTTCCCATCCGCCCACTTGTATTTGGTGACTCGGGGTGCCTCCTTGTTGCATGAGGTCCTCTCTTCCTACCTTAGGCGCTTCAAGGAAGCTGATGGGGCAAAAGTGTTCTCCTTTAAAATTTCTGACCATTGCGGGATCTGGATGCCATGAGGTTCTACAAGGGCTTCATCTTCTTCGTCCACACTATTATAGAACACAACATTGGCCATATGAGATTCATAGTCTCGAAATGGGTTGGTTCAGCCGGAGATTGTTACGATGTTGTTGTTCCATATGGCTTTTACGTATTGGTGATAGATTGAAGGTATGGCTCCGTATCTATGAAGCCATGGACTCCCCAAGAGAGCGTGGTAGGTAGCTGGTGCATCAATCACATGAAAGGTCATTGGAGAGCGTATGAGGCCCACAACGAGATCGGCCCACACAAATCTAAGAGTGTGCTGCTGACCATTTTCAAAACCAAAAATGTTGATAGGTTGCTTGACTAGATGCCTCTCAAGGATGGTAGCTACCTGAAAAGTTAAAAAGGGGATGATGCTAAGTGATGCTCCTCCATCCATAAATCCTCTTTGAAACTCCATTCCATTGATCATAACGGGTACGTACAATGGAAGGTTATGAGGGATTAGGATCTGTCAGTCATTTTCAGAGAACATGATGAAAGTAAGGTTTTCTTTGATGGCTCTTCGGACGGAGCCGCTTACTGAGACACATTCTTCACCATTTTTTTCGGCTAAGTGAAGGATTCCTTTAGTAACTTGAAGTCGGATGGAAGGGGAGAGTCCAAATTGGTCGAAGAACCATTTGAATTTAGTGGAGTTTTAGAGGGCAATGGCTCTTCAGTCTTCGAAGTTAGGGTGAAGCTGCGAGTTTGGTTCAGGAATTTTGCATGCGGCTATCTCCTCGTGCTTCGCATTTTGAGAGAGCATGAGTACTGCCTTGCCATTGCCCCTATGGTATGGCAAGGGATTAGTGTGAACATTCTCCGTCGCGGGGATTTCGAGAGCCTCCTTTTTCATCATCCTTTGTACTGCATAGTGTAGCGCACAATAGTCTTTCGTGGGGTGTTTTACCATGCGGTGGAATGCACAGTAATTTGATTTCCCTTGGTCTCTCCTAGAAAGGGGTCTCTGGATTTCAAGAAGTTTGATTTCCCCATCCGCCACCCATACTTTCAGCAATGCAACTGCCTCTTCAACGCTAATTGGCAACAGAGGGGGTGGGTCTCTGTCATCAGATAATTCTCTCTTGGTTCCTCTGGGTGTGTATGGAGCGAAAACTTTTGCTGTGTACGCGGAGTGGGATCGGTGCGTCATGTTCCTCCAAGATGAGGCAGGGAGAACGTGCGGAGGACCAGGCGCACAGTAAGAACTTTTCACAACATCGCTGAGATTTCGGGCCACTATGCACAGGCTAGAAAATTTGGTGAATGAGTGGTTGATGAGGTGAACTTTGTATTATGGGGCCATCCCTTCGATACAGATTTCTACCAAACGATCTTCTGAGATGGGGTCTTGCACATCAACGGTTTTTTCTCAAAAACGAAAAACATAGGACAAAAGGTTTTCTCTTTCTCCTTGGGTTTCCTTGATGAGGTGGGGGGCTGTAAGCCGCTCTTTCACATAGAAGAACTTTGTATGGAACTTGCTTACCAAGTCTTCCCAAGAAATGACTAATCTTGGAGTCAAGTTGGAGTACCAAGTGTAAGTTGTGTCAGCGAGGGATTTTGAGAATGCCCTTAGATGGAGGTTCTTGTTTAAGCTGTGGATGCCAAGAAAGTCTATGAAACGGGTGATATGCTCCCTCGTGTTTCCTTTCTTTCCATCAAATAGGGTTAACTTAGGGACAACATAGCCCTCAAGATAGGGCATATTGGCCACCTCGGTGGGGTAAGGAGGGCAAAGGTCTAGTTTTGGTTTGGAGAGCGATCTTACTCTTTCTTGTTCAAAGACGACACGGATGTGCTCTCTAAGTTGCGAAATGGTGAGTAGGTCAGCAGGTAAAGCAGGGTTCACTGCGGACGCTACCCCCGCGGTGATGGCTACTAGATGATCTTATGGGTTATAAGGCCAGGATTCCTTAAGGGAGGAACTTCTTTGGGTAGTGTTGTGTTGGAGGGGTGGCTGCTGGTAGGTGCCAAATTGACTTCGGAGCCATCCTGTGCGGTAGGCTCAAGATTAGAGTCAATTTAGACCGGGGGTAGCCCAGAGTATGACTGGGGGCGTGGTGCCCCCTAGCTCTGTTGCCAAGCTAGAATGCTGTCAAAAGTTTGTTTTATGGTTGCAACGGTGTCAACCATAGTTTGGAATTATTTTGGGTCTACCCCCATATTATCAAAAATGGAAAGTAGGTTGGTGGAGTCAAGAGGATGTTGGTTTGTTTGCTCAGTGGCGTCGGGGACACCTTGAGGGAGGTTGCCTTGAGATACAGTGGTGCTACTCTTTTTGGGAGGCATCAGAGAATGAATGTCACTCTTCCCCAATGGAGTGTAATGTGGATGACCTTAGAGGCCGTGGGTGTATGTGTACCCTCTGGGAAGTATGACAGTCACTCAATAAACGCCGAACTAAGCAGAGAGCGGAAGAAAGAGGATCGATGGCAACTCGAGAGAGAGAGAGAGAGAGAGAGAGAGCAGTAGGCTGGAGAATCCCCTTGACACTTAATGGATCGATGGTGAGCTAATAGCCTTGTGTCCATGTTCTGTCGGTTTGGAGGAGAAACCAAGACCTTTATATAGGCGACTCAATGGGGATGGAAGGGACAACGCGTAGTGGGATGTCCCTTTCATCCTCAAAGGTCAAGAATATCAGTCAGAATATCATCCTTAAGGGTTAATAATATCAGCCAGAATATCAAGAGGGTGAGCTCCCCATCCAATGCATCAGGCATGTTGTCGAGGGAGGTGTGATACTTCGGATGTAGGTTCACCTCAGGTATTTAGAGGCCTTTGTCTTTTTCCCCCTGGTGATGTCATTAAGTATCTTGGGTTTTTTCTCTCAATGTGTTGGTCAGGGAAGTTCCTCTCAAGAGAGGGCTTAACACCCTGACGATCTCATAAATCCTAGCCTCCAAACCACAAATCCCTAATAGTCCCGTGTGGAGGGTCATGGCCAATTGGAGGGGTGCCATGATTTATGCTGGAGAGATACATCTTTGGGCTTTGCTCAAAGTCCAACAATTAAAGTTACTGGAGTGTGTTCTAAGGTGGCCCAGAGGTGATGAAGAATCTTTCAGTGCAGCGCTGTGTCTCATGCTAACCTACCTATTAGTGACTATGACCTGGCACTTCTTTTTCAACCAATGTTGGTGTTGGGAATTTGCATTGGAGTTTCTTTCAATGTGATGTTTCCTGATTGGATGCCCCGGTCGGTAACTATTCCTTATTCATTTTTGTGTTCTCAAAAACTAAAAATTAAGATTATTGAAAACACTATCATATTCTTAATTTTTTTTTTTTTTTTGTTTCATAGCAAGATGGTTTTAGAAGCTCAAAAAGCACTTTATGTTAGTTCCTAAATCTTATGTGTGTTTTTTTTTTTTAACAAATTTCTCAAATTAATTTTTCAAGCTGATTTACCAAGTGTGGTCCTGGTGAATACAAATTCTAAAATCAGCTTGCCAAATATGATTTTTATAATTTTCAAAAAATAAAAACACAAGAAAGGAACCAAAACCTAACCAAATGGGTTATGATGTCGAGCACCCTCATAAGATTGCAGTTCTCGTTAAGAGTGAGAAAGAGCCACACGAAGTAGAGTTGTAAATCGACTAGAGAAGAAGGACATGAAGGAGAGTTGTGAATCGACTAGAGAAGAAGGCTTGGTATGGCTATTTTTTTATTTATCAAAAAGCAGGATTTCATCATCTCCGAACTGGAAATACCCTGACACATGTTGAAAGTTCTGTTATGTGTCTTTTTTTTTTTAGTACCGGTAAAAGGGCACGTGAAATGTACATGAAGAGTACCGCATGTGGAATCGAATGGCCAATTCCAGAAAAGAAGCAGGCCAAGATGGTGTCTCTTTTTTACTCTATATCTGTAGATTTTAGCAGCCCTTTTTTGGGACATGAGAGGTCAGAAGGTTGTTTCTATGGCTTTTCATTCTGCATAGGTCATTCCTTTATCCATCACAACAGTTTGAAAAATAAGTTTACTTTCCGTTAAAAAGCACTTTTGGTTTTCTTTGTTTGGTAGGTATGATTACAGGTGCAGCGGCTGCCACTATCTTCCACAATCTCAAGCTAAGGCATGCTAAGCTTGATCTCCGTCTCATTGATTATGACCTGACACTTCTTTTTCAACCACCGGTGGCATTGGAGTTACTTTCATTGTGATGTTTCCTAAATGGATGCTCCGTTGGGTTATCAATCTGTTAGAATGACGATATTTAAATTGTGATTAAAATTGTGTTAGTTTTAAAAAAAATAAAAAATAAAAAATAATTAATTTAGTTATTTCTTTGCTTTACTTATATATATATATATATATATTTTTGAACTATGATTTATTGTATTTGTTTAGTTCATATATTCCGTTTATCTAAGAGGAAAAAATGTGATACATTAATTTTTATGAATATTTATTGTTGGTGTGAAATTCATGAAACTATACATTATATTTATTAAATTTAAATGAAAAGACAATTTTATCATCACTTCACGATTTTAATTATTAATTCTCTCATTATGGTAACAATTCATTTTTATTTTTACCTAGATGGTTGTATAGAAATAAAAAAAACACACGCAAGTACAATAATATTCCATTTAAATTATACATGAATATATACACAGATACACAACTAAGTCAAATAAACCTAAAAATATAACAAGTCTCCAAATATTATTATATTTATTTATATAAAACCACTACAATAAAAATAACAAATTGAAAACTTGAAAGAAAAAAAAATGCTTGAATTGAATCTTAGAGTTGTTGGTATCACATTGCACATTTACTTAAGGGGACGCGACGACTTTAGAACAGCGACTTCAGTGTGTCTCACAATCTCACGAGCAAGACTATTCCATTCTTTATTTTGTATATTGTTTACTATACTGGTTAAATTGCTATTTTAATAAATTGTTGGTAAATTACATATGTAGTTAATCTTGTTGTTTTACATAGTTGCGCTATTAGACTAAAAATACAAACCTCCATAATATAAAGTCATTGTATAATTAACATGAATATTGCAAAGTCCGATGATATTGCAAAGAAATGGTAGTGTAGAAGAATAAAAGAGTGACTTCTAAACGTAAAGATGAGCAGAACGAATCTGATCTTTCGATTTTTACGTCCTTATCTTATTCTAGAATTATGCGTTGAAGCAAGTACAAGAGGAAGGATACTCAAACCAAGATAGCAAAGAATGAGACTTGCATAATTCACCTACCTACCTGAGATTTGGCAAATAACACCCAACCTACCATGTGATTTTGGCGAAATAACGCCTAATTTTTTTTGTTAGTTGGACGTGGCTACAATGGAAGAGAAAACTAGTGTGAAAGGCAAAGCAAAGTTGCTAAGAGAAGAGTTTATCTTTCAGAGAGAAAAGGAAGTGGGTGTTGCACAATCTGATGGCTGATATTGGATTACAAGGGAAGCTTTCAAGATCAAGTGTAGTGATAGTGGTTATTGTTGTTCTTCTATCTATGGTGTTTGTTTCCGAAGAAATGAGCTTGATACAGGACTTTTCAAGCAAAGAAAACCGAACTACTCAAGTGGGTTACCAACATGTTTGGCCGGTAAGTTGAATTTCCTTCGTGGAAAACAGTTCTGAGAGCTTGAACATATCTTAAAAATACCAATAGGATTGGTTTAAATTATTTTGGCCGCTGACTTGCTAATGAATCATCCTGCATAGGATGGCAATTTGACCTGAATCCTGCAACACCCAGCCCCTATTAGGTAGGGTTTAGGGTTTGAATAAACGGGTAAGGGTTTAAGTCACCCATCTTACTCGCGCTTCTGCCCCGCTCCGGTTATATTATGAAATTTCTAAATGTTTATATTTATAATTTAATAGTACAAGATATCCTTGATATATATAAGTAAACGTTTATTTTAATTTTATTTCTTATTATTAGAATTTAGCCTCTTTCTTCATCAATTTTCTGTTGTATTAGTGTCTATATAATTTGCATTATTTTTATTTCGAGATTTTATATGGATTTAACTCAAATTTTGATTAATTTAAGTGAGACGAGAACGGAGTAGGGAGGTTCAACTTGTCACGAGTTTGGGACGAGATATGGAATGGAGATTTTCTATTAGGAGCGGGATAAGATTTAGCTTAACCTGTACCGAACTCGCCCCATTGCCATCTCTACTCATGTAGAATAGTTTATCTTTATATTTGGGGGTATATATGTATATATATAATATGATCACTTGAGCCGAAGTGGTAGTATAATTGAGTATTAAATAAATTATAGCAACTAATTTAAGGGTGGTGGATGTATTCAAAACTTTTGAAATTGGAATGACTATAGGAAATGAAATTTGGCTGGAGAATCATTGTGGGGACTGTAATGGGGTTCTTTGGAGCTGCATGTGGGAGTGTTGGAGGTGTCGGTGGGGGAGGTATTTATGTTCCCATGCTTACTCTGATCATTGGGTTTGATGCAAAATCATCAACTGCAATATCAAAATGTAAGTGTTGTATTGTATCTCCTATATCCATCACTACACAAACTGAAAAATAGATATTTTGTCTTCTAAATTGCCATGCAAAACTCTTCTAGTGAAACACTCGGGCAAAGGTCGATATATGTTTTTGTTTGTTTGGTAGGCATGATCACAGGCGCAGCGGCTGCAACTGTTCTCTACAATCTCAGGCTAAGACATCCTACGCTTGACCTACCTATCATTGACTATGATCTGGCACTTCTTCTTCAACCAATGTTGGTGTTGGGAATTAGCATTGGAGTTACCCTCAATGTGATGTTTGCTAACTGGATGATTACAGTCTTGCTCATTGTTTTGTTTTTAGGTAAATAAGATTTCCATGTTGCAACCTTGCCTGTGTTTCTTTGGACCACTTCCTTGATTGGTCAACGTTATCTGCAGTCACATCAACTCTGGTATTCTTCAAAGGTGTTGAAACGTGGAAGAAAGAAACTATAATAAAAGAGGTTGTGATCTCTAGATTCAGCTAGTATATATATATATAATGTATGCCACTTGTAATGTCCATCCATCTCGTCTCACTTATTTTTTTATTTCTAGGAGATTGCTAGACGTTTGGCATCGAATGGTGAGTTGGCCTGTCACTCTCTTCAAATTTGAGAAATTCCGAAAGATTCATCAATGAAAAATGTTATGACCATCGATTTTGGTTAATAGATATGAGTAAATGAATTCTATATGTATTGAATAATATAGATCTCATCATCTTGTGTCTATCCATAATGATAATTCGGTGAAAAAAAGTCAATAGCTCTAACATTACTCTTCATTATAAGGCTCAGTGGTGGACAGGGGGGGTGTGGTAGGGTCACAGCCTCCCAAAACTTCTAAAATTCTCAAGAACAACTATAGTTTTTTTAGTATTTACGATATATATACACATATAAGTATTAGCCCTTCAAAATTCTAAAAATTTTATCTTGATTCCTATAAAATTTAAAAAAATTTAGCCTGACCCCCCCCTCAACACAAATCCTGGATCTGCCATTAGTTAGGCTAATATTGTGTATAATTTTGATTTCATCCACATCAACTTTTGCTCTGTAATCAGCTAGTGGTAGTGAACAATTGGAATGCGAACACGGAGAATCTAAAGCATCGAAGGTAAAACGTATCCATATCTGTAACTCGTATCCATACCTGTAACTCATCGTTGCCGGGGCTGATTTTTGTATTGTTCCTAGGTTTCTATCATCGAGAATGTTTACTGGAAGGAACTCAGTATTATTGTTGCAGTTTGGGGCATTATCCTTGCCCTACAGATTACCAAGGTTTCTATTTGTTGTATATATATATATATATCTTCTTCAAAAGCTTCACTTGAGGATTTATTAGCTATGCATGAATGGTTGACACAGAATAAGACTAGAACCTGTTCTGCAGCATATTGGGTATTAAATCTGCTACAGGTAAATTTCTATGACTTGAGTAAGAGTTTAAGGGCCTGCTAATGCATGGGATCATAATTCACGAAGGCGAAGAGTTTTCTTTCCTTCTGTTTTTCAGATTCCTGTGACTGTTGGAGCATCTACATACGAAGCAATCAGCTTATACAAAGGGCAGAGAGTTATAGCATCCATCGGAGAAACAAGAACAACTTGGCAAGTGCACCAGTTGGTTCTTTGCTGTTCCTTTGGCTTGCTCGCCGGTATATTTGGTGGGCTGGTAGGTCTTGGTGGTGGATTCATTATGGGTCCTCTATTTCTGAAGCTGGGAATCCCTCCCCAGGTGCATTCCATGCTGCCCAATAACATGAAGAGATGCACTATAGTTTATGTTTTATTTTTCGTGTCAGATTTTTGTATTCTCAAGCAATCTTCTTTTCCTTTCCTGATAGTAGCCTTGGATCATGGCAATATATAATATACATGTATATATATTATAGCCAACAACTAAGGTTTTCTTATTCATGACAATCATGGCTAAGGACTGACTAGTTGCGCATCTTTTTTTATGTAGGTGTCAAGTGCCACGGCAACCTTTGCCATGATGTTCTCCTCATCCATGTCTGTTGTGGAATACTACCTTTTGAAGCGTTTTCCGGTTTCATACGGTAAGTTTTCCAGCCAAATTTCTGGTTGTGGAAGATGATCAAGCAGTACTAATTCTCTCAAGAAAAAACCCACTTGACCAAATTGGTAGGAAGAGTTGTATATGATTGTCTTTTTCCCATATACAAGGTTAGAAGTCATATTTAAATTGGTTCAATTCCTTTGATTGTAGCTCTCTACTTTGCTGCTGTGACCACCATTGCTCCTTTCGTGGGGCAACATGTGGTGAGAAGAATAGTCACGATTACAGGAAGGTCATCTTTGATCATCTTCATTCTGGCCTTCACAATGTTTCTTTGTGCATTTTTATTAGGCAAGTGTACAATTTTAGAATATGATTGTGTTTTAGCCCAGATTGATTTTCTTCCTGGACTTTTTTTTTTTTCCTCGGGATTAAAGGCTGTTTGTTTATTTTTCCAACAGGTGGAGTTGGCATAACAGACATGATTAAAATGATCAAGGAGGAGTACATGGGCTTTGATAAACTCTGTGCATATTAAGGCTCTGTTTAGTAGAGCTTAAATTTTATTTTATTATTTTTTTTTTTTGCTTATAAGCAAAAAAAACTAAATTTTTTTTTGACTTTTTTGTTTTTATAAGCTAAGATATGTATAAAATAAAAAAAAAAAGCAAAAGAAAGCCAAAAAAAGCTTGAAAAATGTTATGCCAAACAGACCCTAAGTTCTGAAACTGAATTCCTCAAGTATAATAAGAAAGCCTCATCCCGTTCGCATTGGGATTGTACAACTTTGAGACAAAAGCTTTACCTATTTGCTACAGAAAGTTGAGAAACATAGCACTACGGCTCTTGAAATGGCAAATTGAGAGTACGTCTACTAGCTGTTAGTATTTGCTTGAAAATTTTAGTATCTCACTTTAAAATGCAAGGTGGTGAGGTTGTAATTTAAGCCTTGGATTAAATCATCTCATGTCTAAGGATTTTGAATCATCAATCCATCACTTGAAGAGCCACATTTTAGAAGCTAACTACAAAAACTAGAAAATACTTGGGATGTATCAGGAGCAATATGTAGAAATGAGAGAGAGAGAGAGAGAGAGAGAGAGACGGAGACAGAGACAGAGACAGAGAACATGCCCCAAGTGCCATCGTTCATAGTGTGCAGCACCAAACCCACAATAGAAATTTCATAGTACAAGGCAACTTTCAACTGACAGCTGCAAAAATTTTAACTCTTGAAACAATATTCTTCAATAATTAAAGACTAGGTTACAAGGCAGCCTACGTTTTCAGTCACAATACACGGAACTACGCTCTATATATATATATATATATGTAAATTCCGTGGCATTGTTTTTCAATGCAACTGTGTTTAGGATATTGTAAAAACACAAATATTTCCCATATTTCTATGTCATTAAATCCTCTCATCATCAGGAAGTTTACTTTCTGCCAATCTATTTCCTATAGCTCGTCTTTAGATAGATGATCCTGGTTTTTTAGATTTTTGTTGATAAGCGCTGCCAAGTCCTTCAAGCTAGATTTTGTAGGAAGTTTGATCTGCACAATAATATGCATATCAGGCAAAAGAAGGCCCTGCGAATGGAATCTAAAAAATGATGGACATGTCACTTAGTACTTACCGGATTGGATTTGTCACCAGCTGGGTAGAACAAAATTGTCGGATAGTCATCTACCTGCAAAAAACATACCATAATGAAAATCAGCCCATTTTCCTGTGACTGAGGAAAAGCTTTTTTACTTGAGAGACGCAGAGAGTGGTTTGAAAGTTGAAATAAACCCATTGAGGTTAACAGAAATGGAATCATGAAGTAAAAGGGACAAGGGATTGGACACCAAAGGTGACGAGCAATAAGCCTTATGAAATCAATGCAAAGGTCCACTATTGCGGTTTTGTAATTCAACAAGAGTTGAGAGCCATTAACATAAGTTAGGACCAGAATATTTCCTGGAGTCGGGGCAGGGAGAACGGCAGAAATGGATTCAAGCAGATTGTTGTAAGTTGATGGTCACGATGATAATAATATTAACGAGCTGACTGATGACAAGGGGCAACCAAACTCACAGAAGGTTTGCAATACAACTAGTTCACAGCATACTCTCAATTGATTCTTATTTTTTGGTATTAAAATCTATAAGCAGCCAGTGAGTTATGATCAAACGGCACAAATCATAAAGCATCCGGGTGCTGAAATTGATCTATGTGGAGTTAGATCTAAAACATCTCCAAAATTCTATATTAAAAGGGTCCTATAAAAGCTGTGAGATTGAAGCAATTCCATTTTTTTGCAGAGGAATAGGGTTGACATAAAAATAAGTATGTCTGAAAAATTTTAAGATGATTAAACAAAATTAGGCATCATTTTAAGGTCACCTTGAAATTATATTATTGACTAAATCCTCCTAACTAAATAATTTGGATATTATATTCAACGTTTTTGAAAATACTAACCTGCAGTTTTGCGTGTTCATTTGTAGAAGCATCTATTCTCGCAAATACTAAATTATCCAATCCTTTGAAATGCTTTGCTAACTTCTCTACCTGCTTGCTTGTGGTTTCACAGTTGATGCACCATGGTGTGTGTACCTTAAACATGATCAAAATTAGAACAATCAAATAAAATGCTGCATGAGAAATAGTGGAATTAATGTCACTCAGCAAGATTCTGGAAGTTTTTGGGATGCACTAGTATAATGACAAGATGGTTCCATAAGGCCCAACTTCAATCGAATTAGCAGCAATGAGTTATAAAGTTATTATTATTTTTTTTTATAACAGGGGTATCCCCATCTCCTATAGGGAGCTAGCACAGCAACCTATCACTACGACTCCCCACTTAAATCATGAGTTTAATCCCAGGGAGAATCGAACCCGAGACCGTGCGCCTCATCACACAGTCCCTTGCTCACTCGTACCACTGGACCACCTCGTGGGTGGGTCATGAGTTATAAAGTTATTTGAAGCAACAGACATTCACTTTTAGGCTATGGTACATGAACTTGGGGTATGGGTGTTGGGTACTGGTATGTGTTTAAGTGTCAGATTCATCTAATTCTCATATCCAAAGACACTTGGACACTGATAGATTGATACATTTTAAAATCAAAATTAGAACAATTAGATAAAAGGTTGCATGAGAAATAGTGGAATTAACGTCACTCAACAATATTCTAGACGTCTTTAGGGTGCATTAGTATTATGACAAGATGGTTCTACAAGGCCCCAACTTCGATTGAATTAGCAGCAATGAGTTACAAATTTAGTTAAGCAAAGGACATTTACTTTTAAGCTATAGTACATGGACTCGAGGTATGAGTGTTGGGTGCTGGTATGTGTCCAAGCTTCGGATTCATCTAATTATCATATAAAAAGGACACTCAGTCACGAATAGATTTGATACTGTTTAAATATCAGACACATATCCCATATCCTTGTCCGATACGGGTAGTATATCACAGATATAGAAGTGTCTAGGTAACATAGCTTTTAGCACGTAAACTAACTATGTCTGTCTCATTCATTTCATAAGACAAAACAATTCAAGTGTAGCACACTAATGTTTCAATGATTATGTTGCGTGCCTCATTGAACAGCAAAAATAAACTCCCTTCCCATCACCATGTTGTTCTGTTCAAACAAATTAAGAAGTGAGAAACAACAAAATATTTGAATATAAAGTCATACAAACCTCCAGAAGAATGTTCTGCGGACTGCTTAGAACCAAGTCATCAAATGTCTTTCCCACAATGGCCTGAATGCTAGCCTCTGTCTGCAATTTTCACAAGCCCAAAGATGTCTTAAAGCTAACATCAGAGAACAAATTCTGAGTATCATTAATTTTGTCAACATAGAAAATCTGGTAGAAGCTGCTCTAAAAACGATAAATATTTTGCATTCATATGAAATTGCAAAGAAAGGTTATTGTATAAGAATAAAAGAATGAGTTCCTCATGTAAATGTACTGATGAAGAAACTGGTGATTAAACTCAACTTGCACACCCTTGCAAACTCAAGCAGTTTGTAGAAAAATATGTGAAATTGATAATAAAGCCATTTTACCAAAAAGATAAAAAATAAAAATCCTGACATTTTATGCTGAGTTTGGATCGTGTCTGAAACTGATTTGATTGACGAGCTTTAGTGCTTCGGATCCAAGAATTTAATATTTATTTGACAGGCTCACAGCTGGAAATGGAAAGAAACTAACTAGGACTATTTGAGCTACAGTTATCTATTCCCGTAATCAATAAGTAAGATACTCACATTATCTGGTATTGGCTGTGATTTGTAGTATGGCACCAGTGTACCATGCAGAAGCTTCGAGCAGAACTCCTTCAAAAGCCAATTTATGAAAAGAGTTTTAGACTCTTCATAGCATCGGTAGATTTTTCTTGAAAAGCAAATCAACTAAAACAAGATTGTTACTTCTATTTTGCTTGCTGTTTGGTCTGACTCTAACAGATACTTTGAGCTGATTTTGTTATCAAAAGCAGCAACCTGTCAGGCAAACAGAAACACGATTACATGAAATATGACATAAATGAGACCAAACCTGAAGTTTCTAGCATAAGAATAGATTCTTATCAGGAAACTTACGACAGTGTCCTCTGATTCTTCTAGCCCAAATAGAGTCAGGAAGGGCTTCGCAAGGTTGTCCTCTCTGATGTCTACATACAAAAACAATATCTGCAACCAGAAGAGGACTTTATTATTACACTAGAGGAAGTAGAGGAATTACTACAGTAGCTTCAATATTTTGTTATTCAACCTCTGACTTGAACTTCCTTGCAATATTTTGAAGTGGTTCATGAAGGTTTTTGAAGTCATCAGCCTCCGCAAATACATAAACCTGGTAGATATTGAACATAGGTCAATAAGGATATGTCTCAAACAGATATCTCAATAAATAACCAGAGATTAGCATTATAATTGGCATGATTATTCATAAAGAGTGGAAGGAGTTAAAGAACTTTTCATTGGTAACAGTTCTTCATAATTGTCATAGTAATTGATAGAAGGAGTCACAAAGATGAGCAATGGCCAATGAAAGGAAAAGGAGCTGGCTGAAGCTCTGAGCACGAGCACAAGCACTTGTGATTTTTGTTTTTCTGTTTTTTTTCCTGCCGGCTAACCAACCATAATCTGCTGTTGTTTCTGTAAGGATGAAGATGGAAAGATAAACAAAATTTTCATTGTCTGAGAAATAGGATATGTTACACCTCACCAGCACCATACAACAGGCAACAACTCTCTACCATTACATATCCCCTCGCAAGCATCAAGACATATGTAAGAAAAGACTCACTTTATGCTGTGCCTACAACATGATAGGCATTAAAGATGTTTTTAACTCCTCGGCACACATGGAAATCAAAGACAAACTTGCATGCTAGAGATCCCACCTCATTTGATGTCTTAGCTTTTGTATTGGTCTTTTCAACAACTTCAAATTATAAATTGGCCAAGTGACTTCCAAGAAATCGCTAAAATTATTAAGGGCACCTCAGATTATTGATTATCGAAAACAAAGTATTGCAAAGAAAAATAGGACCCAAAAAAGAAATACAACTCAGAACAGTAACCTGGAGTTTGATTGGACTGGAATAAACTCTGACTGAATTCAGTTCAGTCACCGTAGTGACTAATGGAAACTTGTTGAAGTCCAAAAACTGCAATATATTCTCCAGTTTGAAAGTGCCTTCTGCAAAAGCAAGCAGAACCATTACATCAATGAACTCTGAGTCTCTGACACAATTGCCAGGAGTCACAGGAAATCCCAAACACAATACAACCTATAAATTTGTGTAATTTAGATACATTCTTGCCATGCGATTAGAATTGCTTTGAACAAACAAAATCAACAGCACTCAACTATTGAATGAGTTGAGTATGACACTTCAGAAAAATACTACATCACTTGGAAGCAATAAGAAAATATGTGAGATGAGGTATATACAATTACAGAATGCTAGAAAAAAAAAAAAGTGTGTACCTACCAAATGCAGTGTATCTTTCTGGCTCACTTTTAACAAGTCCAACAAAAAGATTACTAGGTTTGATATCTGGGAAGAGAACGTTGGCGACATCGATGCTGCTAGTTTCAATGAATTGTATTTCAGCATCAGAAGCTGCTGCTTTTACAAATTCTTCATATTCAGGTCCCTGATACATGTAAATAAACCATATATGAGAAAAAAGTGCATCTGGCTTACAATTGGTATTTAACAAGTCCAACAGTAGGAAACATCGGAGACACATAAATGACAACAGGAACTTGGTTTGCACCATCAATTATGATGGTAGTGGTAAAGGTCCCGAAGTGAAGGGAGGTAGAGAAGGGGTTTGTTGTAGGTTGTACTTGAAATTTAGTTTTTTTATTCCTTTTTTGGTAAATTTGGTCTCCTTGGAGGCTTGAGATGTTGTAGTGGTCGTTGCTTTTGTATGTGGGTGGTGCCCCCTTGAGCCTCCTTTAATTATGTTGCTTGACTTAAAACAAAATATGAAAAAAAACGACTATAACAAATAATGGAAACACATGGTGAAGATGGAAAATGACTCCTGTGCCCCCTGTAGCTGCACAAGAGATACTCTTTTCTTCAAAATGTTGATAGGAAATAGCAATGCAGTTCATCCAACGATAAACCTAATCCCAATTATAGAGCTACACTATCAAAGCCGATTGAAGAAAATATTGAATTGAATCGTACCAGTGTCTACTGTGGGTTCTTAGCCTTAATGCTAAAAATCTATTAAAGACAAGTACTAAAAAGTTAGTTTTTTATACACAGATTGATAATTTGTAGGTATAAGGTACACGGATTGTTAATTCGTAGGTATAAGGTGCCTAATGAACATGAACTGGCTAAGTCATCTCTACCACAGACACTGTCAAGTTACAAAAAGAAAACAGAGAACGACGGTAATACAAAACATTTGAGGAAAAAGCAAATAGTAGTGTAAGAGATCTGTATGAACCAAGCCACAACTATGCAAACTTCAGCTAACAACAAAGCCAAAGAGCCATCAGACAGGCTGACATTCAAGCATGGTTTCTAAACCATAGAACTATTATGTGAATCCATAAAAATTACAGCCACTAATCAGGCATGGATGGACTAAGGAACAAGGCAGGTGCTGCTTAGGCACTAGCCATCAAAAAAGGAAACATGTAACCAAGGAACCACAGTCAAGCCGTAGAAACTATTTTTTCTGGAAAACTTCACTTATGTCACGATTTTTCAAGCAGCAGCTGTTAACATGTCTTGAACTCACCAAAGTTAACTATAGGTCAGTTTTATCGTATAGACTACTACTTTAGAAGTATTGGCATGTCAAGTTTCAGTAAAACTGAGTCAGTAGTACTTCCTCTACAACTGTTAGAAGATGTTGATTGAAATGTCAGAGTAAACCTACATATACTAAATTAAAACAACCTCAAGTCTTAATCTCACAAGAATTTTTCTTTGAGTGTAACTCCAATCATATGTATCTAGACTGGTTTAATATCTTGCACATAGAATTTGGTAATGAGTACTTATTGAGAGTTTAGATTAAAATTTAACAAAAAAACACCATATGCACTGAGGTCCGCGGGGTTGCTAATTGCTTTGATGTTTAGAAGTTCCCAAGATTTTTTTTTTTTAACTGTACAGGAACCCTTTTTTTTTAGCATTTTGGAATGATTATAAACCAAAAAACCATTCATCATGAAGTAACTCCTACCAATTCAATTCATCAGTACTTCCTCCATGATTAAATTTTGCTTTAAGAATGACAAACGTCTATTAAGGCATAAATTTTGATATTCAACCCTAGTTAAAAGTTTACGGCATTTCTTATATAAACATTCTAAGCAAAAAATTTCTTTCCACAACTTGAATACACATACCTCAAATTTCTCAAACAGCCCAACAACAAACATAGAATGCTTCTTAAGAAACTCTTTTGCATCCGTTACAGCGCCAATTCTACTCACAGGCTCACCCGTTTTCTTCCTTGCCCAGATCACTATTTCTTCCCTAATTGACAATCAACACCACAAAAACAAATGAGTGCAAAATTCAAGTTGACTGCATTACTTTCGCATAAAAAAATATACACGTATGCATACTTATACCCACAAACAAGCATACAATGATAGGCTTAGGTTATGTATTCTCCTTAACTGACAAGTAAACCCATAACGAATATACAAAATACAAACAGTATTATTCTGGAAATGGTATATGCACAGATTTTGACAGTGAAAGAAGTGCTTACGAGGTAAATCCACCAGTGTAAGCTTGAGAACTGCCATTAACGAACAGAAGCAGAGTGGGAAACCCCTTGATCCCAATCGTCGAGGCCGCCTTCGGATATCGCTCAGCATCAAGCTTCGACATTAAAAGGGGACTCCCCAATTCCTTCAAAGCCGTCGCTGCCTCCGCAAACTGAGGCATTAGTTCAGCACTCCTGGCACACCAAGGCGCATAACCCAGAACCAGAACGAACTCATTGTCATCAATTACCCTCTTGGTGTTATCGCTATTGAGCTCAATGACTATCCTCTGCGCCTTGCTCAAAACCTCAGCCTCTGATGGTTTCACATGATGCGTTCCTTCTTCTTCTTGTTTCAATTCCCCTTCTTCATCTAATGCTATTAATTCTTCAATACCCTCCAAGTCTTCGTCACCATTGTCAACTGTGGCGGCCCCAGAAGACATCACAGAGACGAAAAGATTCAGTAATAGGACGACGGTTAGAGTGAGAAAGATGAATCTTGAAGTGGGTTTTGGGGTATACATGGTGATGAGGACTATATGATTGTGGGTTGTGATGATTTGCACCAAGAACTGGCTAGATCTGTTTGAGACTTGTTGGTACCGTGCAAGGATCTGAGGGTTTCAAATTGAAGAGCTTTTGGAAGATCTAGCTGAAATATACTATTTGTCGGGCCGGAGCAGTGTGTGAAATGGATATGGAAATGAGCATAGCCGCAGAGCTTCTCTCTGGAGAGTCCGCTGCACGTTCTGCTATTTTACTTTAGTTTACTTTATATTATTCTTTTCTGGTTCTTTTAATCTTTTGATAGAATTTCCCCCAAAAACAAAATTCACTTTTTACTCAAAAACAGATTAAAATGAGGGCTGTTAATAGTCTCTTCTTCACGAACATTTGAAATAAAGAAAAGAAAATCCTTGCCTTGCTTTAGAAAAAGAATTATGATTTCATATTTGTTTTAGAAAGTAAAGATCCATTTTTTATTTCAATCAGCCAGACAAAAACTCTCTACGTATGGCATGATCCCAAAACAAAAAAAAAAAAAAATTCATTGCCAAGCCTTTTTAAAATTCAAAATCCCAAGTTTCTTTTGATTTAGATGCCGACTTTTGGTTTTTATAAGTAGCATACGATCCCTGTTGAAGTTTAATAGGTTTTAGCATGTTCTTTACCTCGATTCCAAATGAATTTTGATGCCGAAAACAATGCATGGAAGTCTTTCAAACTTGCAAAAGTTCTAGAATATAATAATCTGTCAACTATAGTCTATACATATGCCAATCTTCACAGCTTAAATTTGCCCATAACTTTCTTGCCTTGTGAAATGAGAGAGGGAGAGAAAGATTTGCTTCAAATCCTGAAATGAATAAAAAAAAAAACACAATCTATCTTATTTAACAATAGAAGATTAATTTAGATATTAAATCATACTTTTGTGAATTTATATAAGTCAAATGACAAGTTTTTATCCATTTTATTAATGAATGGATTGCAATTAAAAAAAATTAATTAATACAAATTAATAATTTAAAAGGACAATTTGTTACATTTTAAAGTTTAAAAAATCTCAGTGATACTGAGTCATTAGGAAATTTATTTATAATTAACCCTCTTATTTACTCAACATTAGAGAGAAAGAGAGAGAGAGAGAGAGAGATAAGCTTCAAATCCTGAAATGAATAAAAAAACACAATCATCTTATTTACTCAAATGTTGTCTCCAGATGGATAAATTTATAGGAGATCTTCATCACAATAACCTACGCCATACTTGATACGAAAATCATCTATAAATAACTGAGACACACGTATATACATCCATTTATTTGCACAAGCCTGGCAACAGAGCAATATAGACGAGCCTTTTCAGAATTGAAACTTCTGCTTCTAACGGATGGATGGGGATGGAGGCCAGAGAACTTAAAATTTCCAGTAAGTACAGTGCGATGCAGCAGTCCACAAGCAAAAGGTTCGAGTAATCAAGTAAACATCAGCCATAAAAGCACGAATCCTTCTTGAACTTTATAGGTTTGGTGCTTTTGGAGTCAATAACCAAGGGGCAAGAGATTCGAATTCGGTGTTTTGTCCTCACCAATTTCCCTACCACATTGCCTCGTGACCGAATCTCAAACTGTAATGTCAATGGAACTTGAACATCATTTGTGGAGCTGGCTACTAAACTTGATACAGCACCATACAATGGAACCTTAGTTCCTTCTAAGTTCACCAACACAATCCGGTGACTCTTCCTTGGCTGATAATATTTCTTCAACTGCAATCATAACAATCAAAACGAGTATGCTTTATTGAAGTTTAAATGAGGGAAAGCCATGTAAACAAAAACAACAAAGAAGAAAGGAAAATCCTTGATGGAGACACCATCTAATGAACCAAGTACAGGTAAAAAAGAAGAAAAATTACCATGTGACTATCATGTTCTAGAAAAACAAAGATATCTTGTATTTTCAATGAAAACCAAATATTCAGAATGGTAAAAACAGAGGTACATTATAGCATTGAAGCTCAGGCTGCCAGTCTGTATTGGGACCACGTCTTAATTTATGATTTAATGCTGCAGCTACCATGCCCAACAAGCTTAATTGACCATTTTGAATCCAAGTTGTTCGCCATTGTTTCATTTCTTTCATTAGCACTTCACTTATCATAATGTTGAACATGGATAGAAATATCACCTGACCAGTTGCAACACTAATCTCTGAATAGAGGAGATTGATAGGCGCAGAACTAACGTGAATGCCAAAAAACGTAGCTGGGTTGTATACGCCAATCCTCAATGAGCCATTCATGGTCAACATCTTTGTTAGGACCCCAGTGGAGTCTGAACCCTCCCCAACATAGATATTATTCACTGCCAAGCTCTGGAAGATTGCATCATCCATTAGAAGTAAATACTCAACAGAAAAAAGAAGCAATTTGTGGTGTTGTGTAAGTTTGTCTGTGTGTTTGGGCATGCGTGCGTTGTGTGTGTGTGTGTGTGTGTGTGTGTGTGTGTGTGTGAGAGAGAGAGAGAGAGAGAGATCAAAACAACTGTAAAGTATCACTGGACTTAGGTCATATCGACTTGAGACATAATGTAATACTCAACAATGGATAAAAGCTCGAAGTGCGTATTAACATCATTGCTTCAAGCAAGTCCACTTGTTGAGCTTTAAGACACTAGGCATCATTTACACATTTGGCACAATTTTTGGAAGGATCAACACCTACAATCTTCTCATTCCCAAATAAGAAGCATTTACCTTTCTCTTTTGAATGAAAAGGGAGGGGTTTAAGACTAGAATCAGGTTTCCAAATTTGGATGACAACTGCCAACCTCCCATTAACATGCATCAGGTATATGAGATTCCTTCAGTGAGGTTATTGGCCCAAGGTAGGGAGTTTTAAACCCCACATCTCCACTTTGCAGGGTTGGGACCTTGCCAACTACTCAATCCCAGGGGCTTAACCATTCCAAAAACCAAAAAAGAAAAAAAGAAAAGAATTTTGAACACATCAAAGTATAGAGGAGAAACAGAGTAAGATCACAGAAAAAAAGTTCCAAAATTGACAGATCCATTCCCAGCAGGGCGGAACTATGAGCTATGAACCAAGAAGAGGCTTGTGAAAGAGCATGGGGAGAGGTAAAGCAAAATTGCTTGCTACATTGAAGGAAAAGAAAACCAACACAGATATAGTATTTAGTAACCGAGAAAACTAAAGTGAATGTTAAAACTCAAAAGTGAAATCTTAAAACCCTTTTGAATGAACAACAAAGGACATAGTTTGTGAGGGTCTCAACAAGATGCAAAAAATTAAATGTAACATTTGAATTTCCAAATCTTTATATTTTCCTTGAATCTTCCCCAGCCCTATTTTAATTTGTTCCGCCGAAGTTCACTACAAGCAAAAGAATTAAACCATTGCACAACCAGACGAAATTGCTCCCTAAAACCATAACCGGTCAATCAGAAAGTCTGAACGCGAAATTGTTCAACACCTCTTTGTGTTAGACAATCTCATTCAATACTACTTGACTTTTTTTTCTTCAACCAATTATTATATCTTAATAAGAATTTGAACTTGGTGGGTCAATTCATTGAAAATCTAACATAACCATTATCATCTCATTTGTGGCTGTTTTCCTTACTGCCAACTACACCTTTTACATATTTTTTAACAGGAAGAGTTTTCCAAAGATAAATAAAATCAACCATTACTAGAATGGATAATTCGGCATACCTTCACAGAAACCTCAGCTTTGTAAGGCCTTGCAGCACCCCATATAATCAGGCAAAAGACAGTGAACAAAACAACAAAACTCAATAGAGCCAACACTGCCTGGAAGCGGCGAGTAAAACCCTTGTCATCATCATCATATTTCCCCTCTTCTAGGATCACATTACACTCAGGCCACCCCTTATCGTTCCTTTTCCGGCTGCCTTTCCTTCCCGAAGACGACCTGAATATCCCGGAGAACCGGCTAGCTGAAGAATTCCTAGAGTGTCTACCAAAGGAAGGGTGTGAAGGAGACTCTACAGGACTGTTGTAATTGGGAGTCGCCTGCATCGGCGGCGACTTGTCACCGTCATGAGAGTCTCTTGAAGGGCTCTGCACATAGTACACCGGCCGCTTCGGAGACCTCGACGGTGATGATGGGGCTAAACTAGTTATATCGGATTCGGATTTTGTGTGCATCATTTTTGAAGAATCGGTTTTAACAATTTATCAGCAATACTGAAATTCTTGCAGGGAAGAGAAAACTTTATATAAAACTTGCTCACAGATTTCACTGAAGGCTCAAAATTCCAAAATTTCGAAAAGATTTATGATACCCAGAATTGAAGAATCTTAACTACATGCAGTTGCTGAAGAATGAAATAAACTAAAACGAATATCAAAGAAAGCTCAAACCCAACACTAGAATTAAAGAAACATATACACAACAATATCCAAAATTTTCAAACCAATAACAAAAGGTTGAACTCAGCTTGAATTGATCCCGAACCAGAACAACAATTCATCTCTCTCTCTCTCTCTCTAAACTCTATGGCCACTGGCACTGGACCACTGGGCATGAAAGAGAAAGAAAAAGAGGAAAGTAATATGGGTATTGGGTATTTTCGTGCAGCCAACGAGCCAGCTTTGTAGAGGGAGACAGAAAGCGCAAGCACTAACAACCAGATACAGTTAAAGAACCAACTAAAGTGCAGGTCACGAGACAGAAACCGAACCTCGTTCCGAGCCTAAGAATACCTAGGTTGGTAAATAAGTGTCGGCAGCACAAGGTTTGAATCAGAGTGTGGAACTAATTGAGATTTGCTTCATTGATTCCATATTTAGCCTAACTTCAGATTCGGGTATATTGCTTATTGCGACTGCCACTACTACTAATACCCTCTTTGAAGTTGCTCGTGGCACTCTCCTTGTATAATTGCTCTCAATAATGGAGTTGTATGTGCCAAAATAAGAAATATGTTATAAACTAAATGAATTAGCAGCAAGTAAAATATTAAAATACAGTATATAAGAAAATTAATTTTTTTAAAACTGTCAAATAATACTAAAATAGTTCTTTTGAAACTATATTGATAGATTTTCTTGATCACTCAAGTATGTATTTTTTTCATAAGATACAAAATAAAGACAACAGAAAGTTAAATAGGTTACTTACAATCTTTGTTTTTCCCTTTCTTCTCTTTTCTTCTTCTTCTTTCTTTTCTCGCTCTCTTCTCTCCCTTTTTCTCTCTCTTCTGTCTCTCTCTGTCTTGCCGTCTCTCTCTCTCTCTCTCTTTCTTTCAATCTCTCTCTCTTTCTCTTTCAGTCTCTTTCTCTTTCTGTTCTTTCTCTTTTTTTCTTTCTTTCTTCCTTCTCTTCTTCTCTCTTTCTCTCTTCCGTTTATATAGACAAAGATAGAGGTAAGTTACAACACGTGAAGGTCATCCACCGGTCAAACATTTCATAACACTCCCCCTTGGATGACCGCTACATATTAAGATATATTACAATGGCCTCATTAAAACCTTGCTAGGAAAACCCAATGGGAAAAAAAACCTTAGCGAAGGAAAAAGAGTGCAATGATATTATGTAATTTAGTATGGGTGCATTAACACTACCTTGTTAAAACCTTATCAAGAAAAATCTTGTGGGAAAAACCATTGGCGAAGGGAAAAGAGTATAGTACGCGACTCCCCCTCATTCATACATCTGGTATGAAGTTGAAGTTGATAGATTTAATTATTTACAGCTTTAAGACGACGCATGCCAATATTGTGTACCAATTTCTCAAATATTGCAGTTGGGAGTGCTTTAGTAAATAAGTTTGCCAAGTTGTCACTTGAACGTATCTGTTGGACATCAATATCACCGTTTTTCTGGAGTTCATGTGCATAAAAGAATTTTGGCTATATATGTTTGATTTTGTCACCTTTGATGTAGCCTCCCTTGATTTGTGCAATATATGCTACATTATCTTCATATAATATTGTTGAGGTATCTTTGATCGAGGATAGTCCGCAACTATTTTGCATATGTTGGATCATTGCTTTCAACCAAATGTATTCTCGACTTGCTTCACCTATTGCCAAGATATAGCAGTGTTACCATAGGTAAATACATATCCAGTTTGTGATCGTACTTTATGTGGATCAGAGAAATAACCAGCAGGTACTTCAGGATAAAAAATTCATCACCATCTTCTCGAGAACAGAAATGAGCTATCTTGTTGTACATTAAGTGATAAGATATCCATTGGATGAGCTTGTTCAATCTAACATTTTTCTGTATATTTCAACTGATGAATAAAATTCTCTTTGACAAATGCTTAATCTGCAAGGCAAGATAATAATTTGTTCTTTCAAGGTATTTTAAGTTCAAGTTATTCTTTAAATAACTAGTAACTTTTGTAATCTCTTCCAGAGACCAATAATATTCAATAAGAAATTCAAATTCCAAAAACAATGTATGGATAATTGTACTATTCACATATCTTTCAATCGATATTTATTGGGATAATTGTACTATCTGCGTCTAGATTGGTGTAACCCATACATGTATCATTGAAGCTATAATTCGAGGTATTTGCTTTAATTGCATATGTATATCATTACCTAATCCACCATATGAATAGGCTGTGCTATACATTCATTAAATGCATATCCAGTCCTTCTGAGACTGACAAACTAATTAATAATATGAATGTAATTGTATTCTTATAGGATAGAATTTCTCATTATAGTCAAATACCAAGTCTTTGCGAGAAACCTTCTGGTACGAGTCGTGCTTTCTATCACACTATTCCTATTTTCTCATTGCGCAAATACCCATTTGTATCAAACCGGTTTTACATCTTCAGGTGGGTGGACTATTGGTCTGAATACTTTACAACTTCTGATGTTTGGACTATAGGTCCGACATCTGCTGGTATTTGTACTACAAGTCTGATATTTTCATCTTCTGGTGTTTGAACTACAAGTTCAAGACTTTAAATTATGCTCATGAGTTTAATACTAACTCAGTAATTTCTTTTCATTTTGATCGATCATATTATCGACATTTGTCGACTATCTATGGTTTAGTCTCTGCATTACTTCTGCTAATTGCAATAATCACTTTAAATAGAAATATGTTGGCAACAACAACGTTATTTCTATTCCATCCTTTCCTGAATTCTCATTATTATTCATTGAGATCTCATTATTTTCAAGTACCATTTCCTCTGCAGGAGATATCTCTTCAAGAGAGTTCTCTTCTGGGAATTCTTTTACAGGAGTTTCTTCAGAGGTAAGATAATGAAGAGTCCTCGTCTGGAGGTTCATTTTCATTTTCAGGAAATTGCTTTTCAGGAGTTCCTTCTTCAAGAAGGTGCTCATTTTGTTGTGCTTTCCTCTTTCTGAGAATTTAATTTTTATACCGACATTCCTCTCACGCTTCAAGCACTTTAAAATTATATGCTATTATATGAATATATGATCCTACAGGGACATCAACATATTGTCCTACAGGGACATTAATATGTGATATAGTATTAACAGCTGATATCGATATGATTTGATTATCGTCTTTGTGTCGGCAAATACTTCAGGCAATTAATTTGCAATCATATATAAGTAAATAATTTTTTTGTGAACTTCAGGTTCACATTGACTTGTCCGAGCATCATGCTACGTCTTACCTCTCCCGAATGGTGGGAAAACTAACGCAACATCTATTTGTAAAATATAAGAGTTAACAGTAAATAAAGATGTAACCATTGTATATATATGCATAAATAAGAGATATAATAGTATTATAGAGTAACCACATAATTGTTTGGCAAAAAGAATCTTCTGGTTCTTTAGCAGATGTCTATGAAATTGTGAAGTATTAGACATATCATTGCTGATCCTAGATGACCAAGACAATCATGCTAAAATATAAAATTCTTTTGGGATCAAATCACTTCTGGTGCATCACTTCAAATGCTATCATTGCAGGTAATCCATAAATATTTCTGTTGTATCACTTCAGGTGATTTCACAGTATAAAAATCTTTTAGATCAAAACAACTTCTGTTTTATCATTGCAGATGATCCCTAATATAATATAACCCATAAGAAAAGCAATAAGTTTCTCTATTATATGCTTCTAGCATGAAAAGAGAAGTGTAAAGAAAATATATTTTTCATTACTTGTATTGCTATATTCTTTTTCATCATATGCTCCTAATATAATAGAAATAAAATAAAAACATCTATAAGAGTTGAGCAAATTTCTTGTACTGCTAGTAGAATAAAATGTATCATTAATATAAAGTTTTGTTCCTTTTGGCAACAATATATTGACTCTTTTGGAACCTTTAATTAAATTTGTACTGCCAGATATTTTCTTAACGTTATTTTTAGCTAACGGTAAGCTAACAAAATATATTTTTGTCTTGACCACATTATGTTAGCTTTTATAGAACATAACTCTTTGGAGCTTATCTGGAGCCTTCAATCAATTTGTAATTCTTGATATTGTTTTAAGATTAAGTCAACTAATGTTAGGTTTCTACCATATCAAAGAATTGTGTGCGTTCTAATAATGTCTGCTAGACATATATCTTCACCATTCATATTTGACGCATTGGTATGATTCATACCTTCAAATGCAAAATTGATATAATGTTTCATTGTCAACATTATTCTATCATAGCAATCTATTGAATATTTAATCAGCGTACTACAGGTACGTAATCAATAAAACATCTTCGTACTTCTTAGAAGGTTTATTCAGCAAACCTTTTTCTATTTTATTTTACTCACATTATTCCACTTCTAGTGGCATTTACAACCTTCAAGGTATCTCCATAATTTTAAAGATTATTACATTGTAATCACATCTGTGACAATATCCATGATCATCAAATAAAAGTACATTCACTTCAGGAATTGATATAACATTGGTCACATTTATCAGTTAATTATAGTACTCGATTGAGTGAACTACACTACGCTGGATCCATATCATTCATTTATCACTTCAAGGATTGATAGATATTATAAATTTGTATTCTGTTCAGACAGATGATATAGCACTAATAAAAACATAGGAACAAAATGGGGAACAAAATCAAAATAATGTGGAACTCATAAATAGTACCGTAAATAGTAATGTAAATAGTATGCATGAATAGTAACGTAACTATTTATACTTATATTGGAATACAATTTCTGAATTAACACTCTCGATATTATTACTACTGGAGCACGTTCGAGGCATAAAATATAAATAAATATATTTTTCTATCATATCTTCATCAGAAAGATTATTTGGCAACACTGTACTACATCCTTATTATTACAACTTCGGGTGCACTAAATCATTGCCTTACAACTTCAGGTGTATCAATCATAATCTTGTAACTGCAAGTGCATTTATTGAGTATGTTGCAGTTCCAGGTGCATTAGATCATAATAAACTTTATAAACATTTAGCGGTTATAATAAAGATAATTAAATAATAGCAATAATATAAATAAAAGCAGTAGCAGACGGCAAACTGACCTTATAAAGTAACAATAATTAAATAAACGGCGTGCAAGTCTTAATAAGCATTCGACAGGAATACTTGATTTCTTCTATTTAATTGCTCATTTTTTAAGTATAATAAAATCTGACAATCATACATTACTGATCATGTCAAAACCTCTACCAACATATAAATGTTAGGTGGGTATTATAATAAATGGCAACTGACAGAACGGTGAAAAGTATTACCGTACTATTGATTACATATTGTTTATTAGATATTACTATGCAATTACTATTCATTACTGTTCATGAATAGTAGAATGAATAGTAGACTTCATCCGATTGATATATATATATATATTATATTACTATTTTTGTCTCAATTGTAACTTTCAATCCAGATATCAAAATATAGTTAAGTTACATGTCTATGGAAAGGTATCGAAATATGGATTCCAGATCTATAAATATTATAGGCAAAACATGCAAGATCTGAGAGAAATAAAGGAACAAAGTTTTGAAATAAATACTATTTATTGTAACAGTTAAATCACTGTTCATATTATTCATGTGAATTGAGTGAATAGTAAAAAAGCCAAAATAAAAATAAATTACACATAAAATGAAGGAACATAAAGCACTTAAAGCATCGTGTTAATAACGTGTTATAAACTAAATGAATTGGCAGCAAGCAAACTATTAAAACACAGTATATAAGAAAATTAGTTCTTCTGGAACTGTCAAATAATACTAAAATAGTTCTTCTGAAACTATATTGATAGATCTTCTTGATCACCCAAGTATTTATTTCTTTCATAAGATACAAAATAAAGACAACAGAAAGTTAAATAGATTACCTACAATCTTTGTTTTTCCCTTTCTTCTCTTTTCTTATTATTCTTTGTTTTCTCGCTCTCTTCTCTCTCTTTTCTCTCTCTTCTGTCTTTCTTTGTCTTGCCGTCTCTCTCTCTTTCTTTCAGTCTCTCTCTCTCTCTTTCTCTTTCAGTCTCTTTCTCTTTCTATTCTTTCTCTTTTTTTTTTTTCTTCCTTCCTTCTCTTCTTCTCTCTTTCTCTCTTCCGTTTATATAGGCAAAGATAGGGGTAGGTTACAACACATGAAGGTCATCCATCGGTCAAACATTTCATAGCAAAATGTGATTTATTACCACAATCTTCATTTGATTTTTCTTTTTTTGTGTTATGTATTTTAATCTTACAACATGGTTTGGTTAACTCTTGACTTTGTTTAACTTTCTTGCCAATAAAAAACATATAGAATTAGCAAAAGTTAAGAATTACAAATAAATTTTCTATAGTAAGGTAGTATTAATTAATGAAGATCGATCTGGCAGGGCTGACAAGGACCTATGTAAGAGGTTGACCGGGAATACCATTGATGACGGGGTCCTCTAGTAGTGCTAAACGAAAGATGATCGAGCATACCGAGGCCGATCAGATTGGCACCGAGCAAATAGTGCTGAACAGGAGCATATTGACCATCCCTCTCTCCTGGCCAGTGGGGATCATGCTTGACACTAGGCCAAGTTGTGTACTACCAAAAGGACAAGATGCGTAAGGGGATAACCACATTTCCTATCACACCGACATCAGTCTGATAGACTCCCTAGAAGATGTCATATGTGGAAGACAACCACGTCCACCTTTACTCTACCAAGGACCTGATTATTCAATGATGTACAACCACTTGAAAAGGCGATTATTTCCACTAACTATCTGCAGACATACATAGGACCACAACCACGAATGTATGAAATGACACCCAAGCCTTCTTCTCCAAGGTATACATAACAAAACTCTAGTGAAAATTATGTCCAATTATACTCTCAAACCTAACTTTGACATCAGAAAGTCTTTGGCAGGCACCACACCAGTGTTTCTTGACCCAACTTCTCTTTGCAGCTTATCGGAACAGTTCACCAGAACTTGGGAACAGACCCTACAAGTTTACTGATCTATCATTAACTATTATCACTCATATTCTATATTTATAGTGTATAATTTATTAAAGACAAGAAGAACAAAGATCATGATAAATGTAGGATCCTAAAAACATGAGCACTATATACCGATTTAATTTTTTTTCTAAGGATTATGTATCGAGCTCAAGATATGATTCAATGGTTAGTACTGTAACTACTGTTGTATTTTGCTCATCAGGTTTGGGATTTGAATCCCAACAATTCGTTTTCCCTTATCACAAAATACGTGATAATATCTTTCTGGTATTTAAAAAGGGAAAACAAAAAAGGAATAATGTCAAAAGGTGTTGGTGTTTAGATTATTATTACAATTTGATACAGCACCAAGGCCTAATGTTGAGAACTTTTTACTAACTTCTTCTTTTAGCTTGTACAGAGCCACTATACATATGAAGCATGTAAACTTGGTATATTATGTGAATGATAGATGACCACAATAGAATGTGAGGAATGATCGAACTACTAACAACCTCTTGTGGTTGCACCAAGGCCATAATCACTGGGCCAAGAACTTGGGCTTAGCAGTGGCAATAAATGGAGGTTGGTGATTGTGATTAACTACGGGTCTAAAATGGTGGGATGGCCTTACTTTTAGATTTTTTTTAAGTGGTGTGGGCTTTGAATCCTTCAACATGACCTATTTTCATGCGCACTAATGATGTACCGTAATATCTTCTTTATAGTTTATGAATCCAAAATATCTTAGCTTTCCCAGATATTTTCCCAAACTAAAGAAAATGTTGGTTTTCTGGCTTGAGCTAGTTCTACACGTTTGGGCCTAATTTTCTCTCTCTCTCTCTCTCAAAAAAAAAAAAAAAAAACAAAATTTAACTTTGATTGGATGATGTAGTTCAGTTCTTCTTGTCTAGTCAAAAAGAAAAAAATATCATAAATTTCATTTTCAATGTGAGAAATAAAAAGAGATTTGGCCACTGACAGGATGGAAAAAAAAAAATGGAACTCTAATGTGTCATTGCACTAATAATAGAAGAATCACTCACAAAAAATAAGGAGAATTCCAACTACTGAAGCAGTTTCATTTTTTGTAAAAACCATTATCTCACTTAGAAATATTAGAAAACAGTTAAGTGAGTGGACTATTGCCTTTCATTAGTCATATACGATTACCATAAACTATTTTGTGTAGCCGTCATGTTCGACTGTAGACTATGATAGGTCTCACATAGAGTTCATGAATTGGTGTGACCGTTATGTTTGATAATTTTTCACGTATTTTAGATTTCAAAGTTTGAAGCATCAAATTATTATCATATAATGCAGTATTTTTATTTTTTTCTCACATTGATGCAAGTTGAAAAGTTATTCATTATAAAATATTTTAAAAAATAATGCGACAAAGATAATATTGAGACTCAGATTAGCATAACGTTCTATACACAAATTTTGTGAATATCATTACATTGACCAAAGAAACGAAAGCAAATTTGGATAGCAACCATCACCGATATCCATTGAAGCCTTGGATTTTTTTGGGCCTCACCGGCTTTATCCTCGACATCGTTATCCAGAGAGAGAGAGAGAGTTGGTTCATTCAAGAATCAGGTTAAAGGGTCCTTAGAATGAGGACGAAAAAAGGACAGAGAGTAAGTTGGACTATGTGCCAGCGTCAAAGTGCACATCCAATGTTTCCTCAACATTTGGAAGAGGTGAGCTCAGTTGGGATTTTTTGGGAATGCTCTGGTTTTTATAAAATCTCTGTTTCTGGTCTTTTATTTTTCCCACTAGGAAAACAGAAGAGAGAGAGAGAGAGAGAGAGAGATCCATTTCTGGGTTTTAAACAGGGCTTTTTCTATATCTTGATTTGAGAGAGAGAGAGAGATAGTAAGAGAGGATGTTGGAAGGGAAAGCTCTGTTAGAGGACACGGACATGCCAGTGAAGATGCAGATCCAAGCGATGGCTGCTGCTTCTCAAGCTTTGGATCTCTATGATGTTTTGGACTGCAAATCCATTGCTGCCCACATCAAAAAGGTAGTTACCCAATACGTTACTCTCTCTCTCTCTCTCTCTCTCTCTCTCTCTCTCTCTCTCTCTCTCAATGTGTGCAACTGCAAGTTTTTATTTTTATCTTTGATTTTGTGGGGTATTGGAAGTTTATACGGTTTTATAATGACAGGAGTTCGACAAGAGATATGGGAGCGGATGGCAATGTGTGGTGGGATTGAATTTCGGTTGTTTCTTCACTCATACTAAAGGAACTTTCATCTACTTCACACTGGAGACTCTCAATTTCCTCATCTTCAAAGCGGCTTCTTCTCCCTCATCCTCCCCTTAAAACGTGTGTTTGATTGTGGAGAAAGTTCGAGAATGGGTAAATACAAAATCTAAAATGCTTTCTTTTTTTTTTTCTTTTTTCTTTTTTTTACTGGGTGTCTCTCTCATCATCCTTAGCTTTTTTTTTTTTTTTTTACTATATTTTGTTTCTTTTTAGCTGTTTTTAAAGTGAGGTTGTATGTAGAAATGGAGAAGGGGTTAAAATGAGGGGACAACAGCAGAGGCACTCGTACGGCCAGTAGGGTTTCTTTTGAATTCTCATGTCCCTGGCTAGGAGCCATGTAACGCCTTAGAGGAGCTAGCATTTACAATGCCTCGTTTAGACATATTTGCTGGACTACTTTGCCCCATCTAATTTCATGTAATGCTCAGTTTGGATACTCATAATGTTATATGAAACTTGAGAAACAACAGCAAATGATCAGGGACTACTTGAGCTTGAAATGATAGTGGCTGAAATATGTGATTCTGTATTCTATTTTCCATTCTGTGTATTTGTGGCACGTAGAGGCTTGAGTCCTTCTCTCCTGAGCATCTAATCTAACGTGAGAACCACTTGATTGACAATTTAACAGACCTCTTTCTCTGATTCAAAACATTTTTTTGGGGGGTTATTAGCTAGTTCTATCCATCGCAAGCACATCCATTAGTTGTAAAACCATGTGGTGTCTCTTCAAATGTCACAGGAGAGAGAGAGAGCAAACTTCCATCCAGACAAATCTCGCTTTATATAGTCTCTCAATAAGTGCATTACGATAAGCTGGGCTCTAACAAACCAATCCCAAAGCGCAGCTTGAAGGACATGTAGATATGCTAGCTCTAGTAACATGGTTTCTCAAGTAGTTCTGCCATTTATGCAACATCATAACTTTTTGTGAAGGAGATTAGTTCCTTACTTTCTGGGCTGAGAATGCAGTCAAAAAGAGACTTGAGATTCATAATGTTTTTCCCATTTCCAGAATTTTTAACCCTGTTCCCCTAACATACATATGAATATATATATATATATATATATATGTATGTATGTATCTGTCTGTTTTGTTTGAATCACCGTAGTATGAAGTAGTAGTACTTGTAAACTTGTCTAATCTGAAATGACAATGCAACCCTATCCACATAATCATGCTGCAAATGGGATGATAAGAGAGCCAATTGACAATCTCAGATTCTCAGTCACTACTAGCATTATAGGGATATTGCTCTACAGAAGCATTTGGTGCAAAAAAGGACAGAAAAGAGAGAGGGAAAAAAAAAAAAGAAGCCATTTCAAACCAGCAAAAACAGAAACATGACATTCCCCAATTAATCCATCAGTGCCCCCATCAAAATCTTTTATTTTGAAGAAGATAAGCCTGAGTGGACAAATAAAGTCAATCCAAATCAGACTTATCTCTAAATACAGCAAGTGCCAAAATGCCATTAAGATGCTAAGAAGCTACCCATAAGCAGGATAATAAAAGGTTTACCCCTCAAAGGGGCATATTTGCCCAGTTCTGGAAACAATGGCCTTCAAAACTGGAGGTCAATGCAAGAGGCAGCTGCAAGATAAAGCCTCCAATCAATTGTTTCTTCATTACTTTGATAATACAATTATAACACTGGAGTTAACAGCGGTTTCTTCGAAAAATGAGCCTCCAAGTTTCCAAGGACAAGATCAGCCATGGCCGTGCGGGTTTCGATGGTTCCACTTCCCACATGAGGGGTGAGGACTACATTATCAAGCCCAAATAGCTTCTCAGGTACTTCAGGCTCATGTTCAAACACATCAAGTCCGGCTCCACCCAACCGACCTTCAATCAGAGCAGATACCAACTCAGGTTCGTCAACATGAGGACCCCTCCCAATATTGATGACGACACCCTTTGGACCCAATGCATCAATGACCTCACGGTTGATGATATGATGAGTTTCATCAGTTAGAGGGCATGCGACAACCAGAATATGACAATTGGAGGCCAACTCGACAACACTTGGAAAATATTTGTACTTTGAATCTGGTTTCTGTGACCTGGAGTAGTAACTGATTGGGCAGCCAAATGCTTCGGCTCTCTTAGCAATTGCTAAGCCAATTCTGCCCAGTCCAATAATGCCTACTGCTTTGCCACTGAACTGGGAAAAAAAAGGACCAGAAAGGTAAGAAATAGGAGTAAAAGAAAAAGAAATAGATTCCATAGGCAAGTTCTTAATATAGAGCAAGGAAGACTTGACTATACTAAGGACATGCACCTGACATATTTAAACTATGAGAAATTTCATACGAGATGAAACAATCAGCCATTCATACCGGACTCTCATTAAAGCTAACAAAATAATGCTTAGAAATCAATTAGCACAAGCAGTTCCACTCAGGTATAACAAAAATTCATATTATTTAACATTCTTTATGAAAAACAACCGTAATATGGATGAAGGACTTAATACCTTGTATATGATTGTGCAAACCACAGCAAGATTATTATACTTCACAGTCTAAAGAAGGTAGACAGCAATTGTTTGTTAGATGTGGCTGTAACCCATATTCCCTGTAATGATAATTTTTAGCCACAACTGACTTGAGTATACAGCTTAGAATTAATGGTATTGATGATAAAGAAGTGCATAGCTTTATCACTTTATCCCAGCCCTTGGATTAAGTCCTCTTGGTCAATAACTGGCTGCCTGCCATCTTCTTTGACATTGTTCTTTAATTTGGTTATACACATTCAATGCCATTGGTTTTTCATCTCACATGGTACTAAAACCTAAGTTTTCTCAAATTGGATTATGGAATTAACAATAGAGTACCAGGCAACTCCTTCTAGTTGCTTCAGATACTAGACTTATGTATGTGCCCATTTAATCGATAACAGGATAAGGTAGTCTACTCTACATATCATAGGTACACTTTAGATGAATTCACATGCATTAACTTCTTAAAATACAATACCAAAACTTGCAAATTCCCATAAAATGTTTTCATCATAAAAAAAGAAGTTCATGACTGATTTCTTTGGTTCTGGAATCTCTCAAGGGAAAGGAAAAGAAGAATAAAGGAAAAGAAAAATGAATGAGTTCTGTTCTTTGCTCTGGTTTTATACTTTACTTGGTTGGGCTAAGAAAATGAATACAAATTCCTTAAAAATTTATTTATTTTGCTTCGCTGTTCATGAAAAAAAAAAAAGTACAAGTAACTTCATTTTGTTTCTTTTCTTTTTCTTTTTTGGGAGTGGGGAGGGTGGGAACAAAGGGACTTGAGCCCCAAACATGAAGGTTGAGAAACTAACAGGATAACACTTGGCCTATAGAGCCTGCAGTTATCTTTGAAATAAAGAAGCATATAACTTAGTAGCACGTGACCAACCTTCATATAAATTCTGACAAGGACTTACAAGAAGTATACAGCATTTAAACTCATCTATAGCTGCACAATTGGCTTACTTAGAGAGTCAAAGAGTTGCTTCCCTCACAATACAAAAACTCAGAACTTTATGGTGACAGAGCGAAACTAGATTTGGAACTTGAAGCTTTTGTTTTTTTGGTAGTGTATGTGGATTCTGTCAATCAAAGCTTGCTGATTATACTAATCATTAAAATACATACATCTTTGATTACCACTAGCTTTAATTTTAAATGGTCAACAAGGTAGAGACTAGAGAGTCTAGAGACAACAATTGTACATTGTCCTAAACTTAAAGTAAAGAAATCTCACACTAGCACAAGCACTGGGAAGTTACAATGAAGCCATGTTTCAAATTTGCAATAGAAACTACGGCATGTGACCTTTTTCTCCTAGCCCTCTGCAAGAATTCCACTCTTGGCCTTTTTTGGCTTAATCTAATAAGCATAGCACCTAAAACAAGAGTTCCAAAACTAATTGAAGACAACTTTGAAAAATTCACTACACAGGCCAAACAGAAAAAGGCAAAAATATCACAAATTCAGCAAAAAGCAGTCAAGAGCAATCTGATGGATACAGAGAGACAATCCAGCAAAGCACCAGAGTGCCCAGCTGTTTGTTGACAAACACAACAGAACATAGTAAAGTGACGCCTAAACTTCAAACGGGAAGACAGACAGATAGATAGAACATAAATAATGCTCCCAAAGATATCTTAAGTGTATTGGAACTTAATGCAGACAGAACCAAGAGTCCATACACAACAAGAATTAAAAACAGAAACAGAAAAAATTTATTCCACCAAATAATTAATTGAAAAGCCTAAGTTAATTGCTAAATCACAATGCAGATATTTCATCAAGACCAAATGATCAAATTAGCAGAGAAACAACATGAATTAAGGAAACTAAAGCAACACAAAATGCCAATGTCAAAAGTAATGAGAGAATGAGAGAGACAAAGTCAATCCTACTGTAATTCACATTCAAGGAAAAATCAATAATTTGAGCAAAAATGACATCATTAGTCGCTAAAAACTTGGAGCAAAAGAACAGAAAATTAAATCTTGACTCCTACATTGATATCAAATCATTCAGATTTTGGGGAAAAAATGAAAACTGGACTCAACGACGCAAATAGGTTTCAATTGAGTGGAGGCTTTTGTTTCCTCAGACCCAATAAGATAATAAATAAAAAAAATCCCAGTTCTCAAATTCTTTTCTTTTTTCTTTTTATCACTTTCTCAGCAACCAAACATTAACAAGTGCATAACATAATTACCACTAGAAAAAACCAAACCTTTGTGGTCAACTTGAAGTCCCCCTTCTTCCACAACCCACTCCTCACATACCGATCACAATCGCAAATCCGCCTCAGCGTCGCCAGTATCAGCCCGATCGCCAAGTCGGCCACGTCGTCCGTCAACACGTCGGGGGTGTTGGTAACCCTAATCCCCTTCTCCTTACACTTCGCCAAATCGACCTTATCCAACCCGACGCTGAAATTCGCCACGATCTCCAGATTCGGCAGCGAGTCGATCAGCTCGGCGTCGGCGCCAGCCGACGCGTTGCCGACGACAGCCCTGATCGACCCGGAGTTCTCTTTGAGGAACTCCTTCTGAGGGAAGTTCCAGAAACGGAAGAGCTTGAAGCGCTTGTCGAGCTCTTGCTCGAGATACGGCATCATCGGACACGCCATTAGAACTCCGATGGTCCCCATTTTGTCCGGCGAATTGCAGAGGCGTGAGCGATTAACTTTGGTATTGCTGTCGATTGAGTGGATTGATTCTCTCCCAGAATGTTTGGAAGCTCACGCTTCTTGGAATCCTGGTGGTGGCCCCGGTGGTGGAAGAGTGGTCATCGCGAAAGACTGATATTGCCAAGGTCGTGTGATAGGTGTCCGCTAGATTTTGCCACGTGTGATGAAGAAATATGGATTTATTGTTTCACACACTCCTCTTACAGAGAATCCTGTCCTCTATTTAATATGACCGTTTATATTTGTGATCTATAAATTTTTACTTTCGTAAACTTTAATTTGTTTTTTTATTTTTGTAAACTTGTTTGTATTTGACCGTTTATATTTGTGACCGTTTAAGCTTTTTTAAATTTTTTACTTTTGTAAACTTGTTTGTATTTCTACAAACATCATTTTATCCTTATTTTATTTTTCAAAAGAAAGTTCAAATTATCCACAGCTACGGGAGAAGCAGAGTAGAACCCCATCTTCATTTGGGAAAAAAAAATTTAAATGGAAATTAGTCATACTTTTTTCTAGTGAAAATTTGATTCAATCATATTCATAGTATTATCTATCAATTAACAGTTTATAGGCTTCTCTAAGTCCATAATGCACACACCAACTTGGATTTGAATTCTCTTCATTTTATGAATTGGAATGGAGATCTCAATTTATAATTAATAGTTTAGATGTAATTTTATCACATGTCTTATTAAAACTACGTCATTTTGTATTAAAATTTATTTTCTTATATATAACTATAAAATTATTTATTTTTAAATAAATTTTAAGTCAACTCATCTGAACTCTTTATTTTTATGTTAATTAACGTGTTAACAACTCAATTAATAGAATGAAGATTTCTATTTCAAATCAGGAAATGGTGAAAATCTAAATCCCACCAAATTAATACTTAACTGTTACATTTCCAAAATGAGTGGTACATTCAAAGAATGTGATATAATATATATATATATATATTATACAAAAATGAAGGTAATTGAATCCTATTCTTCCTTAATTACAAAGACAATAAAAATGGATAGTGGAGCCATGTTGGCCATAATTATTGAAAGCGGAAAGCTGTCCAGAGTCCAGACCAGTAAAGTCTTTTCTTAAAAAGCCTCAAAATCAATATCTCAAAATTAAGACTTGTTTTAAAATAGATTTGACGTGTTTTGACGTAATTCATACATCATCAGAATACGTGGACAATTGAACACATTTTGTCAGGCTCCGTAAAATCATAATTTTTCAAAAACGGTTAGACTACTTATTTATGATTTATTGGTTCAACCAAATTATAAATTATATATATTTTATTTTAAATACGATTTATATTGTAAAATAAAGTATAAAAAATTAAACGAAGTAGTGATAAGTGTTACTTAATTCTACGATTAGTTGCAAGTTTAATTTTTGAAAGTTACAAACATATTAAATATTTTAAAGAGACTTAAAAGAGTCAAAGTTGATACAACGATTTTTTTTTATTAATACACATTTTATAAATTAATTGAACGATACTTATTCAATATCTGATTTTTTTATTTTAGTAGTTAAACCAACTAATCCGGTCTAATTCTAATAACTGTGGATAAAAAATTCATCAAAAATCTTTGCCACTAGACTTGAGTTTGAGTAGGGTCAAAAACCCTTCATGACAACAATTAAAAAAAAAAGTTCTACTAAGAACATGACATGACATGAGGTTGGAACGTGGAAGACAGAAGAAGAAACCAAATTTACCTGACTTATTATGGAACTAAAATAGATCCAAATGGAAATAAAACGATTCCAATTAACCTAAAATCAAGGCATCCCAAAATAGAAATTTGTCATAATACTATTATTACCACATAAGAAGCAGAAACAAACCTTCGAGGTCAAGTCGAAATCACCATCCCTCCAAGACCCACTTCTCACATAGCGATCACAGGCGCAAATCTTTCTCAATGTCGCCAAAATCAACGCGATACCCAAATCGGCTGCGTCTTCGGTAATCGGATCCGGCGTGAAAGTGACCCTAATTCCTCTCTGCTTACACTTGACCAGATCGATCTTGTCCAAACCCACACTGTAACTCGACACTATCTCCAGCTTCGGCAGCGAGTCGATCAGCTCGCCGTTGGCCCCAACTATCGCGTTTCCGACGACTGCTCGAATCGACTGAGAGTGCAGTTTCAAAAACTCTTTCTTTCGTGGGAAGTTCCAGAACCGAAAGAGGTTGAATCGCTTGTCAAGCTCTTGCTCGAGATAGGGTGACATTGGGCAGGTCATTAACGCGCCTACGGCTTCCATTTTTTTTTTTTTCTCTCGCGAATCGATTGCAGAGACGTAGAAGATGAACTACGGAGTGATTAAGGTGTTCTTAAAATCCTTGTGAATGCGGGATCTTATTTCTATAACGACGGCTTGGCGGCTTGGTTACCGTTGGGTTTCGGAGGTTACAAATATAATAATATATAGTATTCAAGAATTATAGAATATAATAAAAGTTTGTTAGAATGTCATCCATGGGTATATCCATGGATTCAAAATGAATGGGTTTGAATTTATTTGTTAAAAAATGTAATTTTTATTTTTATTTGATAACTTAGAATAACTCTAATCTAACTTTGTAAAATAGCTTGTAATATATATTTAAAAATTTTATTCTCTATTTTAATTAGTCACTTTTTAAAAAATCTTTTAATCATACTCTTTATTTTAATTAGTCACCTCATAAATTATTCTTATTTTTAACAATTATCCTAAGAAATGAGGATGAAAAGAGGAGAGAGAATAAGAGAGATGTGAAATAATACTATTTAAAATTTAGAAAATCACTTTTCGTTCTCTACATTTGAAGAGTCAAAAGTAAGACTTTTTAAAATAAAGAGTCACATAGAGAGCCTATTGGAGGATTATTTTTAAATTTGACTTTTTAAAATAACTAAAAGAGCCACTTTAAAGAGTTTCTTAGAGATGTTCTTATATTTTAAATTTTAACAAATAAATAAAAAATATAAGAACGACGGAAAGTTTATATTTTCATAATGTAATCTAATAAGAGGAGGCATAGGACTCTTGTTGTCCTTTACCTAATTTTTTTTTATTTTATTTGGTGCTTGGGAGGCCGAAGCCAAAGAAAACTAATTAAACACTCTACGTAGCATTTCTCAATTCGAAACATCTCTACCCAAAAAAGGGTGAACCGAGCTAGGAGGATCATTCAGAACCTGCGGTTCCATTGGAGCTTCAACCGCGTCATGAGCCAATTGGTCTACGCTATAATTTCCTTCCCTCAACACATGTTGCAACGCACAAGACCAGGTCCTGGACAAATGCTTTCTGATCTGTAAAACTATATTGTAACTTTGATGACGAACATCTAGAGCAGAAATGAGGTCAATAGCCTCCTGTGAGTCTATCTCCACCACAATAGAGCTATATCCCTGATCCCAAGCTAGAGCAAGTCCTTGCCATACTACCCACAACTCGGTTGAAATGGTGGAAACCCACCCAATCCGCCGAATAAAACCTATCAGCCACATTCCATCGCAGTGACGAATTAAGCCTCCAATTCCACCATACCACGGGTTGCCTCTCGTAGAGCCATCCGTGTTCACTTTAACATACGGTGCTAAGGGAGGATTCTATTTAACTAGGACTGGCTGCATCTTCCTGAATGTCGCCATCTCTTGGGTTGCGTTTACCTCGCCAACATTCTTAAGAATGTGGCCCAGTTTATCCTCTGGGATAAGGGAGTTTGTGTCGAAAACAGCCATATTTCGCCAATACCAACATAGCTATAGCTCCTGAAAATAACATTTTCCATTCTACTCCCAAATCCCTGGCCCAATGCCTATTCTTTAAACAAGAATCACCCCATTGTGCTGTTAGGAGTTTAGTTCTTTATTTGTCCTAGTCTTTAGGAGTCTGTTTCTTTTACCAATTTTATAGGAGTATCAGGTTAGTGGGATAAGTTTGTTTTGATTCAGTTCCTAGTTTTTGGTTCAATTAGTTAGTTCCTAAATTAGTGCAAAGTTAGTTCAAGTATTCATCTATTTAAGCAGCTGAGTATAATGAATAAAACTACTCTGTTTTTTTTCCTGTATATCTTTCACTCATAAATTATATATCAGTGGTATCAGAGCCAGCTTCAAACAGGAGACGTAGAAAGTATCGAAGAGTTAAAGCTCTTATCTACTCCCTCTTGCTTTTCTGGGCCATAGCAGCGATTCTCTTCCAATGGCAACAGAGAATTTTGTGCAGCCCGCTATACCCAAATTTGATGGTCATTATGATTATTGGAGCATGCTGAAGGAAAAATTCTTGAGGTCCAAAGAATATTGGCATCTCATTGAAGTTGGATATACAGAACCAGCAGAGTCCAGCACTTTGACGGATACTCAGAAAGTGAAACTAGAGGAACTCGAATTGAAGGACTTGAAGGCAAAGAACTACCTATTCCAGGCCATTGATCGCACAATCCTAGAGACCATTCTCACCAAAGATACTTCAAAACAAATCTGGGATGCAATGAAGCTAAAGTACCAAGGCAATGCAAAGGTGAAACGGGCACAACTTCAAGCACTTCGTACTCAATTTGAGACTCTTCGCATGCAGCCGACAGAGTCAATGGAGGAATATCTCTCCAGAACCATGTCTATTGTGAACAAGATGAGATCGAGTGGAGAAAAGATGGAAGATATTACTGTCATTGAGAAGATTCTTCGATCAATGAACAGAAAGTTCGATCACGTGGTCTGCTCGATTGAGGAATCAAAGGATCTTGATGTTCTTTCGATTGAAGAATTAATTAGTTCGCTGATTGTCCATGAGCAACGGATCAATCAACATGAAGTAGTGGAGCAACCATTGCAACTACAACAATCATTAAGCAACGCTTAGAAGGGATTCGGGCGTGGAAAAGGAGGAAGCAGCAACAACAATAATGATCACTCGAGACATGATAATCGAGCTCTCGACACCAAAGTCAGAGGCAAAGGACGGGATGATCATCATGGCGGTGACCAGGAATCAAAAACATTTGACAAATACAAAGTCAAATGCTATAGATGTCACCGGTTCGGCCACTACCGTTCTGAATGTCGGACAAAGATGTATAAAGGAAAGGGAGCAAAATCAAATTTCGCAGAGAAGGAAGCAGAGAAGGAAGAGGAAATTTCTCTTCTAATGGCTTGCAATACAGCTGAGGAGACCGGCCAAAGCATGTGGTACTTGGACACAGGATCCAGCAATCATATGTATGGGAACAAGTCTATATTCTCTGAATTAGACGAGTCCTACCGTTCGTATGTCAAATTTGGAGATGGTTCAACTATCTCTGTAATGGGGAAGGGCAACATTCAAATCCAAACATCTCAGAAAACACATCAGGCAATTTCAAATGTGTTTTATGTATCGGGTTTGAAAAGCAATCTGTTGAGCGTGGGTCAACTTCAAGAAAAGGGATACGAGATCATCATTAAGGATGAAATGTGTCATATTCAAGATCCATGGAAGGGACTGATCACTCAGGTCAGTATGACAGCAAATCGAATGTTTCCTTTATCTATTCAGATTGATATACTCCTTTGTTTTGCGGTTATGGTGAAAGATACAGCTTGGCTGTGGCACTTTCGCTACGGTCATTTAAACTTTTCGGGTTTAAAGCTGCTTCAACAAAAGAATATGGTGACTGGCCTTCCAGAAATTGTGCATCCTTCACAAGTTTGTGAAAAATGTGTACTTGGGAAACAACATCGGGAACCTTTCCCAAAAGGAAATGCATGGAGAGCGAAGAAGGTGTTGGAGCTGGTGCATTCCGATATCTGTGGTCCCATTAATCCTTCATCCAATGGTAATAAGATGTATTTTATTACCTTTATCGATGACTTTAGTCGCAAAACATGGGTTTGTTTACTACAGGAAAAGTCTAAAGCTTTCTTGGCATTCAAAAATTATAAGGCCCTTGTTGAAAAGGAAGTTGGGCAGCCAATCAAAACTTTATGAACAAATCGTGGTGGAGAATACAACTCACATGAATTCACAAATTTCTGTGAGAAGCACGGAATCAAAAGGCAACTCACAACTTCATACTCACCACAACAAAATGGTGTTGCGGAGAGGAAAAATCGTACAATCTTAAATATGGTACGAAGTATGCTGAACAGGTCGACTCTTTCTAAGAGATTTTGACCCGAGGCAATCTTGTGTAGTATTCATCTCTTGAACAGAAGTCCTACTGTGGCTGTCCGAAATAGAACACCTGAAGAAGCATGGAGTGGTAGAAGATCGAGTGTGGACCACTTGCGAATTTTTGGGTGTATTGTATACGCACATGTACCAGATGAGAAAAGGAAGAAACTTGATGACAAAGGGGAAAAGTGTGTGTTCCTTGGGGTCAGTGAGCAGTCCAAGGCATACAAGTTGTTCAATCCAATCACTCGAAAAATTATCATCAGTCGGGATGTTGTATTTGATGAAGAGAAGATGTGGACAGGAGCTGATACTAGTTCTTGTCAGAATATTCCTGTGAGTTTGGATGACCATCAAGAAGAAAGTCATCCTCAACAAACACTTGGAGATCAAACAATTGGCTTGCAACAACCTAACTCTTTGGGTCAACCAGCAACATTGCCCGAAGAAGATAATTCAGAATCTTCAACCATGTCCCGACCTGAATGTATTAGAAGGAGACCGGCATGGATGCGAGACTACGAGGTACGTGGAGTTGATCACTCAGATGATGATCCACTTACACATTTTGCTCTATTTGCAGACTGTGATCCTATTGCTTTTCAAGATGCTGTCAAATACCCAAAATGGCAGCAAGCGATGGATGAAAAAATTGCAGCCATTGAGAAAAACAATACTTGGGAATTGACAGATCTTCCCAAAGGGCAAAAGTTGATTGGTGTCAAGTGGGTTTACAAGACAAAGTTGAATGCAGAAGGAGGTGTTGATAAGCATAAAGCCCGCCTCGTTGCAAAAGGTTACAAGCAAGAATACGGGATCGACTACAAAGAGGTTTTTGCTCCAGTTGCGCGGCATGATACCATTCGGTTGGTGCTTGCATTGGCAGCACAAAACTCATGGCCCATCTTTCAATTGGACGTAAAATCTGCATTTTTACAAGGCGAGTTGCAAGAATCAGTATATGTTGATCAACCTCCAGGATATGTGCAGTAACGGAAGGCGAACAAAGTGTATAAGCTAAGAAAGGCTCTTTATGGGCTAAAACAAGCTCCTCGAGCTTGGTACAGCCGTATCGCTGCATATTTCTCAAGGTCAGGCTTTCACCAATGTCCATATGAGCATACTCTGTTTGTTAGATCTGGATGTGATGGTGAGTTGTTAATTGTATGCTTATATGTGGACGATTTAATTTTCACTGGAAGTAGTGGTGCTATGTTTGATGATTTCAAGCAATCAATGATGAATGAATTTGATATGTCTGATCTTGGATTAATGCATTACTTCCTTGGCTATGAAGTAGCACAAAATTTTGCTGGGATCTTTCTCTCGCAAAAAAAATATGTTCGAGACATCTTGGAAAGGTTCAAGATGGAAAATTGCAATTCAGTTGGTACACCAGTTGAGCTTGGTCTGAAGCTTACCAAAGATCATGAAGGAAAGAAGGTTGATTCAACTCTATACAAGCAAATTGTGGGGAGCCTTATGTATTTGACTGGAAGCAGACCAGGTATCATGCACGCAGTTAGTCTCATCAGTAGATACATGGAAAATCCTACTGAGTTGCATCTACTTGCTGCCAAAAGAATTCTCCGATACTTGCAAGGGACTACGAATTTTGGTATCCTTTACAAGAAAGGTGCAAATTTTGGCTTATTTGGATTTACTGATAGTGACTATGCAGGTGATCAAGATGATAAAAGAAGCACATCAGGTTATGCATTTGTAATGGGATCTGGTGCTATCTCTTGGTTATCAAAAAAGCAACAAATTGTTACTTTATCCACCACCAAAGCTGAATTCGTCGCTGCTGCGGCGTGTGCATCTCAAGCAATTTGGTTAAGGAGACTTCTTGAAGAGTTAGGCTTTCATCAAAAAAGTCCCACAACGGTCTACTGCGATAGCACTTCAGCAATCAAACTTTCAAAAAATCCAGTTTTGCACGGGAGAAGTAAACATATTGACATGCGATATCATTTTTTGTGGGATCTCTCAAAGGATGGAACCATTGATCTTATCTTTTGCAAAAGTGAAGATCAAGTTGCAGATATTATGACCAAACCCCTCAAATTGGCCACGTTTGTGAAGCTGCGAAAATTACTTGGTGTTTGTTCAATGGAGAATCCAGTTTGAGAGAGGGAGCTGCAAGGTTACTCGGCAACAAGCAAGCTGAGAGGGACAAGTTGCCGGAGGGGCTGGGCCGGTGAAGAACTCTATCTAAACTGATTTCTGTAGAACACTCAGTTTAAGGGAGGGTGTTAGGAGTTTAGTTGTATTTTGTCATTTGAATAAGTCTTTATTTGTCCTAGTGTTTAGGAGTCTGTTTCTTTTACCAATTTTATAGGAGTATCAGGTTAGTGGGATAAGTTTGTTTTGATCCAGTTCCTAGTTTTTGGTTCAGTTAGTTAGTTCCTAAATTAGTGCAAAGTTAGTTCAAGTATTCATCTATTTAAGCAGCTGAGTGTAATGAATAAAACTACTCTTTTTTTTTTCCTGTATATCTTTCACTCTTAAATTATATATCATGTGCCACTGGTAAGGAAAAGAATAGCGCTTGATAATCGGGCAGGATCACCTTTCTCCAAACTTCAGCTAGAATTGTACAATCTCAAATAGCATGTAGGGTGCTCTCACAAGTATCCACACAAAGGACATGACCATCCCCAGTAATATGGCGCTGGTATTTAAGATAATTAGTTACCAGTCTATATTGTCTTACCAGCCAAAGTGTATACTTCCACTGAGGTAGCTCCTTATGCTTCCAGACTGCATTCCATGGAGCACCTTCTGTAGGATCTGATTCCAGTTCTGAGAGAGATGTATAAGCTGACTTTACAAAAAACTTCCCTTTTGATTCAAGCTTCCAAATTTGACAATCCTGGTTATCTGTCGTACATACCAAAACAACACCTCGATGTACGTAGGATGGTTTGGTGGTAACTGGTGAGTGAATGTTAGGTGAACTTTTTAAAGTGAGTTTCTTACCAAATCCAGACCCAACTTGTTTTTGAACTTTTTTTTTTACCAAACTCTCAACTTCAATAAACTAATGATTTCAAACCACAACTTTAACTAAATCTCGTTTTGCATATTTTACATAAAAATTATGAGATTAATCCACGACTTTATTAAAGTTGTGGTTTGAAACCACAATTTCATGTGTATCTTATTTTTTAAAATTTATATAGAACTTGCACAACTTTAATTAAAGTTGTGGTTTGGAAAAACAACTTCAAAAAGGCGTTGTGTTTGATAAATAAGTTCAGAACAAATTGAGTTCAACAAAAAAGAATTTTTTGGGGTTGAGTTTGGTAAAAAGAACTCTTAAAGTATGGCTCTTACCATATTTCTTTGAGGGTGTCATCTGTTGTTTTTTTTTTTTTTTTTGTTACATGGGAAGGTAAAAGCCCTTGAAAATGAAGAGAGTGAGTCAAAGCTATGACAACAGTCATAAATGGAGTCTCATATTATGGTATGGCAAGAAAGTCAACTATTGTATTAGAGTATCTTTAACACTACTATCTAAAATTGTTAGTTAAAATATACATAAAAACTCAATTTTCTATTTTAGCTAACTATTTTTAAAAAAAATCTTCCAATCATACTCTCTATTTTGACTAGTCACTTCAAAAACTATTCTTTTTTTAACACTCACCCTAAGAAAAGAGGAAAAAAAGAGGAGAGAGAATGAGAGAGATTTTTGAATTAAAGTTTAGATAACCACATTTTGGCTCTCTATATTTGGAGAGCTAAGGTGAAACTCTTTAAAATAAAGAGCCCATTAGAGAGTCATTTTTTAGGTTTAGGTTTCTAAAATAGCTAAAAGAGTCACTTTAGAAAATCCTTAAAGATAGTGCGTGGGTTGGTCCAATGGAGAAGAAATAAGAGATAGGGGCATACTATTACGTTTCTTTGGCTATCCAAAGTTCGAGTTCTCTTTGAAACATTTTGGGGGAAACCGTTCATATTATGTCAGTTGTTCTAAGGCTCAACTTAATGCTTGGCCCATCTGTGTCTTAAATTTAGTTATTTATCAGTTTTTGAGGTAGTTTGCTCACTAGAAGTGAATTAAAAGGATCTAACTATTTGCCTCGACAGTGTTTTAAATTGGCGTGTTTGCCAATTTTTAAAAAAATTCATTCAATAGGGATGAATCTAAATACTATGTTTGAAACCCGAATTTATTAAAAGAAACATAAAGAAAAAAAAATATAAAGGAAAAGAGAACAAAATAAAAGAGTTCGTATAAATGTGAGTATTAATCCATATACAGCTAAAGGGTTTGTGCCTTTTACAGATTTTCCCACCTCATTAAAATAGTTAACTATGGTGTGAAACAACTTTCATCTTTCCCCAAAGTAAAAATCAATTTTGAAATAAAGCAGTACTATTGGCAATAGTTTTTGATGGGACCAAATAGGTACTGATGGGGACCAATCGGGCAATAGCCGACTAGGAATCCAGTGCAACAGCTGACCAGGGTCCCAGCGAAAGGCAGACTGCGCTTCTACAAGGAACCCGACCAGGGAAGACAGATGACGTGGCACTCAGGCATCACCGAAAGGGAGATATTGAGCAAGACTGATGCTCAACAGATCAACGTCAATCAGACTTATACCGAGAGAACAATGCTGGACAGAAATATGCCAACCATTCTACTCACCCAGTCCGTGGGGACCACGATTGCAAACAACCGCTTGGTAACTGACACTAAAGGCTAGTAGTATAACTCCAAAAGGACAGCGCGCGGGGGGACAACCACATTCTCCATCAGGCTATCATTAGTCTGACAAACCCTAAAAGAGACGATGCGTGTGAAGAGGGGACAACCATGTCCTCCACTAACCTGCTAATGTACTTGCCCAACAACGCGTCGTCATGTGAAAAGGTATCACTACTTGCTTGTAGATACTCTTGGGACCGCTTCAAGAAATCACGCCAGTATAAAAGGTAATCTAAATCTTCCTCCCTAATATACACATATGAAACTCTAGCTGAAATTCTGCAAGATTATCCTCTCAAAATCTAACTTTGGCATCGAAGAGTCCTTGGCAAGCACCACACCGATGTCCACTTACCTAGCATCTCTTCACAATCAACTACTCCGCCATGACGCCAACTAAGTGTAGTCTTATAGCCGACTTGAAACCAATCACAACCAACCCCCAAACAAACTCAAATAACTCTGGGTTCCCAGCAAACCCTTGGAGAGAAGGGACAATCCCTACTTTGGCATGATACCAGAGACAATGCCCAAGAAAAAACCGCATGAAGAAGAAGACCACAGTTTGAGATCTTACCAAAAATGAGAGAAGCTTAAATCCCTAAACGCAGGTACGCGAAGAACAAGGAGAAGCAAGGAAAGCACAGTTAAAAGGTCTCGAGAGCCAGAAATCGTCTAAGTATGGAAAATGCAAAGAGAAAGCCAAAGCTGAAACCGCTAAGTCTAGAACCCTCTTTTTCGAAATCAACGGCTCAAATCAACTCACAACCATAAATCCAACGAATGATAGTCATCAAGTCACGTCGCAAGACGAAACCCAATAAGAAGGGTACACGTCATAGGGGCATCAAGCGACACGCTTAGTCGTTGCCAGCTACGGCCATGATTGCGCCTGCGACACCATAAATGCGCCTTCCTTATGAGGAGTCATCCACCATTGAAATTCCCCTGACCATAACTACAAAGAATCATCTGCCATTGGTGGAGTTTTCTATTAAATTGTTACCAGGAACAACACCGATTTCAATTTCACCGTATAAAATGGCACCATCTGAATTGTATAAGTTGAAACTTAAATTATAAGACTTGCTTGATAAGAGTTTCATTCAGACAAGTGTATCGCCATGGGGAGTACCAGTTTTGTTTGTGAAAAAAAATGATGGCACCATGAGATTGTGTATTGATTATCGACAATTGAATCAGGTTACTATAAAGAACAGATATCATTTACCTTGGATTTGTCACGCCCTCTTCTAATCAAGCGTCATTAACGCCGTATTAGGACGAACGTGATCACCCAAGTCATCTATCTGTAAGTAAAACCTCAACATAGTCCCAAAGATAGAAATCTTATAAGAATAAATATCATCATATAAACAAATAACAACCATCTTATAATCCTCCAACATACATTATTAAGAGAACTCTTAATCCACACTTATGAATATTTACAAAACTACAAAATAAACAAATTCCAATAAGACTTTAATATAATGTACAACAATGTACATGACTAATAACTCAACTAAAGAGCTTCTCGAAGCTCCCCAACTCAACACCAACAGTGGACTGAACATCTCCCATTTTTCTGCAAAATAACCTATGTGGGTGTGAGCTATATATCAATGTGCTTACAAAATAATCAAACTCATAAAGAAGGAATGATAAACATCCACTGAATTAATCATCAATAGATAATACATCATCAATAATAAATAAAATGCCTCTTGTGATGCAATGTATGATACACCACATATGTGCGGGCTATTTTGATAACATTGACCCAATATATCGATGGCTTATTATCAAGGATATCCCACATCGACACTCTTTAGGGCAGCCTCACATCGGCTAAACCTTAGGCTAGTCCCACATCAACTAAACCTCCTCCATGCAATGTGTCACACCCCCAACCCAAATAGACATTAATTATATCATATTAGGCGAAGCATGATCGCGCAGGTCACCGTATCTGCGAACAACACCTCAACATATACTTGAAAATAAAAGAATACAGCAGAATATAATAGATAAACAATACAATAAGAAAAATATAATAAACTCTCCAAGATACATCAAAGAAAATCATAAATTATAGATACATTACCAACTGGAAAATAATCAACATCCTTCCAAAATTCTCTACCATTGTACCACGTTAAAATATAACACCAAGACCCAACGTCTCATATAAAACATAACTATGAAACTGAAAGTAAGATAATGGAGCTCTCCCAAGCCTCGAGACTTGACATCCTGACACCGACATGATTGTCACCATGACAAGGACCAAGACTGTAGTGAACCGAACTCCATCCATTGCTCACCTATCACAAAAGGTCTATGTGGGCGTGAGTTAAAAGTCAACGTGCTCACGGTAGATAAACAAATTCATAGAGAATGGTAATAAACACCTACAATGCACACATGTATAAATGATCAATATATATCATGGATGCCTCAATGCAATGAATGTATCACCCACATGTGTGCTTAATTTTAGACAATGTTGGCCCAATATATCAATGGCGCATTATCAAGAAATGCCCACCATGGCACCCCTAGGCTAGTCCACTGTGACTAAGCCTTGGTTAACCCATTGTGGTCAACTCTCTCTAGTGCAATACAATGCATACAATATGGATAGTATGCAATGCCACCATATATATAATCATCAATCTCTCTACATAACTTCTCATATATATAAATACCAATTTCATCTCATGTATGAACACCTTTAACACTTCATATGAATTTACCACCATCATATATATAGAAAACAATTCATTCAATATGAATAAGATTATCCCAAAACCCCACTTGTTACCGTACATACACTACGCCAAAGATCACTTCTTGGTTGATGTTGAAGAATCTTGCTCTCCGTTAGCTCCTATTACCATAATCGTGTTAGTTTAGGAAACTCAATATATAATTTCACAAAATAATCGAACATAATGGAGACACCCAAAATAAACCATAGAACTAAAATCATGCATTAGACATGTCATATAATAACCTCAATTACGTTCCCAATGCAATATAAGAGCTTAAAAGTACCAAAATCCATTAAGCCCTCTAATATGCCAAAAATGACACAAACCTAATAATCTAGGCATAACTTCGTGAGCTTATACTAAAAAATTTCAAATTTTGGAGACTACAAAATAGACATATCAAAGAGTATTCTTACCAAATTTCACATTAATTGAACAAGCCTACATATTTATTTGGTATTTTATAAAACAAGACAGTGCTGCAGAAACGATAATCCAGCTGCAAATAGTCTCTCTTTAAGATGTTCTTAACATAGGTAAACGACATCAAAATGACCTGAAATTTGGCATATATTCTCATCCAAATTTCTAATAGATACAGTAAAATTTTCATAATTTTTGGACCACTCTAACTTGGTCGAATGTTCAGTCAAACCAGCGGTCGCAGATCTGGGCATCAGAAATCTACGGAGACAGTCCCACTTAAAAAATTCATCATAATTCGAAATTACAACATTTTAAAGTGAATCCAAAAGCCAAATTATCATCATAACTCTAACTTACAGTTCAAAAATTCAGCCACAAATCAAATTTTTAGCTAGGTCGAAACGTTTCTAACCAATAGCCTTTTCACAAAGAAGACTTTGTTATGGCAGCTATAGATGATTCTAAGTTTTTACCATGAAAAATATCACCTCCATTCTCCTCCTTCCATGGCGTGACTCATACAACATGCAATAATTAGAGAAAACAAGATGAAACAAGCATGATACTCACCTTAAACGAGAAAAACAAAGTACAAGACAGCTTCATTAGGTTTTTTCCCTCTCTTCTTCTTCTCCCTTTTTTCCACCGATTCCTCCATCTCTCTCCAAGCTTCTCTCTCTATAACTCTATATATATCTGTGTGTGTGTGTGTGTGTGTGTGTGTGTGTGTGTGTGTGTGTGTGTGTGTGTGTGTGTGTGTAAAACCCTAAGTTGGTTAGCATCATACTTAACTTAATAGCATGTTTATAGTGCATGATTATCCTTAATCAAGGTACTTGTTTAGCATGGTTTAATGAGGGCTTGCATTTGGGGGATTATCATGTTTTTAAGCATGATTAGTGAGCTTAATTCATGATTAATTAGCTTAATTAATCTTCATACTTAGCTTATGTTAATCATGATTAATTATTATAAGTGTGATTAATTATGTTAATCATGTGGATGAGAGGGGATTAAGGAAGCAAGGAGGTGCTAGGTGGGGGTTTAACTCTAATAAACCTAGGTGTGTGCTTCATGTGTGAGAGTTGTGTGTTCACTAATGTTGCTAGAAAGTGTGTGTGTGTGACATATGGAATAATAGATATATTTTGTATCTTTAATTATTTTCAAGACAAGGGGAGGAGAGAGAATAAAGGAGCTTGTGTAGTAAAATTGTTTGGCAAGAAAGAAAGTGAAAGAAAAGAGAGAAAAAGAAGAGGAAAGAAGAGAAGAGAAAAGAAGAGAAATTTGAAGGAGAAGCTTATGGTTTCATTATTGAATGTGAGAGATCTTATATTTATGTTTGTTTCATTACATATTTATTGATTGTGTATGTTAACATATCATTTCATACCATGAAGGTGAGAATTGAAGTGATAGAGGAGAAAAGGAGGTGAGGGCTTTCATGGTAAAAACCTTGATTCATCTTGGTGAATATGTTCTTGGTTGTCTTTAATCTTACTTCTAGCTTGGTATTGCATTTTGGAGTCTTTGGTGAGCTTATGTGAAGTGTTGTGGTGGATTGGAGTGGAAAAACCTTAGGTCAGGAAGCCTTTTCGAGCCATGTCTAGTAGATCTAGCTAAGGTCTCGCTAGCTTCTCACCCTAGCAAACTTATCCAGTAAGTCTCGCTACCTTCTCACTCCAGCGAACTTATTTATCCAGTAAGTCTCGCTACCTTATCGCCCCAGCGAACTCTTTCTGACAGCTTTGACACTCTTTAATGAAATGACCATAACTTTATCTAAGAAACTCAGATTGATGCACCGTTTGAAGTGTCGGAAAGTAGATTCATATATCTTTCTAGTGATATAAAGTTGGTACTTTAAATCCTTGTAACTTGTGAGACATTGTAGTTTAAAGTTGACATTACATTGTAGTAAGGAAGGGTTTAATATCCTATTGAGTTCTAATGCATTATTAGTGTTCTAAATTACATGTTTAAGGTGTATAAGCTATAGTCATGCATTGATTATGAATTATAACATCTATTTCATCAAGTTTGATGTGGTGGTGTTTGGTAGGTTCAGAAGCGGATCAAAACACTCCAATTCAGCCAAGGGAGTGACTCAACGATGTGTATAAGACAGTATCAGGTGGGAATATAAGATGATCTTATTCATAATGCATTAAATGTTTTATTGTCTACATCGGTGGTGATTGTTGGATTATGCGATGACATTTACATACAACACATTTTGTGTGCATATCTTGCATTACACAGAGGAGGTTTAGTTGATGTGGGACTAACGTAAAGTTTAGCCGATGTGGGGCAAACCTAAAGGGTATCGATATGGGATATCCTTGATAACAAGCCATCGATATATTGAACCAATATCAAAATAGCGCGCACATATGTGGTGTATCATATATTGCATCACAAGAGGCATTGTTTTTATTGTTGATGGTGTATTATCTATTGATGATTAATTCAGTAGATGTTTATCATTCTTTCTTTATGAGTTTGATTATCTTGTGAGCACGTTGACGTATAGCTCACACCCACACAAATTGTTTTACAGGAAAATGAGAGATGTCTAGTCCACTATTGGTGTTGAATTAGAGAGTTTCGAGAAGCTCTTTAGTTGAGTTGTTAGTCATGTACATTGTTGTACATTGTATTAAAATCTTGTTGGAGTTTTGTTTATTTTGTGGTTTTGTAAATATTCATAAATGTGGTTTAAGAGTTCTCTTAATAATGTATGTTGGAGAATTATGAGATGGTTTGTATTTATTTAATATGATTTTATGTATTCCTATAAGATTTTTATCTTTGGGATCATGTTGAGGTTTCGCTTACAAGTAGGTGACCTGTGCGATCACGTTTATCCTAAGATAGCATTAATGATCCTTGATTAGGAGTGGGCGTGACACACACACACACACACACACACACACACACTCTCTCTCTCTCTCTCTCTCTCTCTCTCTCTATAATAGTAGTCATCCCTTCACTCATTTTTTTCTTTCTTCTCTCTCCTATCATGCTAGGCCACTCACCCCCCATAATTGTTGTTTTTTCTTTCTTTTTCTTCCTTTGCCTCCTTGTTCCCTCTTGTCTTCATTCTATCTTTCTCTCCACCGACAACTCCCCCTCTTCTCACTTCACTTCAATGAAGCCAATATAGATACAACAGTATATCTCACACCCTTAGGTATCCTATGTACCCACTCACTAATGACTCATCACTTAACTTACTATCTAACTTACCACTAATGAAATAACATATGTGGCACTCACAATTTATAATTAACCATTTTAATATACAATTCAACTAATCGTGAAAATATGAGATTAGGGTTTCACAACTCTCCCCTCCTTACAGAATTTTGTCTCGAAATTCTCTTACCTCATGAAAATAGATATGGATACTGCTTTTACATTATCTCATCACTCTCCCATGTAGCTTCTTCCACCGTATGGCTCCTCCACAGCACTTTCACCAACGAAATTACCTTATTGCGAAGCACTTGATCCCTTCGATCTAGAATCTGAACCTGCTCCTCAACATAACTCAAATCATCTGCTAACTCAACCGGTTGTTAAACCAATACATGTGACGGATCTAACACATACTTCCTTAACATAGATACATGGAAAACATTATGTAGCTTGGACATTTTCAGAGGTAAATCCAACCTGTAAGCCACAACACCAACTCTTTCCACAATAGTATACGGCCTAATGTATCTCGAATTCAATTTACCTTTCTTTCTAAATCTCAGAACGCCTTTCCATAGAGAAACTTAAAGAAACACCTGGTCTCCCACTTTGAACTCAAGTTCATGTTGTCGGTTATCTACATAACTTTTTTGTCTGCTCTGTGCCACCTTCAAATGCTCTTAAACTATCTTGATTTTCTCAGTTATGTCTTGGATTAGCTCCGGGCCCAACAACTGTCTTTCACCAACTTTAGTCTAACATACCGGAGTTCTACATCTTTACCATACAATGCTTCAAACGGTGCCATACCAATGTTAGATTGATAATTGTGGTTATATGCAAATTTCATCAAAGTAATGTCATCTCCCCAACTACTTTTGAAATCAAGAATATAAGCTCGCAGCATATCTTCCAAAATCTGGATAGTTCTTTCAGATTGTCTGTCTATCTGAGGATGAAAGGCCATACTAAACTTCAATATTATACCCATAGATTGCTGAAGACTTAACCAAAATTTTGAAGTAAACCTTGGATCTCTGTCCGAAACTATATATACTAGCGTTCCATTTAGTCTGACAATCTCCTTCACATATAACTTAGCATATTGATCCAGTGTGTAAGTAACCTTTACTGGAAGAAAATGAGCTAATTTGGTTAATCTATCCACAATAACCCATACAGAATCATGTCCACTAGGAGTTTTCGGTAATCCTATCATAAAATTCATAGTGATATGCTCCCATTTCCATTGGGGTATCGAGAGAGGTTGCAATAATCTCGCCGATCTTTGATGCTCAGCTTTTACCTATTGGCAAGTTAAACATTTTGCCACAAATTCAATAATATCCCTCTTTATACCTAGCCACAGTATATCTCCTGAAGATCTCTGTACATCTAGGTGCTCCCCGGATGCATAACACATAATGAGTGATGCGCCTCCTCTAGAATTTCATTCTTTAAAGCTGAATGATTAGGTATACAAAATCGACTTCCCAACATCAAGGTACCATCATCAAGAATAGAGATATCAGTGCTCATCTCTCCGTCAACTGCTCATCTTGCATTTGAAGTTCTCGGATACGATCAAGTAATAATGGTTTCACCCGAAAATGAACTAACATGACACCCATACCTTTCTGTTCAAACCCTACTCCTAAGGAAGTCACTTCTGCATACAATTCTGCCCAATAACAACGCAAGCAAGCCAATCTACTTGAAGACTTCTGACTCAAGGCATCAGCCATTATATTGGCTCTTCCCGGGTAGTAATGAATCACACATTCGTAGTTTTTGATTAGTTCCCTTCATCTTTTCTGCCATACATTCAAATCTCGTTGAGTGAATAGATACTTCAAGCTTTGGTGATCCATATAAATTTCACAATGTTCCCTTTACAAATAATGCCTTCATATCTTCAATGCAAATACCACAGCCGCTAGCTCTAAATCATAAATAGGATAGTTCCTTTCATGTGTCTTCAATTGTCTCGATGTATAAGCGATCACCCTTCCTCGCTGCATTAGAACATACCTCAATTCTTGATGCGAAGCATCGCTATACACCACAAAGTCTCCCTTCCCAGAAGGAATTGTTAATATCGGTGCTAAAGTCAGCTTGGTCTTCAACTCCTTGAAACTACATTCGCAATCAACTGTCCAGTCGAATGCCACATTCTTGCAAGTCAACCGTATCAAAGGAACAACAATCGATGAAAAGCCTTGTATAAATCTTCGATAGTAACCTGCTAATCCCAGAAAACTTCTAACCTCTGAAACATTTTTCTATTGTTCCCAGTTTATAATAGCCTCAATTTTTCTTGGATCAACATCAATTTCCTAAGCAAATATCACATGCCCCAAAAACACTACCTCATCAAGCCAAAATTCACACTTGCTGAACTTAGCATATAATTGCTTATTCCGCAAGGTTTGTAATAGAAGTCTCAAATGATTCTCATGCTCTTCTTGACTACAATATATCAATATATCATCAATAAAGACAATCAGAAAAGAATCAAGAAAAGATCGGAATGCCCGGTTCATTAAATCCATGAAGATAGTAGGTGCATTAGTCACTCCGAAAAGCATCACCAAATATTCATAATGACCATACCGAGTACGGAATGCGATTTTTGGTACATCACTGTCTTTTACTTTCAATTGATGATATCCTGATCTTAAATCAATCTTTGAAAACACCGCAACTCCTTGCAATTGATCAAAAAAAATCATCAATATAAGGCAAAGGATATCTGTTCTTTACAGTAACCTAATTCAATTGTCAGTAATCAATGCACAATTTCATGGTGCCATCCTTTTTCTTTACAAACAAAATTGGTGCTCTCCAAGGTGATACACTTGGCTGAATGAATCCCTTATCAAGCAAGTCTTACAATTGAAATTTCAACTCCAGCAATTCGGATGGTGCCATTCTATACAGTGAAATTAAAATCGGTGTTGTTCCTGGTAATAATTCAATAGAAAACTCCACCTCTTTATCTGGAACCACCCCTGGAAGCTCATCTGGAAAGACATCCAAAAAGTCTCGAGCCACAGGAATATCAGATAAATTCAGTTCTGATTTGGTAGTGTCAACTACATGTGCAAGATACTCTTCACATCTTTTCTGCAACAACTTCTTAGCTTCTAAAGTTGATATCAAATAAGTTGAAACTACATCTCTTTCCCCTTAGAATCGAACTTCTGCTTCATTCGGCATTCTAAAAATAACTTCTTTCTTAAAGCAATCAATAGACGCATGATAAGAAAATAACCAATCCATCCCCAATATCAAATCAAAGTCATAAATAGCTAATGGAATCAAGTCAACTGCCAACTCATTACCCCCAATCTTCGCGACACAATCTTTATATACCTTATCTACTACTATCACATCTCCCACCGGTGTAGACACAAGTAAAAGTTGTGACAATGAACTACATGGTTTATCCAAATGCATACTAAATGCAATAGAAACAAATAAATGTGTGGAACCCGGATTAATAACACATACGCCTCTTTATTAGCTACAAATAACGTATCTGTCACAACATTAGGAGTAGCTTGTATATCTCTCATCACCATGGCATAGACTTGTGCTTGAGTGCGTGGTTCGGGTGCTGTAGCCAGCCCCTCTTGAGCAACCCCCATTGTTTCTCTGCTTTCGCTAGCCATATTACCCACTAATGAAGCTATCGCAAGATTCTGAGGACAGTTTCGAGCTATGTGACTCGACTGTCCATACTAATAGCATTTGTCAGTCTATGGTACTGGACAATCTTTGACAATATGCCCCTCAACCCCATATCAATAGCAAATGATTCTCATGGTGCTACTCCCCAAAAGTCTGGAACTGGTAGATCTATCTGGTGGTCTCGATGCTCCTCGGCCCTTAGAATTTCCTGTGCTTCTCGGGTTATTGAATCGTGAACTACCCGATCTAAGATTGAATTGTACCTGTCCTTGGTCCCCAGTTGGAGCAGATTCTGAAGGTCTCTGTCGTGAAGTATCAGCTCCCGAATCAAACCTCCCCTTTTTAAATTATTCTCGTCTCCCAGTCATCTCTTTCACATCCAATTTCACAATCTTAGCTTTGTTCACCAAGTTCCCATAACTAGTGATTTCAAATGTAGAAACCCGAGACCGAATTGACAACTCTAGTCCCTGTTGAAACCTTCTACACTTGGCACCTTCAGTATGCACCAAGTTAGGTGCAAATCAAGACAAAGTTGTGAACTGCTCTTTATATTCTACCACTGACATTTTACCTTGCTTTAATAGAATAAATTCTTACTCTTTCTGGTAACGGTAAATGAGAGAAAAGTATTGATCATTAAATACTTCCAAAAAGCGTTGCCAATTGATCGATACTCCTCCAGGTTAAGCATTTGTCATTCGTCTCATGACTTTCCACCAGTTTTGTGTCTCACCTCTTAAATTAAAATCGGATAGTGATAGCTTCCGTTCATCAAGAATCCCCATCACTTTAAATATCGTTTCTATCTTTCTTAGTCACTCCTCAACTACTAATGGATCGATTTCCCCCATAAATTTTGGTGGATTCAGCTTCACGAATTGCTTGTGTAAGCTTGTACTCCTTGGCGCCGATCTTGCCACCTGAGCTTCCATATGCTGTGCCATCAGATTTGCAAGTTGGTCAGTTACATCAAGTTGATTCTGAACATGTGGTCCATGCTCTCCTTGCTCCACACCCCTGACTGAAGCTGCTGAATCTTCTCCTTCCATTGCTCCAGCTGAATCCCTTTATGCAATTCTTTCTGTCACCAAATCAGGATAAGTACAACATATATATATATATATATAGTTCACACATTTCTTAACGACCTAACCAACACCGACAACACCCTACGATTCACTACACTCTAGACACCAACTGTACACCATAGCTTTAGTATAGAAACCAGGCTATGAAACACATGTCTAATACAAACCATAGCTCTGATACCAATCTGTCACACCCCCAACCCAAATTTGACATTGATTATGTCACATTAGGCAAGGCGTGATCGCACAGGTCACTGTACCTACGAACGCCACCTCAACACATACCCGAAAATAAAAAAATGTAGTGGAATATAATAGATAAACAATACAATAAGAAAAATATAATAAACTCTCCAAGATACATCAAAGGAAACCATAAATCATAGATACATTACCAACTGGAAAATAATCAACATCCTTAAAAAATTCTCTTCCATTGTATCACGTTAAAACATAACACTAAGACCCAACGTCCCATATAAAACACAACCATGAAATTGAAAGTAAGATAATGGAGCTTTCCCAAGCCCCGAGACTTGACATCCTGATACTGACATGATTGCCACCATGGCAAGAAACAAGACTACAGTGAACTGAACTCCATCCATTGCTCACCTGTCACAAAAGGTCTATGTGGGTATGAGCTAAAAATCAACGTGCTCACAATAGATAAACAAATTCATAGAGAATGGTAATAAACACCCATAATGCACACAGGTATAAATGATCAATATATATATCATGGATGCTTCAATGCAATGAATGTATCACCCATATGTGCGTGTAATTTTAGACAACGTTGGCTCAATATATCGATGGCGCATTATCAAGAAATGCCCACCGTGGCACCCTTAGGCTAGTCCACTGTGACTAAGCCTTGGTTAATCTATCGCGGTTAACTCTTTCCAGTGCAATGCAAGGCATACAATATGGATAGTATGTAATGTCACCATATATATAATTATTAATCTTTCCATATAGCTTTTCATATATATAAATACCAATTTTATCTCATGTGTTAACACCTTTAACACTTCATATTAATTTACCACCATCATAGATATAGAAAACAATTCATTCAATACAAATAAGATTATCCCAAAACCCCACTTGTCACCATACACACACTATTCCAAATATCACTTTTTAGTTTATGTTGAAGGATCTTGCTTCCGTTAGCTCCTATTACCATAATCATGTTAGTTTAGGAAACTCAATATATAATTCCACAAAATAATTGAACATAATGGAGACACCCAAAATAAATCATAGAACTAAAATCATGCATTAAACATGCCATATGATAACCTCAATTAAGTTCCCAATGCAATGTAAGAGCTTAAAAGTACCAAAATTCACTAAGTCCTCTAATCTGCCAAAACTGACACAGACCTAATAATCTGGGCATAACTTCGTGAGCTTATACTAAAAAATTCCAAATTTTGGAGACTACAAAATAGACATATCAGAGAGTATTACTATGAAATTTCACATTTATTGAACAGGCCTACATATTTCTTTGGTACTTTATAAAACATGATAGTGTTGTAGAAACGATAATCCGACTGCAAATAGTCTCTCTTTAAGAGGTTCTTAACATAGGTAAACGACATCAAAATGGTCTGAAATTTGGTATGTATTCTCATTCACATTTCTAATAAATATATTAAAATTTTCATAATTTTTGCACCAATCTAACTTGGTCGAATATTCAATCAAATCAGGAGTCGCAGATCTGAGCATCAGAAATCTGCAAAGCAGTTCCCACTTAAAAAATTCATCATAATTCGAAATTACAATATTTTTAAGTGAATCCAAAGCCCAAATTATCATCATAACTCTAACTTACAATGTTCAAAAATTCAGCCACAAATCAAATTTTTAGCTAGGTCGAAACATCTCTAAACAATAGCCTTTTCACAGAGAAGACTCTGTTATGGCAGCCATAGATAATTCTAAGATTTTACCATGGAACATCTCACCTCCATTCTCCTCCTTCCATGGCATGACTTATACAACATGCAATAATTAGAGAAAACAAGATGAAACAAGCATAATACTCACCTTAGATGAGGAAAACAAAGTGCAAGAAAGCTTCCTTACGTTTTTCCCATCTCTTCTTCTTCTCCCTCTTTTCCACCAATTCCTCCCTCTCTCTCTAAGCTTCTCTCTCTCTCTCTCTCTCTCTCTCTTTCTCTCTCTCTCTATAATGGCAGTCATCCCTTCACTCCCTCTATTTTTTTTCCTTCTCTCTCCCATCATGCTAGGCCACTCAACCCCACAATTCTTGTTTTTTTTTTTTTCTTTCTTTTTCTTCCTTTTCTTTGTTCCTTTGCCTCCTTGTTCCCTCTTGTCTTCATTCTTTCTTTCTCTCTATCGACAACCCCCCCTTTTCTCACTTCACTTTAATGAAGCCAATATTAATACAATAGTGTATCTCACACCCTTAGGTATCTTATGCACCCACTCACTAATGACTCACCACTCAACTCACCATTTAACATACCACTAATGAAATGACACAAGTGACACACACAATTTATAATTAACCATGCAATAAATGTAAATTAAATTAAATAAACTAATTTTAATATGCAATTCAACAAATCGTGAAAATATGAGATTAGGGTTTCACACAATGTAAGATATGCACACAAAATGTATTGTATGCAAATGTCATCACATAATTCAACTATCACTACCAATTTAGACAATAAAATATTCAATGCATTATGAATAAGATCATCTTATATTCCCACCTGATAATATCTTATACACACCATCGAATCACTCCTTTGGTTGAACCGGAGTGTTTTGATCCGCTTCTGAACCTACCAAACACCACCATATCAAACTTGATGAAGTAGATGTTATAATTCATAACCAATGCATGACTATAGCTTGTACACCTTAAACATATAATTTAGAACACCAATAATGCATTAGAACTCAATGGGATGTTAAACTCGTCCCCAATACAATACAAGGTCAATTTTAAATAACAATATCTCAAAATATACAAGGAGTTAATGTACCAACTTTATATCAATAAAAAAAACCTGTGAATATACTTTTTAACGCTTCAAACGGTGCGCCATTTCGAGTTCCCTAGAGAAAGTTATGATCATTTTACTAAAGAGTGTCAAAGTTGTCAACTACAGGTGTCGACCCCTCAGTCACATGTGTCGACACCTTTGGACAGTGAGTGAAATTTTGGTCAATGTGTTGACTCCTTTGCTCTAGGTGTCGACACCTGGGGACAGAGAACAAATGTTTAAAGAAAAATGTTGCATGTGTCGACTCCTTAAGGTCAGAAGTTGATTTTCCGCACTTTTGCTCGAAAATACAACTTCTCAAATATGGTTTTTCAACTCCAACCCACCCCAACACTTCACATAAGATCACCGAAGACTCTAAGATGCAATACTAGGGAATATTAAACCATGAACAAGATTAAAACAACAACACACACACATATGACATGTTAAATTAAGGTTTTCACCATTAAAGCCCTCACCCACCTTCTCCTCCATCACCTCCCTCTAATTCCAATGATATGAAAATATACTAATATACAATAATCAATGCAAATAATATAAAACTAACAAGAAGATGATAAAATCTCGCCTCAAGTGATGAAGACAAGATGAATACAAGCTTTCCCCCTTGAATTCTTTTATTTTCCTCTCTTTTCTTTCTCTATTCTTTTCCTTCCTTCGCTCCCAACTGATTCTCCTATCAAGCACCTCAATTACTACACAACATCTTCCTTTCCCTCTCCTCTCTTGGCAGCCAATTTAGATACAACTTTGTATCTAATTCTCCACTTGTCACATATACACACTTAATTAGGTTAAGCACACATCTAGGTGTCTCCCTCACACACATCCCTCCAACTTCCACCTCCTTCTTCACTAATCACATATTTAACATAATTAACCATGGTCAGACTAATTAAACATGATTACTATAAGATAACCCATGTGATTAATTAAGCTAATTCAACATAAATTAAGTCCACTGATCGCCCCTTAATCTTACTTAAAAATATAAAAATTCCATCATATCACACACATGTTAAAACATGCAAAATTACACCTCAATTAACATAAACACCTTATAAAAGGCTTTAAAATCAAGCTAAGAGAATTAGGGTCTCACAGGACTGATGATTTATTTGATCAAATATAAGGAGTTGCAGTATTTTCAAAGATTGATTTGAGATCTAAATAACATCAATTGATAGTAAAAGGCAGTAATGTACCAAAAATTGCATTCCGTACTCGGTATGGTCATGAATTCTTGGTGATGCCTTTCGGAGTGACTAATGCACCTGTTATCTTCATGGATTTGATGAACCGGGTATTTCGACCTTTTCTTGATTCTTTTGTTATTGTCTTTATTAATGATATATTGATATATTCTCGTAATCAAGAAGAGCATGAGAATCATTTGAGACTTGTATTGTAAACCTTGCAGAATAAGCAACTATATGCTAAGTTCAACAAGTGTGAATTTTGGCTTGATGAGATAATGTTTTCGGGGCATGTGATATCTACTCAAAGAATTAATGTTGATCCAAAAAAAATTGAGGCTATTATGAATTGGGAACAACAGAATAATGTTTTAGAAATTAGAAGTTTTCTAGGATTGGCAAGTTACTATCGAAGATTTATACAAGATTTTTCATCAATTGTCATTCCTTTGACACGGTTGGCTCACGAGAATGTGGCATTCGAGTGGATAATTGATTGTGATCGTAGTTTCAAGGACGTAGTTTCAAGGAGTTGAAGACCTAGTTGACTTCAAGACCGATATTAATAATTCCTTCCGAGAAGGGAGACTTTGTGGTGTATAGTAATGCTTTGCATCAAGGATTGGTGTGTGTCTTAATACAATGAGGAAGGGTGATCACTTATGCATCAAGACAGTTGAAGACACATGAAAAGAACTATCTTATTCATGATTTGGAGCTGGCAGCTGTGGTATTTACATTAAAAATATGGAGGCATTATTTGTATAGGAAACCTCGTGAAATTTATATAGATCACCAAAGCTTGAAGTATCTATTCACTCAACGAGATTTGAATGCATGGCAGAGAAGATGGATGGAACTAATCAAAGACTATGAATTTCTGATTCATTACCATCCAGGAAGAGCTAATATAGTGGCTAATGCCTTGATTCAGAAGTCTTCAAGTAGATTGGCTTGCATGCGATGTTATCGGGCAGAATTATATGCGAAAGTGACTTCCTTAGGAGTGGAGTTTGAACAGAAAGGTATGGGTGTCATGTTAGCTCATTTTAAAGCAAGGCCATTGTTACTTGATCGAATTCGGAAACTTCAAATGCAAGATGAATAGTTGATAAAGATTAGGCAAGAAGTGACGGAGAAGGTGAGCCTCGATTTCTCTATTCTTGATTATGGTACTTTGACGTTGGGAAATCACTTTTGTATACCTAATCATTCAGCTTTAAAGAATGAAATTCTAGAGGAGGCACATCACTCACTATATGCTATGCATCCGGAGAGCACCAAGATGTACAGAGATCTTGAGGAGATATATTGGTGGCTAGGTATGAAGAAGGATATTGCTAAATTTGTGGCAAAATGTTTAACTTTCCAACAGATGAAAGCTGATCATCCAAGACCGGCAGGATTATTACAACCTTTCTCGATACTCCAATGGAAATGGGAGCATATCACTATAGATTTTGTGGTAGAATTACCGAAAACTCTTAGTGGACATGATTCTATATAGGCTATTGTGGATAGATTGACCAAGTCAACTCATTTTCTTCCATTAAAGGTTACCTATACGCTGGATCAATATGCTAAGTTATATGTGAAGGAGATTGTCAAACTGCATGGAACTCCAGTATCTATAGTTTTAGACAAAGATCTAAGGTTTATTTCGAGATTTTGGTTGACTCTTCAGCAAGCTATGGGTACAACATTGAAGTTTAGTACGACCTTTCATCTTTAGACGGACGGACAGTCTGAAAGGACTATTCAGACTTTGGAATATATGCTGCGAGCTTATATGCTTAATTTCAAAGCTAGTTAGGGAGATTACATTGCTTTGATAGAATTTGCGTATAACAACAGTTATCAATCTAGCATTGGTATGGCACCGTTAGAAGCATTGTATGGTAAGAGATGTAGAACTCTGGTATATTGGAGTGAAGTCGGTGAAAGACAGTTGTTGGGCCCGGAGATGATACAAGACACAACCGAGAAAATCAAAATAGTTCAAGAGCATTTGAAGGTGGCACAAAGTAGACAAAAAAGTTATGCGGATAACCGACGATATAAAGTTGAATTCAAGGTGGGAAACCAGGTGTTTCTTAAAGTTTCTCCATGGAAAGCCGTTCTGAGATTTGGAAAGAAAGGTAAATTGAATCCAAGATACATTGGGTCATATACTATTATGGAAAGAGTTAGTGATGTGGCTTACAAGTTGGATTTACTTTTGAAAATGTCCAAGCTACATAATATTTTTCATGTATCTATGTTAAGGAAGTATGTGCCGAATCTGTCACATGTATTGGTTTAACAACCGGTTGAGTTAGCAGATGATTTGAATTATGTTGAGAAGCCGGTTCAAATTCTAGATCGAAGGGATCAAGTACTACGCAATAAGATAATTTCGTTCGTGAAAGTACTATGGAAGAGCCATACGGTGGAAGAAGCTACATAGGAGAATGAGGAGATAATGCAGAAACAATATCCATATCTATTTTCAGGAGATAAGAGAATTTCGGGACGAAATTCTTTAAGGAAGGGAGAGTTATGAAACCGTAATCTCATAATTCCAGAATCAATTTAATTGCATATTAAAATTAGTTGAATTAGTTTACTTAATTTAATTTGCATCTATTGCATAGTTAATTATAAATTGTGTGTGCAACATATGTCGTTTCATTTTTGGTGTGTTGGTTAGTTAGTTATTGATGAGTTGGTTGGTGAGTCATTGGTGAGTAAGTGAATGAGTCAATAGTGAGTTAAATAGTGAGTTAGATGGTGAGTTAGTAGTGAGTGTGTGTATAAGATACTCAAGAGGATCTAAAGGGAGAATGAAGACAAGAGGGAACAAGGAGACAAAAGAAGAAAGAAAGAAAAAGAAATATTAGTAGGGGTGAGTAGTCTAGCATCCTAAGAGAGAGGGGAATCCTAAGGGGTTGTTGGTGGGTTGGTCTTATTCGTATAAAGAGGGAGAGATAGAGAGAGAAGAAGAAAAAGAAGAGAGGAGAAAGGGGAAGAAAAAAAAAAAGAGTAGGAAGAAGAGAAGAGAAAAGAGATAGAGAAGAGGAGGAAGAGGAGATTGAAGGGGAAGGCTTGTGTTTTCATTCCTAAGGTGAGGTATCTCATATTTATATTTGTGTATGGTATATTCATGATTTTTTTTCATGTTTATATTTATTATATGCTATGTAAATGGGACTAGGAGGTGAGATCTTCCATGGTAAAAACTTAGAATCATCCATGGCTGCCATAACAGAGTCGTCTCTGTGAAAAGGTTACTATTTAGAGACATTTTGACCTAGCTAAAAATCTTATTTGTGGCTAAATTCTTGAACACTTTAAATTAGAGTTGTAATGGTAATTTGGGTTTTGGTTTCACTCAAAAATATTGTATTTTAGAATTATGGTGAATTTTTGAATTGGGGCTGTCTCTGCTGAATTCTGATGCCCAAATCTGCGTCCCTTAGGTTGACTAAACATTCGACCAAGTTAGAGTGGTCCAAAAATTGTGAAATTTTTACTGTATCTATTAGAAATGTGGATGAGAATACATACCAAATTTTAAGTTATGTTGATTTCATTTACCTATGTTAAGAACCTCTCAAAGATACACTATCTGCAGTTGGATTCTCGTTTCTACAACACTGTTATGTTTTATAAAATACCAAATAAATACATAAACTTGTTCAATAAATGTGAAATTGGTAAAAATAATCTATGATATGTATATTTTTTATTTCCCAAATTTTGCAATTGTTTGGTATAAGCTCACAAAGTTATGCTCAGATTATGAGATCTATATCATTACATTGATAACTTAATTGAGGTTATCATATGGCACTTCTAATGCATGATTTCAGTTTTATGATTTGTTTGGAGTGTCTACATTATGTTCAATTATTTTTGCGAAATTATACATTGAATTTCCTAAACTAATACAGTTGTGGTGATAGGAGCTAACGAAAAGAAAAATCCTTCAACGTCAATCAAGAAGTAATCTTCAGCGTATTATGTGTGTGATGACAGGGAGGGGTTTAGGATAATCTTATTCATATTGAATGAATTTTTTGTTTTCTACGTATATGGTGGTAGTGAATGCATAGAGGTGCTAAATGTATTCATTTATGAGGTAAAATTGGTATTTATAAATATGAGAAGTTATATGGAGACATTGATGATTATATATATATATATATGGTGGCATTGCATACCATTCATATTGTATGCCTGACATTGCACTAGAGAGAGTTAATCACGGTAAGTTAACCAAGACTTAATCACGGTAAGTTAACCAAGGCTTAATCACGGTAGATTAGCCTAAGGGTGCCACGGTGGGCTTTCCTTGATAATGCGCCATCGATATATTGGGTCAACGTTATCTAAAATTATGTGCACATGTGGGTGATACATTCATTGCATTGAGGCATCCGTGATATATATTGATCATTTATACCTGGGTGTGCATTATGGGTGCTTCTTATCATTCTTTATAAATTTATTTATCTACCGTGAGTACGTTGACTTTTAGCTCATGCCCACACAAACCTTTTTGATAGGTGAGCAAAGGATAGAGTTCGAATTACTGTAGTCTTGGTCTTTGTTGTGGTGGCATTCATGCCAGTGTTAGGATGTCGAGTCTTGGGACTTGGGAGAGCTCCATTGTCTTACTTTCGATTTCTTAGTTGTGTTTTATATGGGACATTGGGTCTTGTTGTTATGTTTTGTATTGACATGGTACGATAATAGAGAATTTTGGAAGGTTGTTGATTATTTTCCAGGTGGTAATGTATCTATAATTTATTATTTCCTTTTATGTATCTTGAAGAATTTATATTTTTCTCATTGTATTGTTTATTTATTATATTCTGTTGTTTTCTTTTTTAGATATGTGTTAAGGTGTCGATCGCAGGCACAGTGACCTATGCGATCACGCGTCACCTAATATGACATAATTAATGTCTAATTTGGTTAGGGGTGTGACAACAATGGGGTACTCAGAAGAATTTAGAGCAACTAATGGGGACCGATTGGGCAATAGTTGACCAGGAATCCAGGGTAATAGCTGACTAGGCCCCAGGGTCCCAGCGAAAGGTAGACCGTGCCTCTACAAGAAACCCGACCAGAAAAGACAGATGACATGGCACTCAGGCATCACCAAGCGGGAGATATTGAGCAAGATCGATGCTCAACAGATCAACGTCGATCAGACTTATACTAAGTGAATAATGCTGGGTAGAAATATGCTAACCATCCTACTCACCCAGCCTGGGGAGACCACAATTGCAAACAACCCCTGGTAACTTACACTAAAGTTGATAGTACAACTCCAAAAGGACAGTGCTTCGGTGGAGAACCACGTTCTTCATCAGGCTGTCATTAGTCTGACAAACCTCAAAGGAGACAATGCATGTGAAGAGGGGATAACCACATCCTCCACTACCCTGCCAATGTACTGATCGCCCAGCAACACGTCACCACGTGAAAATGTTATCATTTTCATTACTTGCCCACAGATACTCCTGGGACCACTCCAAAAAATCACATCAATATAAAAGGTAACCTAAGCCTTCCTCCCCAATGTACGCACATGAAACCCTAGCTGAAATTCAGTAAGATTATCCTCCCAAAACCTAATTTTGGCATCGTAGAGTCCTGAGCAGGCACCATACCGGTGTCCACTTACCTAACTTCTCTTCACAGTCAACCGACAACGTTTACTGTGACCTGGAGGCAGACTTTATAAGTTTACTGATCTATCAAGTACCATGCATAAAGAAAGAAAAAAATAAAATAAAATAAAAAAGAAAGAAAATAGGTTTGACAAAACAATTTTCATCTCTCTTTAAAAATCAAGACGATTTGGAGAATACATATTAGTCTAGGATGGGCCCAAATGGGAACAACACGAGAGCCATATGATATTCACATGTTGGCTGGATACATGCACCACACCCTCGCTTAAGGCCTCTTCAATTCAACGTTCCATTTATACAAAATAAAAAAAATAGAGACCTGTTCAACAGGGGCGGTTGGCATATTAAAGAATTATAAGTTTTAGTTTTACAGAAAATAATTTAGAAAACCATAAACATAACTTCTCTGCATACGAGATTGACCTCATGAGCGTCATTTAAGCAATCTGTGTACTGTCCAATTTTAGGTAGGGGAGAGAGAGAGAGAGAGAGAGAGAGAGAGAGAGAGAGAGAGAGATGATGGTTACCCATTCCAGCTATTCACCCAGCATTGACCTTCAAAATAAGAACAGAACCATTCATTCTCACACCCTGAAAGCTAAAAACAAAAAAAGGAAGAAAATAAAAAAAAAGATTATATGTCTTAGTCATTCTTCCTCAAACATAGCGCCACTCGTATCCAAGTTTTAAGATTGTCGAATCACAAAAACAAATTCCTCATCTCCATCTCTCTTCCAAAAAGATAAAGATTAAACACATCATTTTCCCTCTGTTCATTCCATAGTTCTCACCATTTTCGTATTCTATTATCCCTTCTTGATTCCATAGACGTTTTGTTCGAATTTTCAAACCGGTTCAAGCACTGCAAGAAGAAGAAGAAGCAGATTACAGGTCCAGACTCTTTCATTTCAAGGGAATGAATGAGAATGCAGGACGGCAAGGAAGAAGTATGATCATCGAAAGCAGTTCTCCATTGTCACCGGTGGAAGATAGGATAACATCAAGAAGTCAGGCATCGAAACCTTTAAGCAATGAGTCACGTTTGCCCAATGGTGAAGGCGCAGAGAGCCCTCCAACCAAAGAGAAGCAACCTTCAGGCTAGTCAATTTTCGTCCTATTTCTTCTTTCATTTATATGTATATATTGGCTGGTTGAATTACATGTTATATCTTCATCATTCATTCGATATTCAGAAAACTTGCAGGAAGTTCTTTGATCTCTTTCATCGTTCATGAAAAGTATAATATGAAATTTTTCTCTTTTGATCGTTTAAGCCACTTACCTCACAGATGCTACATTAAATATGCTGATATTTTTGTTGATTTTGGTGGGTTTCCTTTTAGATATGGAACTGATGAAGGAAAGGTTTGCAAAGTTGCTTCTGGGTGAGGATATGTCTGGTGGAGGAAAGGGCGGCGTTTCATCAGCTTTGGCATTGTCCAATGCCATTACAAACCTTGCAGGTATTTGAATCTCTCTCTCTCTCTCTCTCTCATTCATTGCACAGACAATATGCAAATTTTTTCAATGGATAGTTTGAGAAAGGGGTTGTAGCTAAATACATCAATGGAAAATAACCCTCATTCTGGTGTGCATGATTCTAGATTCATATGATTGTTTATATCAATTTCTGTATTTTTAGATCATGACTCTGTTTTTCTTTCTTTTTTTTTTCAAGTAAATAGAAAATAATGAATTTCTTTGAGTGGATAGATGAAATGGTATAGATTATTATCATAAATTGCATAATTTTCCTAAACTTCCTTTCATTTTTTGTTGTTTCTTCTCTTCCAAACACAACCAGCTTCTGTCTTTGGCGAACAAAAGCGATTAGAGCCAATGGCACCAGAGAGGAAAGCAAGGTGGAGAAAAGAAATTGATTGGCTCTTATCTGTGACTGATCACATTGTTGAATTTGTTCCTTCTCAACAAAAATCGAAAGATGGAATAAATATGGAGGTCTCTCTTTCATATATATACATATTATATCCACACATAGATACATACAATTCTTTGCAAATTTACAAGAACTTGTATTTTTTTTATTCATCAGATAATGACAACACAGCAGCGGACTGATCTCCACATGAACATCCCTGCCCTGCGCAAGCTTGATATGATGCTTATTGTAAGAATAAACTTCCTTATAATTTGAATATTTTCAAGTCAGAAACAGAAACTTCATGTTAACTACAATGGTTTAATTCTATTACCATGAAACAGGACTGCTTGGATAACTTTAAAGACCAGAATGAATTCTCTTATGTGTCGACAGATGATGAATTGGAGAGAGGAAAAAACAAGAGGACAGATGACAAATGGTGGATACCTACACCTAAGGTTCCCCCAAATGGTTTATCTGAAGTCACAAGGAAATGGCTGCAGTTCCAGAAGGATTCTGTCAACCAAGTTCTCAAAGCAGCTATGGCCATAAATGCACAAGTTTTATCAGAAATGGCAATCCCTGAGAATTACATTGACTCCCTCCCAAAGGTAAAAAGGAAAAAGGAAAAGAAATAGAATTCCACTGAAATTTGTACGGACGATTAGCATAATTGGCTGATTTTTTCTTTTGTTTTTTCAATGGTAGAACGGGCGTGCTAGCCTTGGAGACTCGATCTATAAGAGTATTACAGTTGATGACTATTTTAATCCTGATCATTTTCTTTCAACGATGGACTTATCGTCAGAACATAAAATTGTTGACCTCAAGGACCGGATTGAGGCATCAGTTGTGATTTGGAAGAGGAAGAAGAATGCCAAAGATGGAAAGTCCGGTTGGGGTTCAGCCGTGAGCTTGGAGAAGAGAGAACTACTCGAAGAGAGAGCAGCGACTATCTTACTCATTATCAAACACCAGTTCCCTGGAATCCCCCAGTCTGCACTAGACATCAGCAAAATCCAATACAGCCAGGTAGGTAAAGCTGCTTTTTAATACCAAGATGCTTGCACAAATTTTTTACTTTGAAATTCACTTTGGAAGGTGCTTGCAAATTTGTACCAATTTACAAACAAGTTTCATTCATTTTCACTAAGGAAGAAGATATTCTTGGTCTTTAGTTCTTACCCTAAACAATTAATATCCTCTGCTTGGCTTAATAGGACATTGGACAGGCAATTCTGGAGAGCTATTCAAGAACATTAGAAAGTTTGGCCTTCACAGTCCTGTCAAGAATAGAAGATGTACTCCATGCTGATTATCTTGCACAAAACCCGTCACTCGGAGAAAAACAAAGGCATCCTCTAAGAGATTCAACACTAGTTATGAGAGGAGATAAGTTCCCAAATGCAAAAGAAGAGTTGGAGAAACTGAACTCAGCAGAGGCACCCACTTCAATGACTCTATCAGATTTCATGGGTTGGACTTTGGATCAAGAAGAGACCGAAAAGAAGGATCCGGCAGAGGATTTATCCAAAGAGAATGATGCAAAGCGCCTAAGCAAACTGGCTAACATGGTGGCCAACAAGAAACTTTCGTATATGGAGAAGCTTGAGAAGTTAGGTGGTTTAAGAAGTCCAACAGCAATCCATTCATGACAATAATTAGAGCTTCACAGCAAATCGACTGAAAGCAGACATGGAAGATGAACAAAGAGAAGAACTAAGAGTACTGAAAAAGCTTGACAGCAAATCGACTGAAACCCGACATGGAAGATGAACACAGAGAAGAACTAAGAGTGAAAAAGCTTGGCCTTCGATATGTAAATACTCAAAACACATTTAGGCTCTAGTTGGATTGGGATTTGTTGTTTCATTTTGTAAATAGGGAAAAATGAGTGTCCCTATTGGGTCTGAAGCACTTTGGATATGCTCCCTTCTGTGCAAGGGATCACTTTGTTGACTTGTAGCCAAGGAAATTTGTTAATTCTGACTCTGCTAACAGCTTGATTCCACCATTTTTTCATGTTTAAGACTACGCAAGAGGCTGAAATAAGAAGGGAAAAAAAAAAAAAAAAGGTATGCTTGAGGCCATCAAAACAAGTATATTTTCATGTTTAAGGGTCACATTACCATGTATGGAGCTTAAATTATAAAACCCTCATAAGAGATCGGCTTTTGTCCTTGATCCGAGGTACACAAACTCAATACAAAAATGTATAATGGCTAATCTTAGATGAGCGGGAGAATATTATACTGTGGAGGAATATATATAAAATAACCTAGACTTTATAGCCACAAATGCTATCAAAACCCATGAACTCCTTCTCCTTGATCTTTTTGATCATGTTTGATAGGCCAACTCCACCTGTTAGAAAAAATATGTAAGCCGGCCAATCAATATTCCAGAATTCCTATTGTAGAAACTTCAATCCAAAATAAAATTGCAAGATGCATGCATGCCAATATATGTATATATATTGTAAAATTACATGACTTGCCTAGTGCAATTGCGCTCACAAAGATTGTGGAGGCTAGAATAAAGATAATCAAGGATGCCCTCCCCAGAATCGTGATTATTCTTCTCACCACATGTTGCCCAGCGAAGGCAGCGATGGTAGCCACGGCAAAAAAGTAGAGAGCTACAATTAATCACAAGAACCAAATTAATGTATATGCGTTTTGAATCTTCTATATGGAAAAGAAAGTCGTGCAAATTCTTCAGCTTAGACACTCCGTCAAGTGAGGTTTGTTTGGCTAGAGAGCTTACCATAAGGAATAGGAAAACGGTGTAGAAGGTAGTATTCCACAACAGACATGGATGAGGAGAACATCATGGCAAAGGTAGCAGTGGCACTTGACACCTGCATAGAAAAATGCTCAACTAGTCAATCCTCAGCCATGATTGTCATGAATAACAAAACTAGGGATGCAAATTCGGCACAGCCCTATTTTGACATGGGCTTGCCGAACCGGGCGGTTTGGGCTCTTGCCAATTTTCATGTCTAGCCAGCCCTGGCCAAATTTTCATACCCAGCCAACCTGCAGTCCTCAAGAGTACTAGGTTAGGTTAGGCTGGTGCCCCAAGGATTAGCCTGGTGGTCAAGACTTGCTCATTTCAAGGTCTCAGGTTCAAAATTTTTTAAGTGCTATAAACTCTTTGGGGCCACCCACAGGGTCTTTAACCCAGTAATTACTTAATTTGTGTAGAACGGGAGGTTGCACAAATTTCAAAATTAGTCGAGGTGCACATAAGCTGACCTAGATACCTGGTTAGCCAAAAAACAAAAAAGACTAGTGCCTCAAGATTTTTTTTATTTTTAATTTCTTAAGAATTTAATTAATTTTTTGAGTTTTGAACCGGAAGGCATAGATACTAAGGTCTAGGCCCACCCAAAGGGATCTATGCTTGGGTTGGGCTGGTCACTGGGCTATGATCCAGATTTACATTCCTAAAGAGGACTTCATTAGTTGTTGGCTAGGGTGCTTAGAGAGCAATTTTGAGGTATAAATTTGAAATTTTCACAGATACAGAATAAACTCGAGGCTACTTACTCTCAGGAAAAAAAATGAAAAATATTACTTGAGAATCTACAAAACTGACATGCAAAAGCAAACATAAACTACAATAAACCCTTTCATGTTATTGGGAAGCATGAAATGCACCTGGGGAGGGATGCCCAACTCCAGAAACAGTGGACCCAAAATGAATCCACCACCAAGACCTAGCAGCCCACCAACTATGCCGGCAAGAATGCCACAGGAACAGTAAAGAACCAACTGGTGCACTCGCCAAGTTGTTCCTGCTTCTCCCTTCGATGCTATCACTCTCCACCCTTTGTATAAGCTGATTGCTTCATAGCCAGATGCTCCAACAGCCACAGGGATCTAGAAAAACACAACCGAAAAAAAAGGGGCTCACCTTCATGAATTATGATCACATGCGTTTGGCAGGCCTTTTTAAATCTTACTGAAGTCCTAAGAAGCTATGATGCCTGGACTCATTTACAAATATCGGGTGTGGATATGTATCTAAGCATTGAACTCATCCAATTCAAATATTTAAGAATACTCGGACAAAACTAAATTTTATTTATTTTTAGATAAGTTTTTTTTTTATCTATTTAAGATAAAATAATGTCTACAAACTAGAGAATGCATTTTAACCATAAAATAGAAGTATTCTGCATGATTCTGTAGTAAACTCAATCATTTTTACATACTTGTTGGATGCATGTCCAATCTGTTAAAATTATATTTGTTTCTATTTACTTATTCGTATTAGAGTTATATCATGAAGAATTTTTTGAAAGAAAAAAAAAATATGGGGTTATGTTATGGAAACCTCTGATAAACCTACAGACCCTAGCGATGCAAAATATGCAGAAGATTTAGAAATTTGAAAAGTAAACAATTCCAAAATGATCACTTGGATCAATAACCGTGTTGAGCATTTGATAGGCACATAATTCAAAAAGTATGAAACAACAGGCTATGACTGAGGAACTTTCTGCTTTACATAACACTAGTTCTTGGAATTTGGTACCTTTACCATCTAGCAAGAGTCCAATTGGTTCTCGGTGGGTCTACAAAATCAAAACCAAGTTTGATGACTCTATTAAACGATACAAAGCTCGTTTGGTTGCCAAAGGATTTTTCCAATAGTATGGTATGGATTATGAAGAGATTTTTGCTCCAAGTACAAAAATAAATACTATTCTTACTCTTATTGCAGTTGCATCGATTCGTCAAGGGCACATTTCTCAGATGGATATCAAGAATGTCTTCTTAAATTGTGATCTTCAAGAAGAAGTTTATATGACTCCCCCACCTGGTATTTCCCATAATCCTGGAGAAGTTTGTAAGCTCAAAAACGCTTTATATGGTCTCAACCAGGCACCCCGTGCTTGGTTTGAAAAATTCTCTACTGTGATTACTTCTCTTAGTTTTCGGTCCAACAATCATAATTCTGCTCTTTTCATAAAAGGTACTAATGCTGGCCGTATTCTTCTTTCATTATATGCTGATGACATGGTGATTACAGGTGATGATATTGTTAGAATTGACTAGTTGAAATTAGAATTAACTTTTCGATTTAAAATGAAGGATTTAGGTTGTCTACGCTACTTAGCCTTTTTTTCTTAAAGGTTATCTACTTTCATAGTCTAAGTGCACAGCAGACATTCTTGAGCGTGCTCATCTTACTAATACTAGGACTGTCAATACTCATCTTGAGCTTGTTGTTTGGTATTCTTCGATATATGGTACTCCTTTGCTAAACCCTACCTTATATTGTGCTATTGTTAGCAGTTTGGTTTATCAACTATTACTCACCCAGACATTACATATGTTATCCATATTGTTAGTCAGTTTGTTACATCTCCTACTACTGGTTATTGTGATGTAGTTCTTCGTATTTTAAGGTATCTACGTGGCACCCGGTTTCAAAGTCTTTTGATATCTTCCATTTTCTGATGCTGATTGTGCTAGTGATCCCATTGATCGCAAGTTTACCACTAGTTTTTGTATCTTTTTGGGTGATTCTCTTATTTCTTAGAAGAGTAAGAAGCAGTCAGTTGTTTTGAAATCTTTCACAGAAACTGAGTATCATGCTATGGCATCTACTACAACAGAGATAGTTTGGTTACAGTGGTAACTGGCCTATATGGGTGTTTCTGTTTCTCATTCCACTCCTATGTTTATGACAACAATAGTGCTATTCAGATTGACTATAATTCTGTTTTTCATGGGCGAACCAAGCATATTGAAATTGATTGTCATCTTACTTGCCATCATTTCCAGTATGGCATCATTAGTTTGCCTTTTGTCTCTTATTGTATGGAGTTTGCCGATTTGTTTACCAAGTCATATCTGCTTCCGCGTTTTCAATTCTTAGTTGGCAAACTCTCGATGCCTGTCACAACTGCATCGTGAGTTTGAGGGGGGAATGTTAATATTATATTTGTTTCTATTTACTTATTTGTCTTATCATTAGCAATAAGGGTAGAATAGTAATTTATTATCTTTGTTAATAGGATTATTTAAACTCTTTTTATCTCTCTTGTATGATTGTTCTTAATTCTAGTTACATGAAACCCTAGCATCATTTCTCCCTCTTCTTTGGTATATTTACAAGGGAGAATGTTAGAATGGGAGAACACTGTATCTTGATTATCAAAAAAAAAGGTCAATGCGAATAAGGTCAGATTTAGTCACATTAGGAGTACCATTAGAAATAGAGAAGAAAGGTATATCCTTAAGGAACACAACATGACACAACACAAATAGTTTCTGAGTAACAGGATCAAAACAATGATATCCTTTTTGACCCTCAACATATCCAAGAAAGACACAAAGTGTAGAACTAGAAGACAACTTACTATATTCTACATGAGGACGAAGCACAAAACAAGCACAACCAAATACTCCCAAGGAAGAATAATCGGAAGCATAGCCATTTTTCAAAAGGAGACAAACCTAAAAGGTGAGATGATGGGATCATGTTAATGACACGAGCAACAGTGAGAGCTATTTCTCCCCGAAAGACACTAGGAACAAAAGCAGACAATAAGAGAGGACGGACAATTTCAACAATATGCCGATGTTTCCTCTCGGCAACTCTATTCTGCTTTGGAGTACCAATACAAGAGGATTAGTGAATAATTCCATCTAAAGCAAGCAACTCAGAAAATTTATTAAAAGTATATTCACTACCCAAATCACATCAAAAACATTTGATAATAGTAGAATATTGTGTTTTGACGAAAGCACGAAAGGATTTATAAATACCCAAAAATTCATAACGATTTTTCATAAGATAAACTCAACAATAACGAGTGTAATCATCAATAAAGAAAATATAATAATGAGACCCGCCTTTTATAGCAATGGGACAACATCCCTACACATCAAAATGAACTAAATCAAAAGGTGCAAGAGAAGAAGAAATACTTTTATTAAAAGATCGGATACCTATCGCATACCCTTGTCCGAGTGTCAAGTGTTTAATACGAGTATTTCACAAATTTAAAAGAGTCCACGTAATATAGATAGGAAGTACCTGCAGGAGATTCAATACCCAATATGTTGGAGAACAGGTTCTTGTCCTGTTCTGTGTCAAACATACATGCATAGCCAGTAAATTCTCAATTGAAGCTTTGGAGGAAAGACAAAAACAAGACAATTAAACGGAAACCTTGGTAATCTGTAGGGCAAGGATAATCCCCCAAACTCCAACTATAATGCTAAGTTCCTTCCAGTATATATTCTCAATGATAGAAACCTAGGAACAATACAGAAGTCAGCCCAAGCAACGATGAATCTGCACAGATATAAAGCCTGTGGATACATTTTACCTTCGATGCTTTCTGTTCCGTCTGAATGCCATTGCTGGGGCCTCCGGGTAAAGGTTCGCATTCCACATGTTCACTACCACTAGCTGATTAAAGAGCAGAAGTTGGAAGAAATCAAAATTATATACAGAATAAGTCTAACCATGAATCCTTCAGAATTTCTCGAATTGAAGAGTGATAGGCCAACTCACCATTAGATGCTAAGCGTATAGCAGCCTCCTGAAAATTAAAAAAGAAGTGAGACAAGGAATGGATGAGTTGAATTTTTTTTTTTTTTGTGTTTTGAGTTCTAAAATTTTTTAGATTCTACATTTTGTGTTTCTATTTCTAAAACTCTGTATTTATTTTGCGTTGTTACATGATAGCCCATTTGATTGCATGCTTTATTAATCGGCCTACTAATTTTCAGACCTTATAAAAGTCTCGTGCCATCACAAGAATCATGACTTTTTGTAACGGTCACTTCCCGTCGCAGATAGTGGAGTAGTCGTCGCAAATGATCTTTTGCAACAATCATGCAATGGCAAAATAGGTGAGACAAAAGCTAGCATCACAAAAGGCTTTTGCGACAGCAAAATAACCATCACAAATACCCCGATGCCCAGCCAATTCTTTAGCGACAGGGTGAGCCGTAGCTAACTGATATCGCAAATGCCAGTCTTTGCGATAGTTAAAATAGTATTTGTGACAAATCGCTAAAATAACCCTCACATGTAGCCTTGTTTGTAGATGCACATAGAAATTCTCGCTCTCTCATTTTTGTTATTTATTTTTCTAGTATGTTTTTCGACTAGCAGTGCCGGCTAGTACCCTCTTTTTTCTTTTTTTTTTCTGTTTTTTGTTTTATGAGTACTGGTACTAAATAATACCCTAACTAAATCTACACAACATCACCTTTTTTGCTATAGTTTCTTTCTTCCATGTTTCAACACCCCTGAAGAATGCCATAGTTGATGTGCCTGCATAAAATCCTGAGCAATTAAAGAATTTTTCCAAGAAGAGAACACAAGGAAAGTTGCAATATGTTTAAGATTATTACCAAAGAATAAAATAATGAGCAAAGCTGTAATCATCCAGTTAGGAAACATCACATTAAAAGTTACTCCAATGCTAATTCCCAACACCAACATTGGCTGAAAAAGAAGTGCCAGGTCATAGTCAATGATAGGTAGGTCAAGCATAGGATGCCTTAGCTTGATATTGTAGAAGACGGTGGCAGCCGCTGCACCTGTGATCATACCTATCAAACAAACAAGCACACATGCATGTTGGCCAGTATGTTTACTAGAAGGGCCCTTCATTGTTTAAGAAACTATTTTCTAAATATCCTAATTTTTTTTTGTTTAAAAAAATACGAAAAATGAAAACGAAAACGGTAATGAGAACAAAACAGCTACACTTCAGCTTCCATGAGAAGGGAAAGAGAACGACAAAATAAATTTTTACCATTTCTAAGCTAAAGGTAGATACAACACTTACATTTTGATAGCGCAGTTGATGATTTCGCATCAAACCCAATGATCAAAGTGAGCATGGGAACAAAAATACCTCCCCCGCCGACACCTCCGACACTCCCACATGCAGCTCCAAAGAATCCAATAACAGCCCCTACAATGATTCTCCAGCCAAATTTCATGTCCTGTCGATCCAATTTCACAAAATTATGAATAGAAAGCACAATTTCAATCTCTCAGAAGGGTTTTTACTTAAACGAAATTCCAACTTACAGGCCAAACATGCTGGTAATTCGCTTGACCCCGCCATAATAAATGGACTACTTGTGTAAAGGAATTCGGATCAATCTTTTGAGTAGTTCCGTTTTCTTTGCTTGAATGGTCCTGTTTAGGAATCTTTTCTGCGGAAACAAACAGAAAAGGTAGAAGAAGAACAGCAATATTCACTATCACTGTGCTTGAGCTCAAAAGCTTCCCTTTTAATCCAATCTCAGCCATCTGATTATTTGCGCAACACCCACTTCCTTCTCTCTGTCTGAAAGATTTAACTCTTCTGGTCTTCAAGACTCTGCGTTGCAAAACTTGAATCAACCACCAAAGATACACCAAATTTCAAATTTGAGCTTTGTAGAGGGCAGTTATGGCAATAATGTTAGCCATGCGAACAGCTAATAAAAGAAAGAAATTTCAAGTGAACTCTCCAACTCTTCTAACTCGTTCGAGAGAATTCAAGGAGGAGTTGGGTAGCAATTTATCAGAGCCTCAATAGTTTCCATGCACGAGTTGAATCGCCATTAGAAACTGAAACTAAACCCACAAAATGGTGTTGAGAGAGAGAGAGAGAGAGGGGCGGATGGGCAACAGCTGAAATGGTGGAGATTTTTCTAGGAGCGAGAGTCTTGAGGATCAAGAGAGATGAAATATTGAGAGTGCTTTTTGCAAAATGGTAGATTCAATTCAATGAAATATTGTGACTGTCACATGCGATAGTCTTCCATTTGCACCTGTTTCTCTTGCTTATCCACAGTTCATATATATATATATACACAACTGGTGTTGAGAGAGAAAGAGACTGTTTCTCTCACTTATACTATAATCTTCTTTTATGTACATAAAAAGAGTCCAAACATTGCAATATTTTTATGAAGTGAAGCGTCCAATCCCAAATTTGATCTGCATTCTCTTTCATGGTTGCTCGAATTTTTACCACCACAGGCTAATATTATCTCTTTCGCTTTCTGATTGATAGGAGACGAATGCCCTTTTGCCTTTCGACTGGGCAAAGATGGAAAGTATGTGAGCGTCAAGACATAGAACATGTGGCTCATAGCTAGTTGTGTCCGCAATTAGAGGCGGCTACAGGTCATCCAAAGTCTTAACACAAAATTTAAAATAATAAATAAATAAATCATAATATATTGACGCTATTATCACTATGTAGTCAAACAATTGTTCATCTATTAATTTTTTATTTAGTTATGTAATTTAGTTTTTTATTAATTTTATTACTACAAAAGCTTTTTCTACTATTTCAATCATGATTGATAATATTAATACTAATTTCATAATTAAATAAATTAACGGATATATAATTTTTTAATTTTTAAATTAAGCAGAATTATCTGATTAAAACGATGTAACACTCCACCAATCTTTCTTTAACAGCTTATTTAGAACTTGAAATAAGAAAAAAAAAGAGAAGAAAATATTTTAATCACTTGTTTGATACCACCTAAAAGAGAAATGGTAGGGACAAAAAAGAAAAAGAGGAAGAAAAAATGAGAGAAAAAATGTACTCTCCATCTCTTTCTCTCACTGCTGTGTAGGTCAATGGCGTCAACTATTTTTTTTTTTGTAGGGTCAATAATATTTTTTTCTCAAGGTATAACATTAATTTTTTTTTTTTTTTTCAAAAGGCTGATGGGTCAGCTGACCCTATCAGCTTCCACTTGCCGCCGCCACTGTTTACTGTTCAAAAATTTTAATCTAACGATGGAATCAGTGGAAGATTCCCAAATTTTATTGAAAACTTCAATAATTTTGTGTTAAAATATATTATAATTTGGGCTGATGTTAAGCATGAGCATAGATATCACTTTTTTTACGTTTATGATTACAATTTTTTTATTAATAAAAGTAAAAAAAATTATAATTACACACACATTGTTCATCATTGTCGTAATCATTAGTAATATACCAAAATTTCAGTAATTTAAATTATTCATCGGGAATTAGTTTAATATAAGGTATACCAAAAATATTTAATACTTACTCTTGAAATTACTTAAAAATGTTTTCACCAAGTAGTACTTTGACTACTTTTACTTGAGCATTACTTTATTGCATCAAGATAAATATATGGCACCAAATGAGAGAATCCTAGTGAACGGTGGACCTTCTTAGAGAAGATATGATTATGATTTTCTTTTATGGCAGTCAATTTTAAAAAGTACATGATTTTAATTTTCCACTCAATGCTTGTCATACATAATCTCAAGGAGGAGAAATGATTTACTTTGAGGTCACATCTGCAATTACTTAAGCTGAATAATCACTTGGAGTTATCAATCAATTTTATATGCTAGTTGTGTGGTAGACAACAAAGAGGAAAACTGTGGTGTAAAACTATTCTCAACTTTTCCAAGGAAAGAGATTTTTTTTTTTGACTAATCCTTACCGACAAAATTTTTGTAGCTAATTTTATGGAGAATGTTGTGTGTAATTCTTTTATTTTAAATTATAATACTCATTATTTTTTTTATAATTTTTAAAATAATACTAATAAATCATATTAACTAATTTTCTAGTAAAATCATTGAAAGAATAGAATTTTTTCGAATAAATTTTCAAGGCAAAGTTCATGAGTTGTTGACAAAAATTGAGAAGAAAATAGTTATCGGTATTGTGTCATATATGTCGTGCCAAAAATTAAATACATACTCATAAAACTAATGAATTCAAAAAAAAACTTCACTATCTTTACTTGTTTGATACTTTCTTCCTCACCTCAACCTCTTATTTATAAAAAAAAAAAAGAGATTCAAATATCAAAATTTTACGGCTACAAAATCTTCTGCAAATTCTTAACAAAATTTTGATTGTTGGCCGACAAAATTGACAAACAGAGAGCGATGGCAGACAAAATTGGCAAGCGATGCAGCTAGAGAATTGACTTGGATACAAACCCATCAATATCAGGCAATACCCTACATTTCGAACAACTAGAAAAATGGTACAATTAATGATTTGTACTAGTTTCAAATAATTTACCTCGTCATTTCGATTTGTTTTAGGTCATTGATAATACCAAACGAAATTCCGGTAGACAAGCGGAGGGTGGATTGAATTATAATTAAACAAAATCTAAATTCTTGTTATATCAAGTAGCAGATAAACTAAATAAAAACTTATGATGATTATGTTGTTAAAAGTCTTTTTGAGGCACTAAGAACTTATATTTTCTACTATGTTTTATCATGACTATGTACTAGACAATATAACTATATTATTAGCTTTTTTTTGTCTAAATATTATTAGCTTTAAACAAATATATTTTATGACAATAATTTAGTTCTTCTATGTATATTTTAATGAACCATATACGGTGTTGAAAAATTTTTATTAGGGATAGTACTATTAAATATCTCTATTTCATAAATTTTTATGAGTAATTTTAAATTTACAGTATCTATAAAACTTGTTAACATGGGCATGTTGGCTTATATTAGAGAATTTTAAGTTTTAGGATCCGTTTGAAAGTGCTATCAGTTTTTATTTTTTGTTATGTGTTATATGTGTCTGTTTTTATTTTTTATTTTTTATGATTTAATAATGGTATTTATTAGTTACTATTCTGTAAATAATACCATATCAATATTTTAAAAAAAGAGAATACATATATTTTAATATATTTTTTATTTTAAATAAAATAAAAAATATTTACCAAACGTACCCTTACCAAACTGTAGGAATATATACCCGAAGGTTTGACAAAATTGTAATCATTTCTTCCATGTATGACTGAAGTCATTTAAGCAATCTCCGTACAGTCCAATCTTAGGCGAGAGAGAAAGACTTGTAACCCATTATGTTAAGATGATATATTTCTTTTGATAGTCAAAATTATTTAAACATGATCGCAGATTGATGACCAAAATATCTGTTAAGATTTTTAGTATTGATTCATTTCGTGGACAAAGATAATTTACTTGTAATTTTAGTTTAAGTTATATTTTGGTCAAAAAATTTAAGATTTAAATTCAATGTATCAGAGTACAAGTTATCCAAACTACAGTACAAGCTTTTAAAGCACGCAAAGTTAAAATTTTGAAATGTTATATCTCTTTGCTCAGTGTCCATTCAAACTCCATAATATATGAATTCCGTATAACTTTTCGAGAGCAATTTGAGTATGCAGAGATCATGGCTTAAGCGAAGTCCACTCGAGCGATCAGAAATCCGCTTGAGCGATAGGTGAAATTTCTGCAGAAGCAAAAATTCAGAGAGTACTGCTAGAAGTCCGCTCGAGCGGTATGACAAAATTTTGATCGAATTGAAATACGCTTTTATCAACGTAGGTTAATTTTTTAAGACTCTTTAGTCAGATCTTTTCAGCCAATCAAGAAGTAGTTCTAACCTACCTTCTTAGTGATCAATACTATAAAGAGTCAAGAGAATTAATTGTTAGAGGTGATTCTGGAGTTGTAAAAAAAGATACAAAAAACATACAAAGAAGAGAAACAAAGAAGGTGAAGATCTTGATGATTATCTAAGTATACAATGTTTCTTCACAATTGATTTTAAACTTAAGCGAATCATATCGAGATCATCGTGAGAGGATTCTGAAGACAGAGAACGTCATGGAAATTCGGTATTGAAGTCGAAGTGCGGAGAGTAAAAACTCGAGGAGTCGAGCAAGTGGGCTTAGATCGGAGTTCGAGAAGATTCAAACGACAGTTATAGAGTTCAATTGTCAAAGGTTGTAAGTTGTACTTGTGTAAACTGTTTAACTTACTGCTTAACTTAATGCTTAACTTGTTGGACGTGATTTTTTTTCGAGTTTGAATTTTCACCATATATTATTGTGTCTCTTTATTATTGTTGTGTGATTTATGCACATTAATAATCACTTAGGTAAAAAGAACTAGATAAGTTTTTCTTAGGCCAATAAGTGGCCATAAGTTTTAATCTATGAAATTAGAATTTAATAATTGGTATCAGAGCAGGTCACGGGTTCGACTCCCCTGGAGGACATGCTATTTGCAAGCAGGTGATTGAGAGGGGGGGGGGGGGGGGGGGGGGGTCTCATTGTTAGGCGGATGGATGGCCAAGTCCAACATCCTGTCGTGTGCACGCAGTCAAAATGAGGCGCTAACTACTATGAATATTTAAGAAAATAAAGTTGTACCTTCACTAACAGCAATTGCTTTTGGTGCAGTGGTAAACGCTTAATTCTAAAAATAAGAGCTTGCATGAAGAAAGAAACACGTTGAAAAAACAAATCGATGAATCTATTATTCTCATTAATAAATTAAAGTCTAATGAGGTCACTTTGTTGAAAAATGTCTCTACATTGAAAAGAAATTACATGTTTCTATTGAGACTAATAAAAGTCTAGAGGGGAAGATATCTACACTTGAGTTTGACCTTGCAAAAACTAATAATACTCTAAAAAAGATGACTATAGGTTCCAAGAAAATCGACGAAATCTAGATGCTCAAAGAAGCACTCGCGATATGACTGGAATAGGGTATACACAGAAAGCTTCTCCATCTTTCCAACTGCAAATAAGCTAAATTTGGTTAAAACTCAAGATAAGTTTCTTATACATCCTAAAGGCCATACTATTAAATTTGTACCCACGTGCCACCATTGTGGTATCAAAGGCCATATTAAGCCTCATTATTCCAGGTTGAAGACCAAACACGTATTTCATAAAATTAACACCACACATGCACTTGTGAAGCATAATGTTAAGGCCAAATCTACTAGGTTTGTTCCTATATGTCACCATTGTGGTGTCAAATGTCATATTTTGCCACATTGTCACAAATTGTGAAAGGCCCCTAGGATATATGGATATGATCAACCTAAGAAACCAAATAAGAGGTTGAAAAATCAAATTTGTGTTCTTGTTAATCAGTCTAGAGTCTTGAATGATGAGTTAAATAGGATTAAATGTTGGTCAATGCCAAGGTAGGTTCCAAATAGATGGATTAACAAAAGAAACTATAGTGCCAAAGCTAAACCTAAAACACAACCCAAACCCCATGATATTTTTTTATAAACCTAAGACTGTGGCTATTTGGGTAAGAAAATCTAATTTACTTTTCTTGAACACCCCTAGAAAATCTTTAGGGGTAAACCTTCTTGAGTAAGGTCCGCGTTCATCATAGGCTAGTATTTTCTTCATGTCTATCTTTTAATCCTAGTTCTATAATATTTTTTTTTATGTTTTTTTGTGTTTTTGTTTATTTGTTTTTATACAAAAAAAATACAAAAATATTTTTATGACTTTGCAAATTTGAAGATTTCATAGCGTTTATGTTAAATATTATATGATGATAATTATACAAAGTATTTTATTAAACTGAACTAGTGTACATCCTTAGGTCCAATTTTCTACTCCTTGTTTGAATGATGATTTTCATGACCATGAACTTAGTGTAACATGAGCACACTTGATATTATTGATATTGTTTGTCCGCATATGTGATCGTATATTTTTATATGCCTTTTTTTATTATACTGATTAACATATACTAGACTGACTTATTGTTAGCTTTCCATATTCAATGTTGGTGGTATTTTTTACATCTTCTATTATCATTAATTCTACTAACATTGAAACTCCCTTTTGAAAAAAATAATTTCAATACACTTAAACCTTGGAAAAGGCTACCTTTGAGTTTGTGCAAAGCTACTATTGACTGAAATTAGAGTAATATCTTTATGAATTAATAGAGATGACTGCCTATTCATTTGTGTGAAAACCACTATTGTTGTCTTTTGAAGTGCACATTGGAGAGATAGGGTGAAAAAATGATATGATATTGAGGGAGAGTTTTTATTGCTAGCCGTTTCCATATCCATTAAACATGTATGAGAGCTAATGTGGTTGGACTTAAAGTTATGTGATGATCTTCAGAAATCCAATGTGATACAGTCATTTATATCACAACTAGGATTTGAACAAATATTAATATTCATTGAGTACATTTTACACACATTTGAAAATCTTCATGAACTTCATCATCTTAAAATGAATTATTTTGAATTTTACTTTAGCTCCCGCACTTGGCTCTTGTTTAATATCTATGAGCATGATTTGATTCAAATGATTTTGTGCATGGACACCATTGAAGTTCTGATAATTTGTACAGTTAATTTTTTTGGGCCTTTGTTGACTCTATTAGGGAAGTCTTTGGTTTTTAGAATTCTTTACCCCTAAGTACCCCTTATTTATATTTGTATTTTAATTCTTCTCTTTTATGATTACTTTGTGTTTAAATTTGTCTTTGTCAATTCATGACAAAAAGGGAGAGAGAGAATAAGATATGTTTTGTTGAGGGGGAGTATATTAACTTGAGGAAAAAATTGTGATATTGTTTGTGTTTACAGTTACTACAGTTTTATATATATTTTTCACAAATGCATTTTATAAGGTTATTATTTCTAGATGTGCAACTACAAATTTAAAAATTTATCTGATTTTATTACATTGTACAACTCATCGTTTTAGTTGATTAAGTTTATTGGGTTAAGAGTTGTAATGATTTTGGTTCGGTGTTTAAGTTTTGTCATAGAATTGCCAAAGGAGAAGATTGTTAAAATTTTTAGTATTGGTTAATTCCGTGGACAAAAACACTTTGCTTGTAACCTTGGTTCAAAATATATTTAGGTCAAAAAGTATGACATTCAAATTTAAGCTATCAAAGTACAAGCTGTTCAAGCTGTAATACAAGCTTTTAAAACACGTAGAGCTGAAACTTTGAAACGCTATATCTCTTTGTTTAGGTATCCGTTCAAGCTCCATAATATATGAATTCCATGTAACTTTTCAAGAGCAATCTGAATATGTAGAGATCATGGCTCATGCGAAGTCCACTCAAGCGATAAGAAATCGGCTTAAGCGATAGGTGAAAATTTTGTAGAAGCAAAAATTCAGAGATCACCGCTTGAAGTCCGTTAGAAGTCCGCTCGAGCGGTGTGACAAAATTTTGTTCGAATTGAAATACTCTCTCATCAAAGTAAGTTAATTTTTTAAAACTCTTTAGCCAGATCTTTTCAGCCAATAAAGAGGTAGTTCCAGCCTACCTTCTTGGTGATCTTAGGGATGCTATAAGAGTCAAAATAATTAATTGTTAGAAGTGACTCTGGAGTTGTGAAAAAAGATATAAAAAATATAGAAAGAAGAGAAACAAATAAGGTGAAGATCTTGATAATTATCTGAGCATACATTGTTTCTTCATCATTGATTCTAAACTGAAGTGAATCATATTGAGATCGTTTTGAGAAGATTCTGAAGACGAAGAACGTCATGGAGATTCGGTGTTGAAGTCGAAACGCGGAGAGCAGAAACTCCAGGAATCAAGCAAGTAGGCTTAGACCGGAATTTAAGGGGATTCGAACGGCAGTTGTAAAATTCAATTGTCAAAAGTTATAAGTTGTACTTGTGTAAACTGCTTAACTTAGTGCTTAACTCGCTAGATGTAGTTTTTTTTCGAGTTTGGATTTCTACAATATATTGCTGTCTCTTTATTATTATTATGTAATATATGTATATGAATGATCACTTAAATAAAGAGAACTAGATAAATTTTTCTTAGGCAAATAAGTGGTAAGTCTTAATTTGTGAAATTAAAATTTTTCAATATCAAAATCAAAGAGTGATTCATTAAGTCAGAAAGCAATTCCCCAATCACAATCAAAACAAGTATTTTCAAATACTTAAAGACAGGCCTTGGCTAGCTCTGGGCATGCTTACAACTTGCGTATAGAAAAGAAACATTTAAGCACAATAAAAAAAGATTGAAGAACATAGATCATTTCAAGACAATTTAGATTTTGCCTCGCGGCCCAAGCTTGGGTGGGAGTTGGGGACCCTTCGTAATTGGTAAGAGGTCCGGCGAGGCAGTGGCGCTGACATAAGCAAGGGCGGAACCACCACCCAATATCAAGAATTTGAGCAGTAATCCTCTCTTGGTGAAAGGAGCTGCAAATGTCTCAAAGAATTTGCTCTGTAAATTGCACACAAATTTGTGAAGTTAGAAAACCTCATTCACACTGTATCCCTAGTGTTGGAAAACAGATCCTTCAGTTTTTTCTTCAAGATTTAGAAGCCATTTTTTTTTTCCCTGCCTTGCTATGTGTTTCAACATTTTATGAAAACCATGCTTTGAGTAGTGCTAATACATGCATTTGCTCTCTTCTGAATTTAGTAACAGTTGGAGGTATTTGAATGTGACATTTTAGTAGCTTCTGATTTAAAACTTATAGCTTTTTTAAATTATATTTGGCTCTTCACTAAAAAAATAACTTTTTAAAACTAGTTTAAGCTTGAAAAAGTCATTTAAAAAAATAATTTTTTAAAACTAGCTTAAACTTATGACTTATTAATTTTTTAAGTAGTAATCCAAACACTCTTTTCCATTTGTCCCTACTAAATATTACTGAAGTTGTAATGAAAAATATATGCATGTCATTAACCCTTCATTATTTAGCCAAATAAACGTTACAATCCCAATTCACAACTCTCTATTCTAATATTAAACAAAAATGCTATTGCGCATTTAGTATTTTATTTATCTAACTATGCTCTTTCCCATTTAGTATTTTTTTTATCTAACTACTATACACTACTATTTTAAAAGGTCAAAATTTTATGAAAAAATAAATTTATTAGGATATTCAATAAGAGAGCTAGGATCGAATGGTTTGTTTGAACTGGGTTTAAAACCAAACTCCTCTTCATCTCAAAAATTTTTGTATCCACCCTGTTAATAGTATCCTAGACACTTGGTTATCTAAATCTTAAAATCTCCTCTTAAAATTTTGAACACTAACGAGTTAAATTGAGATTAAATTTTTTATAGCGATATAATTTTTTATATACAACTTTTGTAAAAAGACAGTGTCCCCTTTTTTCGTATCTTTAACATAATTATTTTTTTTATTAAAAAATATTAATTAAGAAACAATTTCGTCTAGCATTTCGTATAAATTTCACCCCACTAAACAAAAATCATGAATCTACCCTGTTTGTGAAGTTAGAAAACCTCATTCACATTGTATCCAAGTGTTGAAAAACAGATATTTCTGTTTTTTTACAAGATTTAGAAACCATTTTTTTTGGTCCTGCCTTGCAATTAATGTGTTTCAACATTTTAGGAGCTAGTTGGGAAAACCCTGCTTTGAGTAGTGAACACGATGGAAACACAATTCTACATACTAATTAAATTGATATGCGATAGATATATATATATATATACTGAGAATATATCAAGGGTCATATTACCTGGAGGGGGTTGTATGGTGAAGGTGCATCTGAGCCGTACAAGTCCCACTGGCCAGTGGTGTTGCCCAAGTCCTCCAAATCAAAGTACACACTCTTGTCGCCGTATTTGGCCACCACGGCACCAGCTCTATAAACATAAAACTGGTAAGTTCTGCTGATGTTTACAGAAGTTTGATTATTGAGATATATATATATATATACATAGGTATATATATAGGTTTATGAAATTTTTGTTACCTATAGCTGGTGGGTCTCAAGCTCTGGCGAGATGGCTTGAGATGGAGCTTAGTGCCGGCAAGGGAGCTTCCAGAGAGGCCCTTGACGGCTGTGGGTTGCACGGCAGCGAAGGTTGCTAGAGATGCCATGGCCTTTCCGTCCAAAGTCCAAACTAAACAGCTACTGTTGCTCAAGTGAGCTATTGACTGTGTGTGGATGGGTTTGTTATATTTTGGTTTTTGATCGTTTTCCTGGCACTTGGGTCCCACGTGGCGAACTGGGTATCTTTGGAGGGGATATGAGAACCCCTAGGAGGTGCCACGTGGATAGGAGATGGATAACCCTATCCCTCTTAAGATGGATGGTGAACGATTGAAGCTTAGCAATCAGCACCAGGTGGACGAGTTCAAGTTCGATCCTTAATTTCTCGCTCTCCTTTGTGTGCAATTCTCATTCATATAATAAATTTATATAATATGTGCAGAGTCATCCATCATTCATGCATAAAGTTGATATGATTAGTGTAGATTCGTGCTCCGACTTTTTTTGAAAACACAAATTTAATAATAGAAATATAAATATAAAAAAAATTGGGAGTTTTTCTAATGGGTGAAGAAGCCCCTTTCAGGCTTGCTGCACCTTCTTCTATATTTAGATTAGGAAAATATTTTTCTTCTAAAATAGTGTGACAATAATAATATTATAATTAAGAGTCATTATGATAGTTATTTTATTTTAAAATAAATAGTTCTTATTTAACTACATAATAAATTTTATATAAATTTTTTTTATTTATATAGCATTACTCAAATTGTCTGATAATTACACATATATTGTACCAAAAATAAGACGGAAGCCAATAGCACAAGGAGACTACACATATATTGTACCAAAAAATAAAGAGGAGACTAGACATATGGACTTGCACACAATTAACGTACGGGTATGGTTTTTGTTTTTTTTGTTTTGTTTTGTTTTCTTTGTGCTCAAATGATCTTGTCTAAGATCAATTCATGATGCACTGCAGATTATCACGGCACTGTCTAGTTTAGATAGACAGTTCTCATATGTGGTCATGTGATTGAAGAAACGAGAGGTTGGTTGCAAGTCTTCTTTTTCAGAAAGTATTCTTGTGTTCACCGAGAAGAGAATAGTATTGTTCATGCTTTAGTAAGGCTTGTGATGAATTTTTATGGGGAGCATTTATGGATGGAGGAAGTTTCTGAATCCATCTATCCTCTTTTGTTTATCGATATTTTGGTTGTCTTAATAGAATTTTATTCTATCAAAGAATAAAACTAGAAAAACAGTTAGGCTATGTGACAATCTCGTCAAGACACTATGCTTACAATACTATCAGCAAAAGGAAACAACGCACAATAAGACTTAATCAAGAGTCACACAATAATTTATCAAGTTATAAATATGCACTCATAAAACTGCAAAGTATAAACAGCCTCAACCAAAAATAACAGAGAAACTCGAACGCACACGAAAAAACTGGAACCCATGCGCTTGCATGAGGAGGACGAGCTCTTACCGCACCTTCGGTACCGCCGCAGCCCAACTACATCAGCTAGTGCTCTCGAAGAGTCCTCTCCCATTTGAAAATATTGTGAGCGAAGTAGCGATTGGCGAAGAGCCCTGGGAGTTGGATTTCGTGGTATACAATGAAAAATGTTATCCTTTTAGCATTTGTATACAAAATTTTAAATTAAAATGTTGTGATAATGATAATTTTGTAATTAAAATACATCTTAATAAATTTTTGTTTTAAAGTGATAAGCTCATAATTCAGACACATTATTCTGAATATAAATTTTGTATAAATTTTTTGAATGTAAAACATTATTCGCGATTAACCATCAATGTTGCCACATCAAATACGCTCCAAAGAAATGCTTACGTGTCAATATCAAGGATGCACCTCAATTGCTAGGGAGGACAACAGGGGAGCAAAAAGCACCCCAAAAGCCCAATAATCCAATCCACGCATCATAAACAGCCTTCTTCTTGTTCTACTCTGAAAACAGAACAGACACAAAAAGAAATGTCCCTAACCTCCTCTCTCCTGCAACTCCCACTCTCCCAATTCAAATCTCTGAACCTCACCACACCATTCCTTCATGGGTCCTTACCAACCACCCTCCTCCGCAAACCCTCTTCCTCTCTCTCTCCTCCCATCCCACATTCCCACACTCTCCTCCCTCCAATCCGAGCCATGAAGTCACTGCAGGGCCGAGTCGTGTGCACCACCAACGACAAGACCGTGGCCGTCGAGGTGGTCCGCCTCGCACCTCACCCCAAGTACAAGCGAAGGGTCAGGAAGAAGAAGAAGTTCCAAGCTCACGACCCGCAGAACCAGTTTAAAATCGGGGACTCTGTTCAGCTCGAGAAGAGCAAACCCATTAGCAAGACCAAGACTTTCATCGCCGTTCCGCTCCCCTGCAAGAATGTGCCAAAGCCGAAGGAGGTCGTACCTCTGGAGCTTGGACTTCCGCTCGAGTCTCAGCAAACTTAGAATGAGCTATGTGTGATTTTGTCTTTTGAAGTGTGACTATTCCTGATCTTTATTATCTGGCTCTGTCTGAATTTAAATCTTCTTCAGTGGATTCAAATTCCAAATGTTCAGTAATTTGGGGATTGTTTTTAACTGTTATTGGTTCATCACTCAGTGCAGTTTGCTCATGTAATTAGAGAACAGGTTTAATTAGCTTGATCCTTGAGGTGATTTTCGATAGTTAATAGAAGCTCTCACTGATTCTAGTAATTGGATTAGGCACCCATACAGCAGAAATGTTTTCGGAAAATTTGTTGTGAAACTGCAATCCAAGTGTTTGTGAATTTGCCTCTGAATAAATTTGGGTGTTTAATCGCTGTTAGGCTCCGGAAACCTCTCTAGAACTTCTCTGTATTAAAATTCCAATGTTTAAGCTTGCAAATTGCAATGGGTATTATTGTTCTTGTCATTTCTCCACTCTGATTTGTGTATGCTATGGAGGTTTCCAAGTATTCACCGTTTTGCACCAACTAGCAATAAAGCTTCTCTATGGTTGTAAATTGAGAATTGTGGTGTTGAAATTTCTCCCCCAAGTGCTTTCTCACACTAGTTGACTGCTAAAAGAGATTTTCCAATTCCTTCCTTCCCCAGTATGCTGCACAGACATCTCAATCCATTAGTAGGGCATTGACATGGAAGCTGTGGATAGTCCAGTAGATGATTTGGAAGCTGGGAGTTCATTAACTCGAAAATAGGGTGACTTTTGAAGTTGCTTAAGTCATACAATCCTCAAGTTATAGTAGCATATGATCATTACCACCATTACAACACATGCATCAACAGGTTTGATGCAAACTTTTATTTCAAGTAAACCTTCCTTAAGGCTATAGTTGTAAGAATGATATACAAGCCTTACCATTGAAACCATAGCAAGGATTTAAATAGAAGAAATGGCCTGACAGAGATCCAAACTCTGGCCTTCTTAAATTTTTGCTCAAGAGATTGATCAGGACAATCAGTGAAGAATTTTTATTATTAGGCGTTACAAATTCATTTTTTTCTCCCTTTGCCAAACCTTTTTCCTATCTACCAACTTACTAAGGGTTTTTTATGATCTGCATCGCATGTTGTGGAGGTTAGAGAAAGAAAAGGCGGAGCTTCGAAGTCAACACCATTCCACATGAAGCATTTATTCTATCTTTTCTTTTCCTTTTTTTTTCTCGGAATAATAGGCCTTTTTTCTTTTTCTCATACTTTTTTAGGGAAAAGAGAAAGAGGGAATGAAAAAATAAATAATATATTTTATTTTCTCTTGCTTAAATAAGGTAAAAAAAATAATAGAACTAGTTAAAAATCAAGGAAAAGAAAAATAAAATATGATGATGTATGATAAATCAATCACTTATAAAAATAAAATAAAAAAATAAAAGAAAAATAAAAATGACACCTTAAATAAATTAAGACTTGAGCCCTTCACTCCTTTTCATAGTATAAAATGAAAAAAGCATATATGTATTAATTTGGTTTGCAGGTTCTTTTCCTTTTCCTCACAAAATCTAGAAAGTATAAAGCTTAGTAGAATTGAAAAAAAAAAAATAAAGAGAGCGGAAAATATATAGGCGAATAGAACCGCCAACAGGGTGGAGAGAACGACACTTTCATCCGTGTGTGTTGTCCATCATTGTTGGAGGAGAAGAAAAGGCGAAGAAGAAGAAGAAGAAGAAGAAAACAGTTATACGGTTTTTTTTTTAATTTTTATGTAAAGACGTTTATCATATCTTCAATTAAAACAACAGGAAGATCTAAATTCAAAAAAAATAAAAATAAAAATTTCTTTGCTCAAGAAATAAAAAAATTTAAATACTAAAACCTTAATCAATCTATGAACTTTACAATTAGTTGGTCTTTATCTATCTAAGCAAAGCTAATAACAATCAACCATCTTCACACTGCAAGCTTGTCTTTATATTTTGTAGTGTGCATGATATAAGAGTGTTGACAGACTCCACAGACTCCATAGTCAGTTTAGCTGTGGGAGAGGTATTGGTGAGGATCTGAAATGCTATGGTGAGCAAAGATCCCCCTTCTGTGCTCTTCTCCTCCGGCCGTGAAGTGATCACCAATGGCCTCGACTCGACTCCGTCCGGGAGAATTGAAAAACCTGAAGGCAGTATGGCGGTGTTGCTGGCGTCGCAACCCGTCATCACTGACTGCATTCCGGGGATGTCCACCGGAGCGTAGACCACCATGGATTCATAGGCATTGGTGCAGCAATCTTGAAGTATCCACATACTGTTCTCTTTCGACTTCATTGTCTGAGATTATGAAGAGCCAATGCAAATTAGAATTCCTCTAGTTTATGCTCAATTTGGCTGGATCATTATTGCCCAAATGAAAAGCAGAAATGGAAAATATATGGAAAACCGAAGCGTGAGAGGTGGCCTAAAAATATTATGGGAAATGAGAAGCCTTGGGTAATATAAAATTAGACATAATATTTTTACAAGAAAATTTATTGTGAACATTAAAAAAAGCAATATAAAGTATAAAAATACTTTTATGATAGAGTAAAATACTAATACAATACAATATTTATCGAAATTAATCAAAACAATTTTACGTTATTGTTAAAAAAAAATAAGATCTGGGAGTATAGAAAATACCAAAAATTTTAAGAAGCTAGTTTCTAGACGATATCCATGACAATTTTTAAAAGATTTAAATAAGTTTCTTTAAATGATGTAAGATTTTTCGAAACATCTCGAAAAATTTTTTAGAAGTTTTTTTTAAAATTTCATAAAAGCGAGTTTTTTTTTTTAAATTTCTTGAAAGTTTTGTATCCATTCTAAATACGAGTTTTTTCTTCTACTAGAGTTTTCCGGTAACTATGGGCTGAGCAGAGAACTCACTTGGATTGTGACTGCATTGCCTCGATCCTGTCCTTTGGCCAGGTTTGCAATGGATTGCACTGGACCTCCATTTGACATTATGTCCCACTAGAATACACAACCAAACTCCATCAACACAACAATTCATCACTGATATATATATATATATATAGTGTCTATTGCAGAGATTTGGAAAGTAGAAGAACCTCTTTTCGATGGGCTTCATCTCTGAGGAAATCGAACAGGACATGGTGAGATACAGGCAACCATACAGATGAAGCTGCACATAGGATCACCCCGAGAGGCTCTCCCGGGTCGTTTAAGTTCTTCCTAGAAGCCACCCTTATGTCATCTCCTGTTTTGCTCGAGACCTTGGTCCATGTATGGTAGCTTGAGGCTCCAAGAGCGCGGCAAAAGCTCCATGTCATTCTTTGTGCCAGTTTCAAAATGCTTTTCCTCCCCGCCAGCGTTGCAACACCTATGAATCAGTAGCGAGAGTGAGTGAAAATTTAGAACAAAAACAGAGAAAATGGTGAAGACTTATTGTTGGCTTACCACTTGAATCTTTAGTTGGAACATTTGTAGCCATGAAAAACACAAGCCGCTCGCATTGCTGCTGCAATGTTGCAATCCAATGCCTTGCGCCAAAGGCTATACCGCTATTAACTATTGCCCGATACATGGTGGGAACAATAGTTTTCTGGCATTCCAAATGCTCTACCCATATCACCTGAGAATCATTAAACATTGAAATAAACTCTGTTAGATGCATTAGGAAACCAGAACGGATTGATCTGATATTGATATGGTCAGAGACTTTATTATTCTACTGTATTTAAAATTTGAATTTATGAAAGGAAAAGAAAAATGAGAGAAAAAAAACAAGAAAATGAGAAATTCAAAATCCTTATTTTTTTTTTTTGTTTTAACTTGAGGGAAGGAAGAGAAAAGAAGGAAAAGAAAAGAAAAGAGAAAATGAGGAAAAATTATTTTTACTTCTTTGTTTGGTTTTAAAAAGAAAGTGAAAGAAAAGAATAGAGAGAAATATTTAAAGTTTTTCCTTCCTTTTCTCTCCCTTTTTTCTTCTCTTTCCTTCCCTAAGTTCCAAACATGCTATTAAAGTCTTTTACTCTCTATTTTCTCTAACAATAAAATATATGTAATTTTATATATTCTTTCTTTTTCTTTTTGTAACATTAAATTCTTAATCCAAACACAGCATTAAAAGATTTCAAAGAAGAAATTGCATGTTGAGGTTTTGCACATGTAGTTACCTTACAGTGGCCATTTGATTTATCCTCGATGATGCAACCTGATGGACGTTTTCGACATTTTACAAGGGATGCATCAATGTGATCTTCAACTTTGTCCACAGATACATCAGCAATTGCCCACTGATCAGCACTCAATTGTTTGCAATATCGGATGAAATACACCTCTCTTGTTGGCACCATTGGTGTGAGCATTTGCAGCTCTGCAAACATCTGCAACCAATACTAATTTAAGAATCTAATGCAGAACTTGAAGTCCTCTCTCTCATATGGGTATCACATATTAGCAGGGGCGGAGCCACATAGGGTTAGAAGGGCAACTGCCCTACTCAATTTTTTAGAAATTCTAATTTTACCTACAATTTTTGAAATTTTTTTCAATTTGCTCTCTTTGAGAATTTATAAAGGGTACTTACACTTTATTTCTTTCTTATTAGAGGAAAAATCACATGACCCCCTTTTGATTTAAAAATGAACACATAATCTCCTTATAATTTGAATTTAAGTGTAAAATGAATGAAAATTATTAAAGTTAATGATGATTCTATCATAGGGATATTTTCATAATTTTCTCTCTCTAAAATAAAACATCAAAAAATAGATTTTGCCCTTTTAGGTCAAAAAAGGTGGTAAAGTGTGATTACTCCATTTATTAATCTCCCCTATCTTTTTAAAAAATCTACTTTGACCTACAATTTTGAAAATAACCTTATAAACATTTTATAGTTATACGGAAGTCAAGTGTTGATATTGTTGATTGTAAAATAAAACATAAAAAATTCATTCTTACAAGAAAATTTTATAGAAAACTCCACCAGAACGTTGTGGCAACAACAATTTTAAAATTATGAGCCAAAATAATTGATATTTTGGTCTAAAACGAAAAAATCACAAACAATCACATCATTTTATAAAAATTTTGTAGTCGGGTTACATAGCATTACTTTCAAAAAAAGAAACTCTAGATTGTGAATATTTGTTGCCCCTCTAGAAAATTTTCCGGCTCCGCCACTATATTAAAGACCATGAGAATGATTATAGAGGTTACTCACCAATTGAACAGCACCACTCTTGTTAGGACCTTCTCCATTGGAGATAACATCGACAGTAGCCGCTTTCGATATCAAGCATGGAAACATCTCCTTCCATTGATTCTACCAAAAACAATCGAAGAATGTTACAATTAGAAAAACCATCAAAATAAATAAATAAATAAACCATCAATGTTTCTTTTATCTTACCACATCCATGAAACTTTGAACTAGCCGTGGGAGATCCACAAAGACAACTCCAGTCTCTCTCGAGGCCTCAATAGACCTCTTCGGCCGGCCATTGCTGGAATTTTCAACTGCAAACTCTTTCATGTATTCATCGTAATTAAGTATCTCACGGCCAGTCTCAACGCTACGAACCCAAAGCGGATCCCCAGCAGTAGCCATCTTTGTAAGCTCTTCCATGGCTTGATTAACAATCTCCAGAATTCTCGACTTCTCTAGCCCGAAAATTCCACTGTAAAAATCTAAAGAGCTTCTATTCTCTTGGTCATTTCCGGCCGAGCATGAGGAGTTTGTAGGTGATGTTCCAGGTGGGTACTTTCCCACAGTTGCTCGAAGCTTTTCAATCTACATATCACCCAAAATTTCCAGTCATGAGCGAACAAAATTTTTATTTATTTCTATCTGCCGAAACGTTTTCGTTTTCAAAAAGACTGAAACGAAATACTATTATTTCTATCAAAACACACTATTAATATAGAAAAATGTAACAAAACACAGTCCAACATAATAAGTTTTATCAATACAAATTTAAAACATTTTATAAATCTTGTACAATTTTTATAAAAAAAGCTATAAAAGATAATATTTTACTAAAAAGATAATGTTTTGAAAATATTTCGAAACGTTTCCGTTTCGTAAGCAACCGAAGAAGCAACTAATTAAAACGAAATTTTGATCTTTTTGTTATGAGACAATATTAGCTGAAAACATAGCAGCATATCATCTTAGTTATGAAAATTTTTCGAACCTCGGCTTTGAGTCTGGCATTTTCGATTCTTAGCTGCTGTTCCTCTGTTGCTACAGAGGCATCCCTGCTAGACGTAGCGAATCCACAATTGGGACAAGCAGCCTTCTTAATCGTCTCTCTCAAGCTCTTGTTTTCGTCTCGCAGTTTCTCCATTTCATTTTTCAATAAAGAATTTTCATGGCGCTCCTGTATAGCCTGCCATAGCCATCCACTGCCCGTTATACATATAAAATTCAAGAATTACCAGAAACTGAGAATACTAATTTTAATTTTTACGATACCTTGATTTGGGTTCGACGATTTTGAAACCAGAACTTCACTTGTCTAGGAGCAAGGCCTAATTGCTTGCTCAGTTGCTGCCTTTGCTTCTCATCTGGGTGTGGTGATTCTTTAAACAGCCTGGGATAAGGTTTATTTTTCATAATGAGACAAGTGAAATGTTAAACAAAGCAGGTGAAGAACACATAATTTAACGTTTCGTTTGGAACTCAAATTTTCAATTAAAAAAGAAAAAAAAATATCAAAAACAAAAAAACAAAAATACCTTTTTATTTTATTTTATTTTTCTTCCTCTTTTTCTTTTCTTACCAAAAATTCGAATTACAAACGAAGCGTAAAGCTTTCTCTGTATATTTTTACTGTTCTATAGCTATCTTGACATGTTCTTATGTGGATTTAAATGAAAACTGAAGTTTACAAGAACTTTTGAAGTTGGCTTTAACTTTTTAATCTTGTTTCCTGGAGCTGAGTCATAAAATAAGAATCTTTTTGGGAGTGCTTTATGAATGATAAAGGGTTTCTCTTTTAGGATGCCGATGAGTACGGATTCACATACGAAATCAACTGAGTCTAACTGAGTTCATACCTCAATGAACTCCGAGTTAACGATTCATGGATTAATTAACGGTCCTCAAAACCCAGAATGAGAACCGAGTTTATTGACATCAAACTATGCACCTACAGCATTAATGAATATAATTTGCATCTTTCATGACTCAGCTGCTATGAGTCAACTCGGGGCACTAAATCCATTCCAATATTTCTCTAATGCGTATGGAGATATATATACCAAAAAAAAAAAAAAAACAGAAGAGAACTCACGCTTCCATTTCTCTGATTTGCTCTGCAGTGTGTCTGTGATACTTCTTTCTCTTCTTTTTCTTGTTCTTATCGCCCTCTCCGTCGCCGTCGCCGTCATCGTCGTGCTCTCCGTCCATGTCGAAATCTTCGTCGGACCGTGATCTTGCAGGACCGGAATTCTCGCTGCTAATCTCCACCGTCTCCTCTCTTCGTCCTCCGCCGACGCTTCCCTCGTCTCCCTCCTCCACCTCCATATCCGCCGCCGCCGCTGCGGCCGCCCCATCCCGGAAAATCCCAGCCTTTTTACAGGAAATACAAAAACAGAGTTATTATACATACATATTCAATATTACATACGAAAACACAACCCAATGAAGCAATAACCAAGAGAGAGAGTTACGAGACTGAGGGAGAGAGCTGGAGAGGCAAAGAAGTCTTTGGTACGAGAAGTTGGAGGATTCGACATGTCCACGCCCATGGCAGTTTGGGTTGTGGCTGTCGAATGGGTTGTTTTATGGACGGGCAATCATGGTTGATTTTTTAGAGAGAGAGAGAGAGAGAGTGGGGTCTGCTTGATTTAAGGATATAAAACAAAGAAAGCAACTCACTGTTATCTCAGAAGAGAGAGAGAGAATGGAGGCTGGTAGAGTTGACCGTTAGATAATCTGGAGACTCCATTTTCGAAGACTCAACTAACTTTTAAGCAGTTGAAAGGCATGAAAGCTCCAACTGATTTTTCCTGCTTTCCCGCTTCGGCTTGGCTTCCAAGTCGGCTCGGCTCAACTAATCTTCTTCACGTTTTGAAATTGGGGCTAAGGGAGTGTTTGGATATGCACCTTTCTGCTGCATTAATATTAGACAGAGACCTTGGTTGCGACTTTGCATGACAAATTTGTCAGCACATGGTAGAACTGTTCCTCTGAAAATTCCTTGCTGTTTTTCATTAATTAAGTTATTTATTATTTTAAAAACAAAACATTATATTCATAACTTTAATTAGCTCTACGAAAAAAATATAAATATTATAACGTGAGAGAAAGGGTTTTCAATATGATTTGACAAAAATCTTTTCAAAAAATTCTTTTCATTTAACTCTCATTCTTATGACTAGTAGTTGCAATAAGGATTCATTTGGCAGTGTGTCAACTTCTAGTGAAATGATTCTTTAAAAAGAGCTTTCACATTAGTAACATAGATGACTTCTCCTAGAGAAGAGCATTTTTTTAGTAAATGAATTTCTCCTCTCATCCCAAAGAGCTTTTAGTATGCAATCAATCCTACAATAGGGTATTTCACCAATAAGATAAAGAATAATGCTACACAAACAGAATTTTTTATACAGAATAATGTAGTAGGTCCGTCCATTTCAAACCAAAATAGCTACTATTTTACTACTTAGGCTTATATTATCAGAAGGAAAATGCCATTCTTAAAAAAAAATTGTGTAGAAAAATTTACTAGAACACTGTGACCATGATAGTATTGTATAAAAATCTTAAAAGAACAGATTTTCATGAAATGAAATCTAGTCTAAAATAAGATTTTGTAACATCAATTTTAATAGGTCAAAATTTTACTTCCATTTTTTTTTTTTTTTTTTGTAATAGAGATATTTGCTTTATCTCGAAGGACAAATTTGATAATGGTCTTTCATTAGTATTCTTAATGTCTCCCAAAAAAAAAAAATAGAACAAATAAATACGTGGAATGGAAATCTCAAGTATTAATAAGAGAGTCAACACATTATTAAAAATCAAAACAAAGGAATAATATGATGCCAACTCAACTAGAAAATCTTAAACCTTCTAAATGCTTATTATTATATCTGAAAATTTAATTTTTATTGAAAATTGATGCAATTATTGCACACAACTTATTTGATCTCATCTTATCTTTTGAGTTTCAATTTCAAAGATGTGTCAATTTTTCATGAATGGAATGAAAAGGATGTGAATAAAAAATTAAAAAAAAAAACTTATGTCCAACTCCTCAGCTTTGGACTTCATCAATTAATACACAAAATTCTTATTAATTTGCATTTGATTTATTCAAGGATTAAATTGTCCCACCCAAACACCACATGGAGGAGGAGGATGTGAAATTGGTGGCTTTTTTCTTTTTTCTTTTTTGCTGATTAAAAAGGTGAGAAAAGGTGAAAAGAGACGACCAGTGTAATAACCTCATTTGAGCGTGACTATAGAGGTTTTCATCCACTACGGAATGTTCGATTTGAGCCATAACTATTGATCCGAGAAGAGCGAGTCCGTCACCACAGTCCCATTAAAGTATAATCAATATTTAGTCCATTATCAACAACATCTTATTTATATAATTACTATCGCAAGTAAGTTCGAACACGCTACCATTAAGAGAAAAGCGGTATTTTAAACTCAGTTTATAAATCCAACTCAACTACTACATGGTGGTGGCGGCTTTTATTTTCTATTTTGCTGCTATTGTTTTCCAGCAACCGAACAGATACATGTGGCACACGTGCAGCTAAGACTGTATGGGTATGTATGTTGGAATGGGAAGATCCAAACCAATCTGTCCCACCCATTTGTTTTAGTAAACAGTTGGCAATTGCATATAAAAATATTTTGGACAACAGATAATAACATACTTGTTTAAAAAAAAAATTATAATCAATTTTGTTTTTGGATCATGCACTAGTTATCCTTTGTTAAACATATATCCCAATTTGGTCCAAGACAGATAGATTCATTACTAATGAATTTTACTCAAAACAGTTTAAAACATACAACCTCAGATTATACAAAATTCAAAGATTTCTTTCCTTCTAAGTTTAACTTATGGGTCTTGCTAATATGTGTTTTAAGGACACATTATAAGCATGATTTGTTTAGTTGTACAAAGCGTTAAAATTTGTGTTTTTATAATTTTCAATACTAAAAATACAATTATCAACACTACGTATAATCAGATAAGACATACTTAAAATATGCCTTTAGAACACATGTTAGCATTTGCCTTAACTTATATATTCAATCTCAATTTTTGCAGAAATTGAGATAATAAAATTTGATGGATGAATTGCCTAAGATGGGAAGCACTATACGTTCACCTTGACTTCTATTATTGGTGAGCTTAAATAAACCTTAAATAAATCATCTAATATTACTCTAATAACCATGGGATCGACTTCCAATTTCTCCCAGGCTGCACTCAAACACGGGATTTATCATACCTCTCTTCTTCTGATATTAAATTTTTTTTTTTAACTTTTTAAAAGTATTTTTCTTTTTAAACGACTTTTTTCAATAAAAAGTCAAGATTTCTTTTGGGGGTTTTGACAAATAGCAATTCCAAAAGAAAATTATTTTTTGGTCAAAAGGCTGAAAAAGACCCAAAACAAATCTATGATAGTCGAGAGATTGCTTGTGCAAAAAGTAAATCGAAATAAGTAATTCACACAGCATATAAGGAATTAAATAATCTCACACGATAGAATAAGCAATCCCAGAATTTGAGATCTTAAATGAAATTATTAAATAATCTTCCATCAGATTTATAATCAAGAGAGGTACGGGTTGCTCCTTGGACTCGAGTTTACTTCTCGAAGATCTCGGGTTCGATTTCTGGCTGCTGCGCTGCACATCCGCAATTTATCTTTCACGTGTTGGCTGAGGACACTGCTGGCGTAGACCATAGATTAGTCTGAACGTTGGACGTTTTGGGTGTGGAATACTGTGGTTAATCAAAACAAAAAAAAAAAATTCCTTTTCATGATAATCTCATGGAACAACAAACATGACCTAAGCGAATGGGAATCACTCGAATCACAATGGATAGGCCAACTGGCTACCTTTTTTCGGCCTTACAAGAAAGCCCTATGATGACGATGAATTTATGCCATACTCCAATTAATATTCACACCAATGGTCCAAAATTTGTCGTTTGCCCATTTGCTTTTAATGATTGAACAGACCCACAAGCCGACTAAAATTATCCAAAAATTTTATATATACAACATTAATCAATAATGGGAAAGAATAGAGAAGAGAAATCAAAAAAATTCTATTAACCCTGAAAGACAAATCAATAAAAAAATATTTCAATTGATTCTTTTTTCTCCCCAATTGGCTCATGAAGAATGCTCGTATTATTTAAGTGTCTACCCAAAAAATGAAATGTCTCTCCACTGTATTTAATGCATATCTGCGCCGAGCCATATGTATTCAAGAACTTGGCTAGCTGAGCCAACGAAGAAAGGTTCAAGTCAAAACGTACTTTCATAACTGATGCTCAAAGACACGTGAACGTAGAGAGAGAAAGCTAGTTGACAACTCCAACTGTCCAACACTATCATCTATATATCTATCTATATACATATATATTTATTTAATGTTTATATAAGTGTCCGTATATCATTTATAGAGTTGAAAGTAGTGAATGCAATTAATGGGTTTGGCTCCAAGCTGCCTATAATATATAGTATTTTTTTTTCATCTTTTATAATCAAAATAGAGCTATGACTCTCCGCCCCTTAGATGGGTGAGTCATTTCTTTAGCTTGCCAACAAACTGAGACTTTGGGAGAAAATATATCCGAAAAAAAAAAAATCAGAATCCTAGGCAGCATCACATGTTCATATACAAAAGTTGCTATAGCGTTCATGACCTGGTCCTTCACATACATAATTATTTGATTTGATTTTGAAATTGCTCTGAACCAACAAAGCCAGCAGAGTCCCAGGATGCATTAATTTCACTTGACAAAGGTTGCCCTAAGGAGCTCAGTTTTCCTTGGATTCTAAAGATGCAACCTTTGCAAAAACAAAAGCATCTTATTTTTCCCAAGTCATGATGAACTGTTAACAAAATAGGTGCTCCTCTCCAAATGAAAGTTCTCTTCCCCGACAATTTTTAGATTCTCTAAAAAATTTGGAAGGACAATTTTGTCTATTCATAGTAAATTGCCGTAACTGTTAAATAGTATTTTGAAAAATACTAAAAGTAACCGGCAAGTGCTGACTAGACCCACCTTATCCACGATTGATGCTAGCAGACCTCGAGTGTTTTAAGTTCAAATTTTGCACGACTGTTGTACATTCAAAGTTGTGCTTAAAGCAGCACACAGAAAGAGGAGAGCCCTTATAACAAGCAACTAATCCATGTTTAAGCTTGAAACTTGTTTTTTACTCTTCTTTACCTGAATATTATTATTTCATTCTTAGTTCTCACTCTTTAAGTTTTTTTGGATGTTTTAGGCCAATCAATGATTCAAACGGTCATGACTCATGACATATTCCTATATTTTTTTTCTTTCATCTCCTACACTTCTGCATTGGTAGTTAAGAATGGTAGATACCATGGAGCAATCACATGCACCAAACAAACCCAAGAAATAATAGTATTGAATGATTTGAAGTTCCTTTTTGGAGCTGCCTCTACTTTATTAATGTTTCTTTAACCTTGTATCCTATCCTATGTGCTTCTTTTTGATCCATTAAGGAAAGCAAAACAAGAAGAAACCAATAGCAACTAACCAAAAAACAAAGAAAAAGGGAGAGTATATTTCTTGCTTTGTTTTCAAGTTTTTTAATGGTTTTCTTATGAATCAAGTTTTGAGTCTTGGAGCTTGAAGGGCAAAGATTCAAAAACTAGGGACAAAATTGGGGAAAAGGCACGGATATTTTGAAAGTTTAAATGAGAGGAAACTGAGAACAATTAATGGGATCATGAAAGGCAAAAAGCTAACAATCAAAAGGAAAAGGAAAAGGGGTCAAAAGAAGTATAATAACTATCAACCACTTTCAATGTATTGGTGTTCAGGAGAAATACCTGCATTTGCAACCGACATTAGAGAATTATCCATGAATACACCTTAGCAGGAAAATGGAAACAGAAAGAATATGTAGATTATAGAGATAACCCAGGAACTAAATTAACAGCAAAATACAGAGAGCATATGACATCAACAAGCTCCTCTTGTTTCAAGAGAATGATATGGGAAATTCGAGCACTAATCGCAAAATTTCCAATTAACAGCATAAATTTCTATGATTTTGATTTCTTCTCATTAAAACTTGGTGATGCAGCAGGCAAAGTATGAACTTTTTCTGTATATAATGGGTAAATAAAGATGACAATGGAAGGAAATGGCAGACACACACTGACCCACTCAACCATATTACTTCAAATATATGCTATAACAAAATTCAAATTAATTTTGTACAAGCCAACCCTTCAACCCTAACATTCATTATGCCTTTAACCCTATCCAACTTTCTTGTCCAAAACTAATTAGATCTTCTACTATTATCTATCAAAGGAGAAGTTAATTGCTCAAACATATATATCAATGAACACCTTCCAATATTGTAATTAGTATAGGCTAAGACAAACACAATGATGTTCAATTGGAAATTTCCAGTCACAAGCTAATGCAGAAATCCTAACACGGCACGCGACCCTCTGGGAACCGCCATGCCACGTGGCTAGTTTGGCGCATGACAATTGGAAAGATCATCAACTTTGGAATGCCATTGCACTGAAATCGAGTCAAGTAAGAATGCCAAACTGTGCTTTAGCACAACTAATATGAAAGTTGAAAGAGCATGTTTTTGAGGAGGGCTGCTGAAAGCTCTATCCATCCTAGGAGAGACAGTTAGTTGTTGAAGAGTAGATGAAATGGTGGTTTTGGAAGGCAGGTGAAAAGCTAGCACCAAACTATGCATGCGATGCTGAATGGATCATCATGAAATGGAATAAATGCTCATGAAATTATATGGAGGAGGTTTTTTAAAGAGACTTGATGAGTGTCTGTACACTATTATGTCACTCATTCATGAATGCCAATGCTTTACAATGAGTTCATTCAAGTTTCAAGGAGGGAGTAGATTCTCTACCTTCATTTGTCCCTTCTTAGTTATTGAACTAATTAAGAAATTTAATCCCCTCCCTGCTCTCTCTCTCTCTCACACACACAGCCACACACACACACCCACAGCCACACACACACACCCGCACAGATGACCACAGGTTAGTTGGAAAGGAAGCTGTGGCCACAAAAAATCCAAGAAATAAACTCTACTGATAGGTCAGTAAATCGAATGAACTACACAAATCAAATAATTACAAATCAGTACAACAGATAATATTTTCAGAAATACTGTAATCAGAATCAAATTAGACTAGAATCAGCTACTATTTACTTGCTTTCCGAATTAAACTTGCAAACATATTGTAGAGCATAAGCATCAAATTGCATCCATGAAATGTTAGTTGTCTTCAGGCTTGATGACAGTTTCAAAATACATCCAAAAGTAAATATGGTTTTCATGAGTAAAACATATTTAGAATATATCAGTCTCATTTTTATATCAAAGTTCTTCTGATTCTGTTAGGAAGAAGGGGGAAAAAAAGGAAGTGAAAAGCAATTGAGTACAGTTGGAGATACCGTTTACCAATGTTAGGCCAAAAGTGAAAATTGCACATCGTTAAGATCAATATAACAAGTTAAAAAAAAAATCATATCTTACAGATCAAGAAAAATATAACAAGTGTAAAACTTTAGAAGAATTGTAATCATCTGTAGTAAACAATGATGTTTCTTGGTAACATTTGCCATTTCCAACAAAAGGAGTAGTGTAGAATTTTGACAGTTCACATTGATGACCACAGAACGGGGAAGAAAATGAAAACAAAAATCTACCAGTCCACAGCTAACTCCCATTCCATATCATATGTGTCCATTTTATCTCCAATTTGAAATTTCTCCTTTTCATACGTAACGTGAATTGGATTTCACAAGTATGGTTAACAAGGAATGCACGTATCCTAAATTTTATGGTAAAGAATCACTTCTCAATTTATCTGCAGACTTACCTTAACACTGCTATACTATTTAAGCAATAACGTGCAGGAACAATGTCTTTAATGTCTTAAGAGTAGATGACACTCTGGAGTTTAAGAGAAAGTACACGAAGAAAGAAAGACAACAAAACACAATATTCAAGTAAAATTCATTGAGGCAACTAGAGATCATTCAGGGTAGATGCATGGCCAGAAAATCCAAACTCAAGATATGTAGACGCTAACCTCTAAGTGCAAAACCCATAGACTGACTAGAAAATCCCTTCTTTTTGCCTTTCTGCCACTTCCTTTCTCTTTTATCTTTTTCTTTTTCTGCTAAGAAAAGCCATTTCAACAAAATCCAAGATATCGTGCAACACTTATCAACTAAAAAAAAAGAAAAAAAATGATATCATGCAATTCTAGCACAGCCAACAGCATGCAATGAGCCCTTTTCAGATACTTGCCCTCATTTCTCATCTATAAACATAACCAATTGGCAAAAACACAGACTTGGTATTAGTGACAAACTTTTTCCAGAACAATGAGTGTCAAAGAATGAATGCTAAGTTGCTAAAAGTTAACAGAAACACATTTATCAAATTCTGGTCACTAATTCCTAATTGTCAATGAACCGGTGGCTGTTGACACTCATAACCACGGGGTTACTTGATGGGGTATATAAGCAAGTGGCAAGTGGCAAATCTTTGAAAGCTTTAACCATTTTAGAGAATGACATTTGGGATTCATCACTGTATTACAGCAAACTGTTTTCAAATAATCTGGACTCATGGATTTCACCCCAATCAATTTCAGGCTAGCATTGAAGAAGGTGGTACAGAATAATGAGGTGTATTGTTCCTATCTCACATTATATAAGACTTCAGATTATTTTAAATTAGATGTTGCAGTAATCTGAACTCATGATATTTAGTTAGCAAAAATCATATCATCTTCTAATCAATTAAATTTTTTTAGGTTTTGATAACTGCAAACTCATCTTTATATTCTGTCAAATATGAAGTAATGTGTGTGTGTGTGTGATACACATTATAATCCTTTGAGAAGTTGAACTTTGTGAGCTCGTCTTTAAGGAATCAAGCAAAAATTGCAAAAAAAGGCAATTCAAATTTCATATTCTTTTAGGATATTGGAAGTAGCACTAAAAGAATATCACAATTTGTCAATGTCGTTGCTGTCCATTATTCATTCCTATGTAAGTCTATGCATGAGTATTCGCATTGCAGCAGCAAAACAATCCAGCAGGTTGCACCACATATTTTGTAATGCAACATCAAAACTATCCACTAGATTGCACCATAATAAACAACAGGGTTGGACTGTTTTAAGTTATACATGAATAAGGTACATTTATCAAATCAGTGGATTAAGTTGCAGGAATTTTAAGAGCATACAGAAAGGTTTTCTGCTAATATGGATTCATAAACATCCAAATATATAACCTATATAATATTCTCTACCACAAAACCAATTCTTTACAAAAAGATTAACAGTATGGTCACTCTGAAGATTCTGATCCTATTAATGTTCAGAAAAGCTGCAGTCCCATTGCTTTTTCTTTGTGTACAAAGCGAGGTACCATCTGTTCTTGATTTTTGTGATCCACAGGATAGCCAAAAGAAATTAATTAACTTCAAAATGGAAAAAGATTCATGCTCGTTTCAGGCTAGAATTGATACCAGGTAGATAAGCTGCCACCTGATAATTATTATGCTGATTTCCTCCTCAAACATTAAAGGGAAGAACGATATATGACTTCAGAGCTTCAGTCCCATGCCTTTCAACATCTTCTATCACTTCTCAGGGTGTGAAGCCTGTGGCATTTCCAACTCAAGATTCCGCCCATAAAAGTTACCCTCACCAAGGTTAATGGTGGATTTTCTTCCAAGAAGGAAAGCAGTGCCCCCATAAAAAATGGCAAGACCCCATGCTGCAATCTCGTAGCACCAGAAGGGGGGCAGGGAGCAGCTACTCCCAAGCAAGAGGGTTGAACCAAGAAACAGTGCAAGGTGACCAAATATGACAGCAAAGACAAAATTGAGAATGGATAGACTGCATACCCCAACCTGCACAACATTTTTTTGCTTGGAACGGTAAAGTTTATTGAACTGCACAGAGGGGAAACTCTTTACCCTCATACATCACAGGAAGGAAAAACTTAGGGAAAATCACCTCAATTAATATTACAAAACAAAGAAGTACCTACTTTGGTGCTCACCAATTAAACACAAGTAGAACATAAAACCTTTGTTCACACATGCACTACCAATCTTCCATCGCACCCTTAAACATATCATCTATAATAAGCTCATTTTCTAACCCATTTTACTAAAAAGTCCCCAATTCTAAAAAAATTGCCATGCAAGCTGAGTATCATTTGCACCTGTTAAGCTGGCAAATCTTCCTTAACATATCTAGCAGTCTCAAATATAACTTAACCTCATATTGAAACCATTCTCAAACATTCTTCAATGTTTAAGGTTGCAAAAACTATTCTTCCTTTGTGGCTAGAAAAGAACAACTTTGAATTTATTACCAGCCCACCAAACATTTTGATCCCAAGATATAGGACATTTTTTCTTGTCCACATTTCTTCATAAATTGAAACTAAATGTCTTCACTAAATATAGTTCTCAAAAAATAGAAAGTCTTCGCTAAATCTATAGGCTACAGCCAAAAAATAAATAATCATAAGACCAACTATAATCTACGAGACACACATTGATGGGCATCATAATCACAGGGAGCTATGCACTTATTTGGGTGTAGCTACAGGTTGCAATTTTAGGATAAAATTCGAGGTTTAATTTGGTAGTTTCTTTTTTTTAGGCTTAATTGATGGAGATAAGTTCATTTTTTGGTTTCTTTTATTGTGTTTGCCTATAATATTAGACCCGATGTACTGGATCCAGACTTGGCTTATTAAACAATACTCTCTCTCTCTCTCTCTCTCTCTCTCTCTCTCTCAAGGTAGTTCTCTTCTTCTCATCTTCTCTTCTTCTCCCTGCTTGTTCTATATTCTCTATTCTTTGTCCACTTTTATTATACTCTTCATAATTTCATTCCTCTTTGTCCTCTTCTATTCTACTATATCTAATTCTGTTCTTTCTGCACTTGCGGCACTGTCACTCTTGATGTTCTCCTCATAATTCCTTCATCAAATCTTTCTTGGGTAGATAAACTATGTTTAATTTGCTAGCCATATTATAATTATAAAGAGGAAAAAGAAACATATTAGTATGGGCAAAATAGGCTAGCCATCCACACAGAAGGGCTTTCCATTTCAAACAGAAAGGGCAAAGATTTGGAGAGGTAGCCTTAAGCAGGTCAGCTGCAGAGACAGCATCAAGTGCACCAAATCAATTAAAGAGTTCACACCACCGTTATATTGAACTTAACAGGATTAGATGTTCATACAAATCTTTAACATCCATATAAATCATAATTAATAACTAAGTTATGGTTAGGTCTCCAACGTGATTATTTGAGCCCCTATGTCTTCAATTTGTTGATATTGCATCACAGGGCTAAATAAGTTCTAACATCACGTTCCTCGATGGCCTCAGATTCAGAGTCACCCTGCCCTTGATAAGGAGACACCTCTTATCTATGACACAAGAAGTCCAATATACCACGGTCACATATGTCAATCACAGTCTAAATAAACGGGACAATTCTTAATTTAAAGAAATGATTATTGCTAGAAGATGAAGGGAAGTAATACAAGAGCTCATACGGAAGATCTCCCAAAAACGAAAAACTATTAAGCTAGAAATAAAAAAACAAGGAAGGAATTACACCAACTACAATCAGCAAATGATACAGAATTTAAACTGACAGGAATCTCCAAGAACTACCTAAAGAGGCTGTACCTTCTTGTTTAAATAAATCAGCATCAAAATTAGATGAGTAGTTCATACAGTGGAAAGACACCCCTAAATTTTAGAAAATGCCTAGCAAATACAGATGGACAAGCTGGGGACACTACCTGTTATTCACCCAGCTGATCACATAAACGTATATCCGGCACAATTTGGGTCAAGTTACAAACCTGACTTTATATTCCTGAAACCTAGCAAGCAGCCCCAACGTCCACACCAACTCACCCCCTGCCCCCCAAAAAAGAAGGTTATGCATTCAATACATCAAAGGACCCCAACCATTAAACTTAGAGGCAGAGAAGCATGAAATCTATCTCAAACAATTTTTAGCAAATATCAACGAATTTGATAGAAAAACACGTCTGTGATACTTACAGCTTTTTGAGTAATAACAGCTATTTCAACCACCCTCAAGCATCTATGTCTAGCTGGATCAGCATATGTAACAAAAAAAAAAAGAGTCAAGTTTTACTAAAGTTATGGCCCAAGTCTAAGCAGAAAGGGATAGATGCACAGGATAACATTTACATATCTCAAAACTTTGCTGAAGCATTAACCTCACATATAAAGGAATGTAAGTTTAAGCAGCCCAATTCTTTAAAAGTAAAGAAATTTGCATGTCTGCTGTACCCAAAACAATGTTGGATATGAAATCATTCTAAGTGCATAATGAAAGATGGAGCAGCCGCAGAACAATGTAACACAGATATTGGCATAGCCATCTGTCCCCAATACGTTTTCAACCTTTTAAACCATTACCCAGCAAGTAAATAAATAGAAGAAAAAGAAGAAGGAGAAACAAACCAAGATTTCAGTAAGAAATAATTTCTAACGTAATGGAAGCTTTATTGTATGTCTTGCACATTTGTCAATTTATGCATAGAGAAAGCAGAAATAGTAAGAAGCGCTCGCAAAGATAGGTCGACAGGAATAGATATACTAGGTGCAACTTAAGACATAAAAGAGAGTGGTTCATCATTCATCAACTTGGGTCAATTACATACAAGGAGAGGGAGATTGTGGATGACCGAGATATATAGACATATACTGTATATAGAGATAAGATAAAAATAAATTTTGCCTCACCTGCCAAGAGGTAGGCGATCGAGGCCAAGAAAATTATCAAAGAAGGAAACAACACAACGATCAACTAATAATCCCAGGCCTCCTGCTCTGTTAAGTAGACCGGTCCAGCAAAGTCTCCGGTCACGTTGACGAACGGCCTGGCCCTCCGGCGCCTGCAGAAGGGCCGGTTTGAGCCATCGGCTGGTAATGCAATGGCCAAACTATGAAGACGTAGACCATGATGACGAGCCAGAGAAGTCCAACAGAGGCCTCTTTAGGCGAGTCCAAACCTAGTCTTCGTCTCCGAGCTTGTCGTACGAGCAAATCGGCATGGACGCTTGACGAATAGAGTCAATAATGATTGCCATTGATGATCTGAACTGAGAATCGATTCTAGGGTTTAGATAGAGACCGCCAATAAATGAGTTAAGTTAGTTAAGAGACGTTAACCAGATCTTTTTTATGTAAAAATAATACCAATATTTTTTTTAAAAATGCCTTCTTCGTTCAAAACGACCACGTTTCCTCTGTCCAGTGCTCTTTTTCCATTTCAAAAAAAGCAAATACGAGTTTGATGATCTCCTAAGCCGTCTGAGGTGCGTTTGGTAAGGGTTTTTTATTTGAAATTTTTTTAGTTTATTTTTTTTACTTTTTACTTTTTTATTTTTTATTTTTTTACATATTCTTAGCTAATAAAAAGCAAATAATTTTTAGCTTGTTGGCTTAAGCTAAAATACTTGGAATAAGGTATACCAATGAACCCTAAGAGAGAAACACCAACATTTTCACTTTTTTAATTTTCACTAATGAAATCTGAAATTATCCAAGTGGGGCTGGGCCCCACGAGGAGTAGTTTTGAACACATCTCCTCTACTTGTGAAGGTTAGAACAATTTGACATCTTTGAATTATCTTTGTTGGTTTCCATTTAATCTTGTTTTAATTGACTTGTGAAATCAATTTTACAAAGGAAACTTTGTATTAAGGAAGGCATTGTTTTTTTTAGGGATAATTACAGTTTATTCTTCTGTGGTTTAAGTTAAAATTAAATAATTTTCAAGTGGTTTAAAAGTAAACCCATGACGACCCCTGTGGTTTTGGATTAATTTGTAAATTGATAAAAATCGTTAGATTTAGTTAAAATTCTATTATAGGGGTATTTTTTTCATTTTATATATCTAAATTATAACATTAAAAATATAATTTAACCCTTTTATGCCAAAAAAATATGAAAATCAAAGATTATGTCTTCAAAAATATGATTTGGTCATTTTATATCGTTAAATTAGAACATAAAAAAGACAACTTGGTGAAATAATAAAAAAAAAAAAAAACCTCGATAGACAACACTTTATTTTGCATAAAAGGGCTACAATCTTTGGGTTTTATAATTTTTTGGCATAAAAGGACCATATCATATTTTTAATGTTCTAATTTATAGATAAAATGATAAAAATAACCCTACAATAGAATTTTTGTTAAATCTAACAATTTTCATCTATTTATAGATTAGTCCAAAACTACAAGAAAGTCATCTGATTTTGTTCCAAATCACAAGAAGGTAATTAGCCCTTTTTTTATTTATTTATTTGACCTTTCAATTAACCTGACTCGCATATTTAGTGAGAGTGGAGTGCAAATTTTAAGCTGTTTGTTTGTTCGTTCGTTCCTTCCACGTGGAGGAGTTGTTCCAAACCATTAGCAAATATTGGCCCAGTAATTTGCAAGTAGATACAAAGCCATTGTAATTGAAAGTGTATTTCTGGACATTAGATTTGTATTTTTGGTCCGTAGTGGTTGCTTTGGAAATGAAATTTCAGAAGCTAAACTCATGTCGTATGTGCAAGATGAAGGTGCATTTTATTGATTTTAAAGGCTAGAAGGCCATTGAAATAATGATCCATAAAATATTTACTAACAAAGAAATAATATAGAAATGTTGAGACTATGTCAGAGTGAATCCACAAATTGGGAGCAAATTCTTGCCAAATATGTGAACTTCAATAGTTAAATTATCTAACTCAAATAGTCTAATCCTCAAATTTTAATTTGGACCAGTAATTGATTGTCACATATATTACCACAGTATTAAAATACAAGATAACACATTTTCTTTAGATTATACATAAAATTTTTGTAGTAAGTAAAAAAATGACTATTGTAATTATTGTATTTTTTTTGGGTTTATCCCATTATAGTTTGAGCAAAAATTAGATAACAATATTTAGTTTAAAAGTGAATATATAATCATGTTGTGGTTTAAATTTATCAGCAAAATAGAATCGTGACAGATTTTATGAAATAACAAAAAATGTCCTTGTAAAAAATAATATTTTATTTTGACATAAAAAGATAGAATCATATTTTTAGTGTTGTATTTAAGAGATATTAAATGACGAAATACTCCTATCACAGAATCTTTTATGATTTTAAGAGTTTCATATACTTTACTTTTTTAAGTCCAAATATACGAGAGTTATATGTTTATTTTTAAACAATACAAAAATCATGTGATTTTCGTTCAAATCGGAATAAGGTGTAATTACTTTCTTTTAGTTTTGAAATGTGATTTTTGTAAATAACAGACGGTGAATTGTGAGTGGTGCTTTCATCTGACGGTGGATATTTAATTAGGCGATCTGATGGTCCAAATTCATATGTTAGAGGATGGTGGGTTTGCCGTGAAAAGAACCGAGTTGTTAAACGGCACCGTTTCCATACAGTGTCCTTTCACAATAAAAATTCCATGGTGAAATTTGGACTTCTCTTTTTGCAGAGTGCAAAACCATATCGGCGGAACGGAACCTGGTACCTGTAACGGAGCGACGTTTTATCTTCATTCAATTCTAGACGAAGCTTTGATCTCTCCCTTACGCCATCTCCATTCCATCTCTCTCTCTCTCTCTCTCTCTCTCTCTCCCCTCAAACCCCATATCCATGAAGAAATACGCGATTTGAATTGCAATTCCCGAGGCACTTTCCGGACTTCAGTCGGATCCTCACCGGGTCCACTTCTCTGTTTCGTTTTCTTCATATAGGTATATATGTATGTATGCATTTGAACCTCCCTCTCTCTCGTTCTTCGTTCAATTGTATTCAGATCTTCGTTTTTCCGTTTGAGGTCTGTCTCAATGTCGACTCTCTTTTGGAGAGGATGAAATCACTGTTGCTTGATTTGTCTTTTTATTTATCAATGTGTAGAACATCGCGGTTCGTTTTAATTCGGATCCTTTGGTTTCCTTAATCAGCTAAATTTACTAATTTGTTGGCGTAGAATTCATTATTTTTGTTAACATTTGTTCACTCTTTTGTTGATTTTGTAGGTTTCTTGATGCGTTTGATCTGGGAAGGTAGAGCCTCAAATTGAGTAGTGCTGAATTGGGCTTAGGAGATGGCCTGGTTTAGTGGGAAAGTCTCCTTAGGGAACTTCCCGGATCTCGCTGGGGCTGTGAATAAGATCAGTGAGAGCGTGAAGAACATTGAGAAGAATTTCGATACCGCTCTTGGTTTTGAGGAGAAGTCCGACGCCGGCACCAGTGAAGGTATTTATATGCTAATTAGTATTCTTTTGTCTATCTTTCATTTCTCTCTGTATATAGCTCCTTGTGTGTGAACAACAATGGTCTTGACTTGAGAAGTTCAAAGCAAATGGAGGCTGCTTTGCAATTACTCGAAGTAGCTAAAAGTTATGTTGTATTGGGAAGATAAATTTAACTTCACTCTTTGCAGCCTCTCACATTTTTAGGGATTGCTTTGGAAATTTTAAAATGGTAAAGCTGAGCCATTGTCAGACCCATTAGTGGCAGCTGGAAAAGTGGGTTATTTCATGAGGGGAAAAAGAAAAAAAAAAAAATCAAAGTCCTAGGTGAACACTAGTCAAGATGTTCATTGGTATTATGTTGGTTCTACATAATCTGGTTAACCTGGTTACACCATGAGTCTAGCTCACCTGGAATCCCGAATTACGCCTAGAACTTATGAATGCGATTTGCATGTAACTCTGTGCGCTTATACTGGATATAAGGGTTTAAGCCATCACAAGATCCTGCACAGCATCATCACTTGCTGTCACCGAACTATTGACATCTTTGCCAAGTGAATTACATAAATCAATAAAACTGTATCTTAATTATTGTCTGGTTCGATTCATTCCAAAGTTTTTAAGATCCAAAACTGTATTAGCATGGAAGTCAAAATAATGATTTTGGACTAATTTTGTTTCTTAACCACCTCTAGCTTCAGGATTATGGCCTTCAGCCACAGACAGGAAAGCGTTATTTGAACCTGTCATGGCCTTTATGGGACAAAAAGGTGACGAAAGTACCGTAGAATCAATTGAGAAACCTGAGTCGTTAAATCCTCCATCTTCTGTTGAGGAAAAAGAAGGGGCTGCGACTGACAGGTCCACAAATTCTGCCACTGAAAAAACCAGTTCTGCTGAAGACGTAAATTCAGAAAGTTCTCCTGTGCTTCCAGATGCTGCAGAAGGAACGAATATTGCAATTGCTGAGGGAACAAATACTATTATTGTAGAACCCGGTAAATCTGAATCTGTAGACCTCAGTAAATCTGAATCTGATTCACAAGAATCACAACCGACATCTGTTGAATTATCTGAATCCAAGGTTGAACATAGTGAGGAATCAGATTCCTTAAACCATCTCAATCAGAAGGAGACATCAGTAATGGGGCCCTTTGAAAATTCAGAGTTAGTGGAAGCCAAGCCAGGAACCAATGAAGTGGATCAAGTTGCAGCCAGTGCCCTTGTGCCACCTCAATCACTTAATGCTATAATTTTGCATGAGACCACGAATGAGCAGAAGACGCAAGAAGAAGAGATTGGAGAGAATGTTTCTCCAGTTAGAACTGAGGATGCCGCGAGTGGTAGTAAAGGTGGAATGGAGACAGAGCTCCCTGGTTCCATTTTTGCTACTTCTAAGGAGAGTGAAAGTGCTGAGGAACATTTTGCAGATAACTTGCCGGCTGTGCAACCTCCAGATGAGGCTTCAGAGACGGTTTCTGAATTGGTTTCTCATGAAAATGATAAAATTGTTAGAGCAGTTGACCTGAATCCACAAGCCAGTGATTATGAACCTGCCATTAAAGAACAACGTGTGAGTTCAGGAAGCAGCACATCTGAAATTGCAGATTCTGTGGCTGAACTGGAGAGGTTGAAGAGGGAAATGAAAATGATGGAAACTGCACTACAGGGGGCTGCTAGACAATCTCAGGTATTTAATTTTTACAATCATTTAACAGGGAGTGTGACTTGGGCTCAAGCCTCCTGCCTGATGCATAGAATTTGAATAAAATTGAGAACTTTTGTTTAACTGGAGTTAGAAATTCTCTTTGCGCTTGATTTTGTAGAGAAGTCATGTGTAGTTAGCATTACAAATGCTATATATATATATACCCACACATGTACATGGGAAGAGTGGAAGCTCAAGGGTATGAAGAGGATGTCAGTTAAGATAATTAGGTATTTAGGTGGTAAATTTTGAGTTACTACTTGGGAAAGTTGGACAGGAACCGTTTTTGAACGTGAAACAAACATTATCCTATGAGTGATATTAGTATTTTTACTGTTTCATTTGTTTCTGAGAAGATATACAAGCTACTAGGGGTCTAGGACCCATTTTGTTTCAATATCTGCATGTTTAAAGGCCTGTTCTGTCTCATTTAGATTACTCGCCGATACATGTTTGTTGTCTTACACTCACTTCTGACCCACTCTAAGAAATTGTTCAGCTCACCGATTGTTAGACTACGAGCATTCTCTATAAAATTAATTCTGATTATGTTCCTATAAACCAGTGAATGTGGTTCACCCTTTGCATTCATTTTTCTCTTTCTTGCCTTATTGTTTTTCTTGCTATTTTATTTTTGGTTCATAGCATGCTAAAAGCTTTTGCTGCTTCAGGAGTGTGACTTGCCACATTTTGCTTCTATTTTTTTTTTAGTCTAAATGTTTTTAAATCTTGGTGACAACCCAAAATTAATTAAAATAAAGTATATTATAGAAAGGAAAGTCCTCTATATTTGTTTACTATGGAAGTCTAAATCAATGACCAGGTAATATTAGTTTATGGTCTTTTTACTGTGTTTTGTATTTCTAAGATACTCATAATTTGCTTTGTTCCTAAATCTCTCTTCACCTGTGTAGCTGCATGTTTTGATGGCTCTTCTTATCCTTGTTTATATGTCTCCGTACCGCATTCTAAAGAGAGATTCTACAATATGGCATTTATGCTTCTTTTATTGAATTTATAGACTTCTTGAAATCCAATGATTTTTGTGTTTTAATCAAGGAACAAAATTTTCATTTGTTTCCATCGAAAGGCTAAAACATTTCTGTTTCCTAAGATACCGAAATGAAACTCTATTGTTTCCATCATAACACACTGGAACATAGAGAAATGCACCAAAACACAATGCTATATACCGAAACTATATGTTGTGTCAACATGAATTTAGAACTTTTCATAAATGTTGTACAATTTTTATTGAGAAAAATACAAAAGGCTGTATTTTATTGTATCAATATTCGTCAATTCTGAAATGTTTTCGAAACATCCCAATACATTTCCATTTTCGTGCTAATTGAAACATCTTTCCGAAATGAAATTTTGACTCTTGGTTTTCATTTTTTCAGGCAAAAGCAGATGAAATTGCAAAGTTGATGAATGAGAATGAGCATCTAAAGGCTGCAATTGAGGATTTGAGGGTACGTGATATTCTAACCTTTCTTCCTTATTGCTTACTTTGTGGTCTCTGTGGTGTAATATATGCTAGCGTCACATGGATATATTTTCTTAAGAATTATATGTTGTCTATCATTTGTATCTAGTGTTTAAATTAACTTGTTGTCTCTTGATCCCTTTGTTTGTATTTATTTTAGTAATTCTTTTTCCTGTTCTTTTAAATCATCACTAAATTATTTGTATTCAATAGCTCGGTAGGATCCAACCTTTTTATTTTCTTATCATTATAGTCCTTTGAATAATAAAATCAATTGTAAAAAGAGAATAACTGTATCTATTGGATAAGAGCCTGAAGTGGCACACTCAAGGGAGAGATCTCCTGGTGAAGGAGAGAAGGAAGATTGAAGAAGTTATGATGATGTAGGATAAGTACTGGAGACACCCTCCTACAAGCAATTAATATAGGGCTGTGGTAAAGAAGCCTTTAGCAAAGGGCTAGTTGTGCTCAAATATTGCAGAAATGGTTAAGAATCTTTTTCTTATAAAAAAAGTTTAAGGATTTTTTTCACTGTTTAGATAGATGGAAGAAAGGGGTAGGGATTGGGGTTATAATTAGGTGGAGAGGAATAGTATTCATGAACTGTAACGATTTCCATTTTATGTTCTTTTGGCTGCTTGGGTTGAGCATTTGAGGGAGTGAAGGAATTAGGCTCGTGAAATAGGAATTTGAAGTAGATTGACTGGGGCATTGCACCTATGTTCCATTTGATGTCAAATCTTGTGGTAGAATTGGATCACACAATCCCAAGGAGAACTTTAAAGTTACTAAAATTCTTAAGCGTGTAATATAGTGAATTCAAAGCATTACACACTAAATATAGATTATAGACTGTAGAACCACTAATCTTCTAACTAAGTCTATGACTCTGAAGTCATAAAACGAAACACTTTTGACTCCTAAGATTCATCTGAACCAACTAAGCCTACAGAAAAAGACCCAGTAACGTCCTTGACCTGAATTATGATCTATGTGCAACCATTATATTCCATGTACAGTAAATGCCCAAATTGTTAAAATACCCTTGACTTTTAAAACATAGTAACAGATATATAAGTCAAACCAGAGCATACTAACTTATAGAAACTATAGATGAGAATCAAATTGACTCAAAACATCACAATGCTAATTTGCAAGTGAGTGCCACCTATAAGTCAATCATTTCCAAAATTTTATGCTTCGTTGAATTTACTTGTCTTTGCTTTTCTTACAGCATGCATTATATTAACTATTTGTATTCAGTACATTAGATTATTATACCATGATATTGGTTCCAAGTGTCCATGTATACACCATTATTCAGTACATTAACCCATGAAAATCTTGGGCTGACAAATAAAAATGGGAATTACCCAAAAGAATGCTGAAAACTGCATGCGTGCAAAAAAACACGTTTTTTTTTTTGGGGGGGGTGGGGGGGCGAAGGCAGAATTATTGTCTTGTTGAATGGTAGCTGTTTCTCCTATGACATGGCCTAACAATGTTAAATATTTTGGTTATAGTTTCTTTTCATTGTGTATTTTCATGACAATTTTGCTTTCCTAGTTTTGCTTTACTGTGGTTGGATAGTCTCCAAATAAAAGTCAGAATCTGGTTCTTATGGGGGTTTAACAAAAACTGTGCCAATTAAAAAAACTGCTTTTTATTAGGTACGCTTTCTCTTTCTGGTATCCCCTTGCTTGTTTTGGTCCAAATATGAGATTCTTAATGATAGTTGGTTGGTTGTATACACCAATTTCATATTGGTTAGTCTAAAACAGTGGGTAATGGAAATCTTGAATTTTATCTTCTAAATTCTAAATGAAGTTAGTCAAGTCACTTCAGCTTAGTACAACTTTTGATTACTTATTTGTTTGTTGTTCAAAATTCGCCATCAATAGAGAGAAGAGTCTTTACTTTAGATTAGGCTGGTCTCGTCATTTCAAAAGAAAAAAAAAGACGTGGGTGGCATTATGACTGGGGTCTCAGTTAGAAAGGTTCTTACAATGTTCGTTCAATCAAGCAGCATTCTTCTTTTTCTTAACTTAAGGAGGGGGGGGAGGGCTTTCTAAGAAGGGCTTGGGACCTATGAACGGAACAACACAACAAACATGATGAAATGAAGAAGAATGTGCTCTCTCTCTATATATATATAGATATATGTATCTATCTCTATATCTATACTTTATGTCAGAATTGACTTTTTAACTGGTGTGAGAATCTTTTACAGAGAAAGTCTAATGAAGCTGAAATTGAGTCGCTCCGAGAGGAGTACCATCAAAGGGTAGCAACTCTTGAAAGAAAGGTACATTTCCTTATATCATTTCTGGGTTTTGTTTGTGCTAACTTGTTTAGGCTCAACACTGTAATATGATGAATAACTTCTAAGTTGACGGTGATGAGGCATGTATTATTTGCATTAGCTAGCACTTTTCTATTTTGGTCTAATGTCTATTCTAAATAGTAGTTGATATTTACTGTTGATAAATTATGAAGTACTAATGGGGCCAACCTTCTTCTTAACTGGCATACCTGTCAATGTATTGAAAAGTCCATTTACGAATTACATCATGGTATATCTCATTTAAAAAGCTTCAGTCCCCATTACTTAAGAGTCTACTACATGGACTTTTCCCTCCAGTTGGTCCTATTTAAAGCCATATCCTTGGTTAAGTCCAAGGCAATTATTTTTTCTCAACTCCTCTAATCCATATCCTTCTCTGCTATCCCTTGTCTTTTGGCATCAACAAAGTTGGATTCACTCCTCCTGATAGGCACATCAGTTGGTCTATGTTGCCCTTGACTATACCATCTCAAATGGCTGCCCCTCATTTTATTCCTAAGTAGTGCCACTTCTTATTTCCCACGTGCATTATTTCTTATTATATCATTCCTCGTAACCTTACCCATCCATCTCAACATCCTCATTTTCACTATGACCTTTTATATTGAGGTTTCTTGACCACTTAATAGAATGCCAGCCTTAGAGTGGTCCTATAATAATTTCCCTTCAATTTTGCAAGAATCCAACAATCATGTTGTATCCTTTGTTTGGACCCAACATTCCAAGGTATTGAAAATGATCACTCGTAGGTACTTCTTGGCCATCAAGTTTTACTCTCTCAACATTCCTATTTCTAGTTTTGCTGAAGTCACACTTTATATACTTTGTAGTTTGTACTAGTTCTACTTAAGCGAAAACCTTTAGATTCTGAAGTATCTCTCCACAGTTCTAACTTTACTCCTGCTCTTGTTTCGTCCATTATATGGCATACATGATCAAAATAGGAGTTAACTTGGAGTTGTCAATGTCTCTTACAAGGGACAATTTTGTGAGGGGTGTCCTCATGCATTGCTGTAATTGAATTACTTCCATAAACGTGCTAGCTCGTCATACTTCAGCTTTGGTTTGATCTAATTGTCAAATGATGATTTCATCTAAGTGTGCTGTGAAAATTTGTCACTTGACTAGACCATTTTTACCCAATTATGACTGGACAGGTGCAGTTATTGACAGTGGAACTGTGCTCAGATTGACATCTGCTTTTATTTCGTGCTGCAGTCATTGGCAAAGGAATAAACAATCATTAAGTACATGACAATTTCTTTTTGGGCACATATTAGACTGGTTCACCTCATCCGCTTCCTCTCAATCTTTCACTTATCATGTCTCATCTATAATAAAATTATTAACTAGTTAGCTATAGCCTTTTCTTTAAATTTTCATAACTTTTGATAATCTCCAACATCGCGTGCCATTTATGAGCCGAAGTCCTAAACGAGAGATCTTTTTGTATGCGATTTAGTCAATCCCTGCATGCTGTATCATTATTGTTAAGTTTTGGGAACAGTAGTGACTGTGTCATGGTTGTCGCATAGTTCTTGTTTAAGTGTTTGGCAGGGTTGTACTCATCTTGCTTTTATTGTATTGTTGCTATTGAAATTATTGTTAAAGCATTTTGCTGTCTGATTTCAGGTTTATGCTCTCACTAAGGAAAGGGATACGTTACGTAGAGAGCAGAATAAAAAGAGTGACGCTGCTGCTCTTTTGAAGGAGAAAGATGAAATAATCAATCAAGTTATGGCTGAAGGTGTGCAGCTGATTTCTGAAAGTGGTTTATTATATATTCTAGTTCTTCATGTGCTGTGTTATGGTGCATAGAAAGCTTTCTTTGTTGTTTAAGGTAGAGTGGCATTAGTTCTGCTGGAGCCTTGAGACAATAAAAACTAATCGGCTTGTAGGAGTGGAGGCTTTGTTGTATGGTGTCACACATTACATCGGGTGCAGATTTATTAATTAAGAACCTGAGGATGGGGTTTGGATTGGAAGTCTTGTTGAATTTGGTTAAAAGAGTAAAACTCTAAATAGATGTAATATTTATGGTCAATAATGAATAGGCAGCAGTATGAACAGTTAAATTGGCAACCACAGAGCTATTTATATTTGCTTCTTGAAGTGCACATTGGAAGTTAGGGGTCATGGGAACTTAAGCTCCACTTTTTGGTGTAAGTTGAAGGGGCGACACTGGAGATAGGGGTCGCGGGAACTTCAGGAAGCACCACTTTTTGGTTTAAGTTGAAGGGCAAGTGTTACCCTCTGAGAGCTTGTGGCTTCAGCCAGTTTTGACACTTCACTAGGAAGCTAGAATTCTAACCTTAAAAAGGCTATATACTAGTTTCCAAGTTCAGGAGCAGAAGCTTAGTACAGACATGGTGCTGACAAGTTTGTGTAGAATCCACATCCCAACCCTCCAACAACCAAAAAAAACCCTGCTCCTCTGGGCGTTTGCTTGGCATCATATATCAATATATCATCTTCAAGGATTTGAGAATCAAGCTACAGTGCATGAAGTTCAGTGAACAATGGAAATTTTCTTCCCCAGTTTGTAGGCATAAGTAATAAGAACATAGTGTTGAATGACAAAGATAAAGGTGGTAGCCATTCTAACATTCACCAAACCTAACACGTAGAATTGAACTAGGAAATTCGTCTCTACCTCCACCTCTTGAGATTTTTTTTTAATTTAATCTCAACTGCTTATGAACACATAAAATGATAGAATGTCTTGCTCTACTGGAAGTAATACAGACACATAGAATGCCTTTCTTTACTGGAAGTAATACAGCCCTTCTTTTGTGCTGATCATGTTTGATAATATTCATAATTCATCCCAGGAGAAGAGCTCTCAAAGAAGCAAGCTGCTCAGGAATCTCAGATAAGGAAATTGAGGGCGCAGGTATGCAACCTGGTTTACTGAGTTTCTCATTACTGAGATATAATGAGAAACTAAGCCTGTTGCTGTTACACCTATTGCTAATTTAAACAAATCTTATTTCTTTTATGAAAGCTAGATTAGAGAGCTTGAAGAAGAGAAGAAAGGACTAACTACAAAGCTACAGGTAATTGGATTCTCCAAGCATTCTTTTAAAAAAAATGTTTTCTATCATTAGTGTAGCATAGATGATACGGACTAATAATTTAGAATTGGTTGTCTGTATGTTCAGCTTCCCTTAGCCAAAGAGTTCCCATATAGTTGATTGTTTACATATTCTGCTTTCCTTGACCAAAAGTTGCCACATAAGATAATAAGTTTATCCTCATGAAATTTTGGAGATGTATGTAATATGTATTTCGAATTAAGTTGCAACCCTGTGGTTTGTCATTGTGTGGGTTTGTCATTGTGTTCCTTTAGCAGTAAAATGCTCTTCGAACTCCTCGATTTTTCTCTACCTTATCTGTCACCCTCTTTTGGTTTCCAAAGATTGTATACAAAGTTTTGGCCATCTATTTCATAATTTCATGGAAAGAAAAAGGTGAAGATGTGCATGCCACAACATGGGGAGATTTCTTGAAGTTGAGAAGAGAAGTGACCAAATAGAGAAGGCTTTGAGTGCTTGCCAATTGGCCTTACCTAACTCAAATCTTGCCAATGGGAAGTTGGAAAAGCATTTTGATTGAAAATTTTGAGTGTCATAGCCCTGTCTGTGAAGATTTCTCCAAATCCAAGTAGATTGATCTTGCCGTCTTGGGCCTGCTGTAAGTTTTAATCAAACCTCCTTATGTGTGCCTATGCATTTGTGTATATGTCTGCACAAATATCTACTTATGATATTTATTTTTTGATAAATAGAAATATATTAAAATGGCACCAACGAAATGGGGTGCAACCCTTCCTCCAAAACAAGAAAGATAGAGCTTTGCATCCCCAAAATAACTATATGTCTGTGGGGATATACAAGTCTCCCAAAAAGTCAACAAACAAGTAAGGAAAATCCTCCCTTAACCAAAAATAAAGGGTAGCAAGCACTGCTACCTTAAGACTTATTGTAGAGCATTTCATGCTTTCAAAAGATCAAACAAAGAGGAGCAGTCTCCCAAGCCTTGAGACACCTACCTCTAGGACATCCTCTACTCCAAGAGCTAAAAAAGTTGTTGACTGAACATGGCATCACCCAATCTACACCAAACACCATGAATAACATACCCCATACTTCCCATCGATAGGGCAATGCAGTAAAAGATGATTCACGCTCTTCCCCGCTCTCTTACACATGTAACATAGTCCAAGATGATTTTCCACTCTTTCTCAAGTTGTTAGCTGGCAAGATAGCTCCCCGGGTAGCTGTCCCGGCAAAAAAGGCCACTTTGACCGGAGCTTCTAACCGCCATACCCGCTTCCAAGGAAAGGAGGCTACCAACCAGAGTCACGTAGAGTGATGAAACACATAACACCCCCTTCAAATTTCCTTTCCACACCAGAGAGTCCTCCATACCAAGTTGAATCGAGCAGTCTTGAAGGTTACCAAACAAGTCTACTGATTCCATCTCCCAATCCTGTGCCGCCCTCCTAAAATGGGGGGCCACGCCCTTTCCGATGGAGAGGAGAACCAGCAGTTGCCACAGATGCCTGAGGGTAAGCTGTTATTCTAAACAAGTCCTGGAACTCTTCCCTTAAAGGAGTTTGACAACACCATGGAATGCTCTATAATGAGTCTTTGGATGGTAAAAGCATTCCTCCAGTGTCTGCTATAAACACTAAAGCATATCTAATTATAACTGCTTAATATTCAGTCAGAAGGTTCACAAAGAGATATGCTGCCATTGCACTTGTCCCCAAGGGCCTATTAGGGAGATTTTTTTTCCTTTTTTTCTTCTGATTGTTCAACTTGAATTGAAGGACAAGGTTATTATCCCAAAATGATGTCCTATGATTTCCCAACTGCTTGACCAGTTGGCCGTTTTTTAGTAATAACAAGCAGCACCCTTTTGAAGTTAGCAAATGCTTTGGGACTTGCTTTCACTTGTCCGAAATGCCAAGATGACCTTGTTATATTTGCTACTATTGCTCTCCAATTTCTTAGAATTTAATCAGAAATAATGTCTTAGGGCATGTTTGATATCTGGGATAGACAAGGAGTCTTGAGACTAAGAGTCCAAGGATTAGCAATCCTAGAACTCCTAGTTCTAAGCTATCCCCAAGTCTCATGTTTATTTAATCATCAGATAAAGTTGGGATAAAGGTACAAAATGACCACATTATCCCTATATAACAAAATACTAATAAAACTCTTAATTAATAATATTAAATTATGTTATATATAATATATAGTAGTAATATAATATAATATTTTATATATGTTAAATCTATTAAAATATTATATGATAATATATAGTATTGCATATAATTATGATATTATATTGCCATATTTTATTATATCTTATCACCATATTTTTACTGATTATATTGTACTATAATATTTTCTTACATAATATTATATAATAATACCTATTTTATTATAAAATAATGTAATAATTTGTTAAAGTGATATAATGTATGTATACTAATATTATAATGTTATATAATATTTTATAAATGTAATATTACCATATTCTAATATATTATAATAGAATATTATATACAATATTTTAAAATATAATACTATACAATATTACAATATTTTAATATTTATAATGTAATATAACATATAAAATATATAATATATGTTGACTAGGGGTAGTTAAGTCATTTCAACCTTATTCCCTCTTTACTCTAGTCCTAGGATTCGCAAACCCCCACCCCCCCAAAAAAAAAAAAGGATTAGTTAAGAATTAGTATTGGGTACTAGTAGTCCAAATCGGACTACTAGTCCCGACTCTATTTGAAAATCAAACGCGGGACAAGCCGGGAGTTGCTGTCCAATCCGGCCTTGTCCTGCGAACCAAACGTGCCCTTAGAATGTAAAGGTATTTCCTTCAACGTTTACATTGCCGGACACCCATAGACACAACCACTACAAATTTTGTCTAGAAGATAAAATCCCCTAATATGTCTTTTCAAATTATCCTGTTTTACCGTCCTAGAAGAATCTTTTGGGTGCCTACATTTGGATCTTGTTATTATTTTGTCTACAACACATCCAAGAAAATGACATTGAACTAAGAAGTTTCGCCTTAATTTGATCAAAATATCTAATGGAGCATCCAAAATTTGGCTGGTAGGATCTTTACTCGCTTTGCTGGACATACTTTATAGATATAATATGGGCCCTTCAAGAAATGATATAAGAAGTTAAACAAAATTTTGACGTTCTCCTTATCTGATCACTTCGGTTCTGAGGGCAGTGTTATAGACACATTCTTGAAGAAGTTTATGTGGATATCTTCTGTCCAATTTGAGGTAGCTTTTTGTTGGTCTATGGGAAGTTGATTTTGATCTTAAATGGGGATCAATTTATTTTAAAGTTGCATTTTCTTCATTTGGTACTTGTCATTTATTTTGCTCATATTTGATGTATCTTTGCAAATCAGATGCTGTATCCAAGGACCACTTGTTGATTAGATACGTTGCCTGTCTCTATCTATTGGGGAAACAGTAACGAATAATTTTGGCTCAACCTGAGGCCAACTTCCTTGAGGGAGTTTACACATTGTTGGGTGTGTTGTGTTGGGACTCTAGGGAACATATTTCAAAGACTATGCACTTTCGTAAATTTGTCATCTCTTTTCATATAAAGACATTGTGCTATCTTGAATGATTGAAAGTGGAAGCAGATAATGCTTCTCTGTTGGTAGTTGATACTCATGCATGCAAGTCTGGAGGGCTTCACAAAAATAAACTACATTGAGCATGGATACCTTTGTCAGTCTGGCAGTACAATATGTACACATAATATATGTATATCTCTTTGGTGGGTTAGAAGTACAAATGTACAATATTAGTTGTCTAGTTTTGAGTTTTGGTTGTTTCTATGTTGTCTTCTTTCTACCACTCGTCTTGTAATTTGTATTTGTAAGCCACATCTTAATTGAAACATCAACCTTGCTCAGTCTGTGCCCCCTTTTTTTGGGGAAAAAATTTAACAGCATGCCCTTTCTTTGTACCATTCCCAGGTAGAAGAGAATAAGGTAGAAAGTATAAAGAGGGATAAGGCAGCGACTGAGAACTTGCTGCAAGAAACAGTAGAAAAACACCAGGCAGAACTTGCAGCTCAAAAAGAATTCTATACAAATGCTTTGAATGCAGCCAAGGAAGCTGAAGCATTAGCAGAGGCACGGGTCAATAATGAGGCCAGAACAGAACTGGAGAGTCATCTAAGAGAAGCAGAGGAGCGTGAAGCTATGCTAGTCCAGGCACTTGAAGAATTAAGGCAAACTCTAAGTAGAAAGGAGCAGCAGGTTCGCATTTGGAGGATTGAGATTGCAGTTTTCACCACTGGACATGCCAAAAAAAAAAAATATATCCTCTTTTTTTTCTTTAAGTTCCTTTTTGATGTTGCAGGCTGTTTTTAGAGAAGATATGCTACGAAGAGACATCGAGGATCTTCAAAAACGATATCAAGTACGTTGGGTTTCATCTGCTCAGCATTAACTATAAGTTCAATTTACTTATTTACCTTTCTATATTTTGTTATTTGTTAGTCTATTGTAATCAATAGTTTTGAAGATGATGTGATGTGGCTTCTATTGGCATATAGGAAAGTGAGCGTCGGTGTGAGGAGTTGGTAACCCAAGTTCCTGAATCTACTAGGCCTCTTTTAAGGCAGATTGAAGCCATGCAGGTAGATCTGTATCTCACATATACCTACTTGTGGTTGACAATTAGGATTTATCTTTTACTTATCTATTTCTTCGTTGTATGTTGGCTCGGATCATTTCTCTACTGGTAACAGGAGACAACTGCAAGAAGGGCTGAAGCTTGGGCTGCTGTTGAGAGATCCTTAAACTCACGGCTTCAGGTTCTAAAGAAAATAGTCTATACCTTTGATTTTTTTGTATTTTGTACTTGTCCATGTTCTCTAAGATTTGAATTTGCAGGAAGCAGAGGCCAAAGCTGCAGCTGCAGAAGAAAGAGAGCGATCTGTAAATGAACGGTTATCTCAAACCTTATCTCGAATAAATGTCCTTGAAGCTCAGGTCATTTCTCTTTCCTGTGGCTGTAATTGTTGCTACTGATGGAGTTCTATCATAATCCTTAAACTTACACGTGTGATATGTTGCAGATTTCATGTCTTAGAGCTGAGCAGACACAGCTAAGTAGGTCCCTTGAAAAGGAGAGACAGAGAGCAGCAGAAAATAGGCAGGACTATCTTGCAGCAAAGGAGGAAACCGACACTCATGAAGGCCGTGTCTCACAGTTTGAAGAAGAAATTAGGGAGCTCAGGAGGAAGCACAAGGAGGAGTTGCAAGAAGCACTAATTCACCGAGAACTTTTGCAGCAGGTAACACTTGTGGTTCTTATGAATAACATTGCCTCAATTGTCTAGCACATGCTAAGTATTTAAGCCATGGTAACACTTACAGTAAGTATTGTACAGTAAACAATAAGGAACCTTGATACTCAAATGGTCACTATAAAAATCTCCTACCCACTTGAGTTTCTGCTCTGTAGAACTCCAAAACATCGCAGACTTCTATTTTCTTTTTTATTATATAACCATTGAGATGGTTTTAAATTAGAGAGAGAGAGAGTTATAAATTATTTCACGGTTTGTTCTACCTCGGCGAGGTTTTACAATTTGAACTATTCTTTCGGGAAAGAGGCATGCGTTGCGGATCTTAGAGCATGGTGCAATTCTTAATTAATATAGTCTACTCACTAATGCATTTGTAGGGATGTTGCTGTTGTCACCACCTTAAGGGTGATGTTAGCTTTTTTCACACTTTTTACTTGACAAAATTGTCCTAATTTAATCACCTACATAAATAGTATAAGCTGTCATTGACCTATTGTGCTCTTGGCTGCCAAAAAATTGGAAAAATAAGAAAAAGAAACTGAATTACTGTGCTAAGCTGTAATACCTTGGATGGAAAACCCAGTTTGCCTAGTTTAATTGCTGCTACAAAATACCTCAAGGTGCTGAATTGTCGGTGGTGCTTCAATGTCTGCTCTTCCTATGGATCTGAGCAAATGTTAAGTGAAGGCAAATCAATGTAGATTGGTCAGCAAATGTCTTCTGCAACCATTGACAAGTGCACAAAGAGAGAGAGAGAGAGAGAGAGAGTAAATTTGTCCAATCGATCCGGAGACTTGGTTAATCTTGCCTTGAAGGTGTGGATATTAGTAACCTTCCCTTTCTGTGCACATAAACAGTGTAGTTTAATTAAGAATACATTTTTTTTATAAGCAAACTTAATTAAGAATAGATACATATATAGGATAGGGTAATGGTGGAGAGTTTGTACCATAACCCCCAGTTTTTTATTTTCCTTATTGTATTTGGCTTTCGTGACATCTAATGCTTACTGTACTTCCTATTTAATTTTGAGTATGGTGTACAGTTGAAATTTTGTGAAGTTCTGGTGGGTAGTACTAGTAGTATGTTTTTTTGTTATGCAAACGTAGATCATGATGAAACCACTATGGTGTATGCAATTGTTATACAATTCAATGCTAATTTCAAAATTATCGAGAGTCACTGTTGTAAAAGCTCTAAAATTGAATTGTCAACCAGTATTGTATCACATAGACATCAAGGTTTACACACGACATAAATGTAGGAGAAAGTGAAAAGGTAGATACAGTAGGCTACTTGCGAGGACTCTACCATAATGCTTGACTAGATATGTATACGTATACGTGTGTATATGCATGTAAACCAGTTTTCATAGTGCTTTATTCATATCCATATGTTTCCATGTTTATCAACTATACAAATGTCACAAGATATATCTCTCTTTGAGAAGTGACAAACAGAGCTAGACATCCTATAGCCTTGGGACTTTACATGGTCTAAGAAGGTGTATGGTGTGAGAATGGACCACTTCGGTTCTCAAATTTCAAGGAAGGATTTGCATTTGGTTTATATCAGGTCTGATAGTTTATTTGCAAGTGATAAAAACAGAAGGATAGATTATGTGCAAATTTGTTTTCGTTTGGCATCTTCTTATAATTAGCTATATTCCCGGGTCCTAAAATTTTCTGAAATGTCATTAAATGGTGAAATATGTGCAATAGGTTGGAGATTTTTTTATTTATTTATGTTTTTTCTGTTTTTCACTTGTACTTGTTGGTGGTTTTTTATTGTGTGATTTACGTACAATATATTCCCTGGTAGGAAACTCTACCTTCTATATACTAGAATTTTTGGTCATTTTCATTTGTTTGTGTCATCCAATTATGGCCCAATGGAGGGGAAGATGAGAGGGGAAATGTGGGAGGAGTCAGTAGGCATTGCTTTTAGATGGGAAGGGTCACGACCCATTTTACCCTCTAGGTCGGGACAAGGGGGTTAACAGTTAGAGGTAAATCATCTACATAATTCCCAAAACAATTATTATATCATAAGAACATTATTCTTACAGTTGAATCCATTGCTTTATTTTATTTACAATCCAAACCAAACACTAAACAAAATTTTCAACGGAACTGTGAAGTTCATTTCTCATAATCATTTCCTTGGAACCCAGCTAATGCCTCATTTCCTGAAAATTTGTCCCATAAGATAAGAGTGAGCTGCGAAGCCCAATAGAATTACCATGACTCCATAAGACACAAGTTTAAAATGCAGTGTAGTAAAATAATGCTATGATATGCATATGTACCCGTTTCTTTTTATCATCACTAGGATCCTGCAGGTATGTCCTACCTGCGGCATCATCAAGCCCAATGAGCCCATCCTTAACACTCCTTCTCTTCAAGTTTAGTGGGGGCCCACCCATGATTATCTAGCCCATATTAAGTTAATTAATATTGATTCGTGGTAACCCCGATACCAGTTGATCAGCAGTTACCCATAATATAAACTTGGAGTTCTTTCATTTATCTGGTTATTCCTCCCTTATTTCTCCCCAGTAATGCGACCATACATGAAATGCACTTTTGCAAGACATGCAATATAATAAAGCAGGATATAACTTTTAGCATTTAGATCAAGCATTTGGATAGAAAGGAACATAATCAAATAAGCATGTAACCTGACATGTAATAGAGAAAAAAATAAGCATGTATCTTAGGGACTGCACAGTTTCCTACCCCGCTAGTATGTGTGTAGAAGATTTGATCCGGTTCTTCAAATGTTTTCTGTTCATATCACAAGAATTAGATATCTATTTTTCATTTATATATATCTTTACTAAGCGGTTAGACTGTTAGTAGTGTGGTAATAGATATCACAAATAGTCAGTATCCTTTTCTTGGGTGATACACGTCTTTGGTAGGAACAAAACCGCGTGGTGGCTCAGAATTTTTTGATAAAATTCTAGAATATTTCCATTTATATTTTATTTTCTGTGAATTTCCATGCCAGACACTGAAATTAATTCATGGTAATTCACAGGGAAGTTTTCATACTCTGAAATTTTGAGGGTAAGATATATGGGTGATAATAAACTGGCCATAAAAATTTTAGAGCAAAATATGGTGGGACGCGCCCACATGCGCCACTAGCCACGCGTGGGGGAGGAAGACACAACCTTCTTCTTCATCCCACCGCGACTGGGTGCGTTCATGTTCGATTTCCAGCCAACCATTAGTATTCCTGGCCATGTATGTGAGCTCCAGGTGTTGGTAAGGTCCTGGGCTTCACACTCATGGCCAGAGCTCGACCAATGGTGGCCACAGGTGGCCGAACGAAGCCTAAAATGGCCACTGCATGGCGGAACCCTAACGGTTCAGACCTGCAACTGCCATTTTGGCTGTCTTCCCCCCATTTTCAGACTATGAGCCTTTCTTGAGTTTTGTTCCTGACCCCAAGACGAGTCTACCCCAAGTGGTGTGGTCGACAACGGAGGCCGGTGGCTGGAGCCACGTTTCTGGGTAGATTTTTCGGTGAAACACTCTTTCAGGAGCTGGACAGAGCACGTACAGAGGCTTTGGGTTTCTCTTGAAAAATTTCATGGCTGCTGCAACAACTCCCCAGCTCCTATCTCTCTTGCCACGGCCAAGTGCACCGGGGATAATCTCTCTCTCTCTCTCTCTCTCTTCGGTTTTCTGGGGTTTCAGCCACAGGTACACCTCTAATTCGACTGGGTTTATGATGAGGGAGGTGGAGGGGAGTGGTTTCCTACCTTAGAAGGTCTCTGGGAAGCTCGACCTGAAGTTCACTCTTCTTCCCTCTCTCTGTCTCTCGGCTTTGTTTTTGTCTTTCTTTTCTCCGGCTAACTCTCTAGTTTGCTCGAACCATCTAGTGAAAACAGGAGCACTTCTGCGTTTTATAAAGTGTGTATATGGCCAGGTGTCATGAAGAGATGCAGCTATAGTGCATGAGGTGTAAGGTGGTGCAATGCATGGGGTGTATCGGCTAATGACTCAAATTGTGACTCTGGGTCGGTGCATATGTGATTATGGGGTGATATACCTGATATATCTAAGTTTGCGCCTGAGTGGTGTCATCCACTTTTGCATGGTTTCGGTCATGTCAAGAGTTAGTGGAGCCTTGGTCTTTAATTGAACCGGTTTATGCATGGTTGTTTAAGCATGGTTACAAGGAGTTGAGTTGGTTCACGTAGGGGTTAAAAGATGTGGTGAGTTGTCGTCAATGGGAGGGTGAACCGGCTTAGCATGTGTGTGTAACCGGTTAAACCGATGCTTACTTAGAGTGGGCTGCTTGGGTAGGTTTTTGGACCGGTTCAAGTATAGGTTGGTCCATAGGTAAGGGTTTAAACCGGTATTTCTAGTGGTTCAAGGTTTCGATTCTTTGGTCCAAGGAAGAAACGGTCAGGCTGAGTGAGGACGATTCTTGTTTTATTGGGAAATTATTTGTGGTGATCGTCCTTCTTAGTCATCGGGAAAAACGGAAAAATCTCTGACCTTTTTAATAGGGATGTAATGCAGTCAAGAAAATTTGGGGTGTTACAGGAAGCCCCATGATGTTTAGGGGGCGATTTTTTTATTGTCTGGTTTTCATCAGAAAAATTTGGGTGCACCGGTGCAGTGGCAAAAGGAGGGTCGGAGTCCAATTAGCTATGGATGAATATTTTCCTACCCTGGTAAAGGAAACCCTAGTTCTCGATTACAAAGTAATGTCTGTGCATGTAGGACACTTTTCATTCTGAGATCAGTGGTTTAGGCAATTTGTCTGCATTATATCCCAACCATGGCCACCATCCTTCTAGATTCTCTAGGAGTTTCCTTTATTTTCTTCTAGAATGTGCATAAGAACAAATAAAATTTTTGCTTTCCTCTTCCCCCTTCGAGGAACCTGTTTTTGAGCTGTTACTTTTGCAATCTTTTTCTTACCCAACATTCTCAAACTCCCACTAGTGTTTGTCATTGACATATAGATGTGTCCACAGACTCTGCACAACTAGGTTTTTGGTAGTCATGTCAGTGCTTGTGTTGGAATGTAACCTTATGGTCATTCCTATTGACCATTGACATGAATGTCTCATGGCTGCCACAAATTTGGTTTGTGAAAAGTATGCAATGTTTGACAGTTGTTTAAAGGATGACAAAAAAAACAGCTTGCAGATGGCCAAATACTACGTAATCTTGAAATCACATATCCAAGGCTAAGTTCCTTATTAGGCCTTTCATTTTTGTGCTGCAGTATACAATCTTTGTTTTGTACATTTTTGGGTGTTTGTTATTCACTCCTTAACTCTTTGTAGTATAATCCTGCGAACAAACAATATGTAAAGATACCCAGCTGTCTTTGTATTCAACACGTGCAGTCATGCTTGTGCTAGTTTTGAATTTCATGGTGCATTTGCCAAATCACATCTTCACAAATTTATTACCTAATTTGTGCCATTTGTTTAATTATCGGTGTTGGAGCCACTGTTGGTGTTCTTGCCTCAACATTGACATTTTATTGAATCACTTTCTGGAGTTGCCTCAAATTCATTCACTTGTTCTACATTCTGTTTGAGTCAAAATTGCATTATGAACTAATATTAAACTGAATCTTGGAGTTAACAGTAAAGCAACTAAACTGGTCAAACAAAGTCTTTGTTTAGTTGTTTTGTAAAAAGGATGGTGCTACGAAAGCTTTTCTGATATTGATCAGTTGAGGTTGTTTGTAAAACTTTTTAATGACAGGAAGAGTGCCTAATAATGGCATAAGCCTTTATTTCACATCTTTGGTCTGGATGACTGACAGGTCATACATTTTCTATTCATTGTGTAAATTATCTATGTCATGAACAAATTTCCTGAATTAGGCTCCTGATAATTTACCAGGAGATTGATAGGGAGAAAGCTGCTCATTTGGAACTAGAAAGGACTGCTCGCCTGCAGCCTTCCACTGTACCTGACCAAAGTACAATAACAAAGCACAAATCCGGCTATGAAAATGGTAACATAATCAGGATTGTTTCAATTGAAGTTAATGCCGTTCCTTGTTCCTTCCTTCAATTAATTACTGATTTGTACAGGAAATTTGACCCGCAAACTGTCAAGTGCAAGCAGTTTAAGCAGTATGGAGGAAAGTTTCTTTCTGCAAGCATCTTTAGACTCTTCGGACAGTTTCTCTGAGCGGAGAAATACTGTAGAGACGGCCATGAGTCCATACTTTATGAAGAGCATGACTCCTAGTGCTTTTGAAGCTACACTTCGCCAAAAGGAGGGTGAACTTGCATCTTATATGTCTCGACTGGTATGGGGTATCATTATGTTGGATATAAACATTATTTGACTATACTGTCTGTCAAAGTGTAGTTTGCACGGTGTCCCATTGCATACTGCATATCTCAGTGTGCAGTATTTTATTTTGTCATACTTGACTATTGTCTGGGTTTGTCGTCATGAGCTCCTTTTGTCACCCGTTCTGTTTATGACTTAAAGTGTGTTTAGTTCTCATGAATTTCTTGTTGGCATGTTATTTGCTCCAGGCATCTATGGAATCCATTCGTGACTCTCTTGCTGAGGAGTTGGTTAAAATGACTGAACAGGTAAGTTTTTTTTTTATCCTTCACAAGTCTGATTATTACTTTTATGTCTTATGTCTTTTTTTTTTTTTTTGGTAAAAGTTTAGAACATTGGTTGCAGTGTGAGAAATTAAGGTCAGAGGCTGCCATTCTGCCTGGCATCCGGGCGGAGTTAGAAGCTCTAAGACGGAGACACTCTGCGGCACTGGAGCTAATGGGTGAACGTGATGAGGAGGTACACTACTTTCACATAATTCTTGCTTGTCATAGTGGCAAATGGCATCATGGAAAAGGTTTATAAATATGACTTGTGATGCTTGTACTCTTTATTTATAAGTTACTCCATGTTAGATCAATTAGACATGGCTAGCATGCCTATTTCCTAGGAAGTGGCCACCCAAAACAGAAAAAAGAAGGGCAGTTTCTTGTATGTGGGCATAATACAAGTTGTGAACAATGAAACACTCTTCCCATCTTCAACAAAGACGATGACAGCTCTTCTCTGGAAGCATTTTGGATCTAACTTCTACTAATTTTTAACACATCTTATGTGTTTAATCTCCCTGCAATTCTGAGTAGATTATAAGCCAATGACACTGTAGGTTTTGGAAGTAATGCCTATATATCCAGTAGTGCTTTAGATCTGAGTTCTTTCCATTTCCTGTTCCTAAACCATTTCAATTTTGTGGAGTGAGTGTCTGCTGAAAACAAACAGTAGCTGCAGAGCAAGGATTGATGGGAGGATAAAGTTTTGTTTGTGAATAAATTAAGCTCCAATTGGAAGATTAACTCCTTCATTTATCTTTTCCTTAATCTTTTTTTTATTTTTTTGCACAAATAGAAGATGATGAACTTCATAGCGAGCCGATGACAGACTTGACTTTGATGTATAAGAATTAAATGTGGAAATAGATATCATATCCATATTATATTATATTTTAGGCAGTGAAAAGAACGTTGGGCCTCTCCTTCAGCCTGAAATTGACTTGTATAAGCAGCCTCCTGGCCCCATTTTGTGCTCTTCTTTGGAGTAAATTTTTTTCCTTAATAAATCTCTTGCAGCTTATGTATGGTGAACTTCTGAGTTGTGGTGCAAAGATTAGGCTGAATTGGAATTTGGCATTACATTGAATAGCTTTGCAACAAAGGCTATCTTTATATATTGGTTAAGAAATTTTGATAGAGATCTTCTGTTGTATTATTATTACCTCTAGGAAAGCAAATTATGAGAGTTCTCCACAAAGCTAATTTGGTGGGTTTGGCGGGTTAAAGGAATTTCATGTAGATGAATAATTATTGTGAGGGAATGATGATGCTATAGATGCCTTTGAAACGAACACCAAATCTTCTTGGATTCGGGGGCCATCTTTATGATAATATGGGGAAATCTTCGTGGATCTTATTGTTCTTCTCTTCCCATAAGACTAAGCAAAGGGTGGACTTCTCTTGTTGTAGGTCATTCGAAGGATGTTTAAGTGGGGATACCTTTATTCCTTTTGGGGGTTCAAAAATTTAGTTAGGCTTGAAACTCAATATGGTTGCCAAGTAATGCAAGAAGAAATAAGGGGTAATTAAACTTTACCCCCTCTACATATGACCCCTCTATCATTCAAAAATGAACACATAACCCTCCTATGATTTGTATTGAAGTGTAAAATGGATGGACCATAACAAGTTTTATTAGTCACCAGAGATGGTCCCTCCCACTGGCCCAACACCTCCCTTCGACAGCCCACGGCCCTCCATATATGTATTGCTAAAGAGGAAGTGTATTTTTAAAACAAATGTTTGAGCCAACTTCTTTTTTTTCTTTTTCTTTCTCCGACAAGCACACCCACCCCCCCTCTCTTCCCTTCTTCTCTCCCCTATATATGTATATATCTTATCACTGAATGCCTGATTGATTTTGGTACCCATGCTGTGCACACCACCTATGAATGCTTAATTGGAGTTATGGCAGCCATTGGTTTTGTGGTTAAGAGAGCGAGAGAGAGAGGTGGGCAGAGGGGTTTGCGGCTGTGTACAGTGGGGAAGGAGAAGGGAAATAAAAGAAGCTGAGGTAGAAATGTCTTTTACAGACAATTTTGGTGTGAATGCTCTCTCACAGGTACAAGCAATGTGTAGTACAACCCATTAATTTTAACGGTTTCCATCTATTTTACACAGTAGTCCAAACCATAAGGGGGTTATGCTAGGAAGCACGGACACACCGTTTAGGGTGCCGTTTGCGTGTCGGACACACCGCGGACACGGATACTCCTAGGACACGCCAAAATACGTGTCGGACACGCCAGGTGGCGTGTCCTGTTTTTTTTTTTTTTTTTTTTTTTTTTTTAAACTGTGGACACGCCGGGGACACGGCTGGGACACGTCGAGGACACGGCTGGGACACGTTTAGGACACGGCAGGGGTTAAAGTGTAATTATGAAAATTTTTAAATGGGGTATATTTTTTAATTTTCTTAACTTCAATATAAAATGTACAAAATATCTCAAATCAAAACATTTCTTCTTCTTCTTCTTCACTGTCCAAACTGCTGCTACTATATTTCTTCTTTTTTTCCTTCTTTTTTTGTTCTTATTTTTCTTATTCACTGCCATTTCTGTTGCTTGTTTCACTACTGCTTATGTTCAATGTGGGTACTGCCCTGCAAAATCAACTAAATAAATTGGTACTGTTTATCTGCCATTGCTATTTTTTTTTTTTGGTGGAAGTTAGATGCTTGCTAGTTCATGCATTAGATAGTAATGAATCTAATGATGTATTGGATGATAATCTTCTTTAACTTGTGTTTTTATTTGTGCTTGATGGATGATGAATTGATGACCTGTTGTCTATTATATTGAGTATTGAATTTTTTAATATTTTTGGTGGTAGGTGAATGTTATATTTATAGACATGGAAAATAAAATATATAAAAATAATAACTTTTTGCCGTGTCCCCGCCGTATCTGTGTCTCCTATTTTTTGAAATTGCCGTGTCCCGTGTCCGTATCTGTGTCCGTATCTGTATCCGTGCTTCTTAGGGGTTATGTGAGCGCTTTTAAATGAGAGGGGGTCATGTTTTTGGGCCAAAACCATAGGGAGGTAAAGTGTAATTACTCCCAAGAAATAGATATTCTCTCCCCCTCTTGGATTGCCAAGAAGTTAGAGAAGAGAACTTCAAATTCTATGACAACCAACCCTATAATGTTACTGCCCCCAATTGTGTACTACTTCTTCTTCTTCTTCTTCTTCTTCTCTCTCTCTCTCTCTCTGTTCCCCCTGGGGGGGTGCCTGTGCAAGGGGACATCATGTTTTATTGGTTGTAAAAAAATGTTAAAGTAATAATAGCAGCAACAGCAGTATCAAAAATAAAAACTTCATTTATCATTTAAGAGATTTTTTTTCTTTGATATGTGAAAGTGGATTTTTTTGTAGCTGGAAGAACTTCGTGCTGATATTGTGGACTTGAAGGAGATGTATAGAGAACAAGTTAACTTGCTCGTAAATAAGGTATTTGCTTTCTGCAAGAATTTTGTATGTATTATTTCTTGATAGAAAGTATCTTTTGTTACAACTATTCATGCCCCCACAGATCCACGTCCTGAGTTCTTCTTTGGGCACTGCATGATGAACTTACTTCTCATGATGGCTCTTTCCGTTTGATGCTCGTATTAATGGTACAGTTAATGCTCGTCATCAAAAATCATCTTTTTTTTTTTTTGTTTAATTATTTCATCCTTTTTGCACTTTTACTGGTTGGACTGCCGATATATTAAAACGTTACCTTGTCAAATTATCTGTGTTGTAATATACAGTGCGATATTGTATAGCATGATGGCCTTTTGCTTTTAAACTTGAAACGATTCCTTGTGTCCTGATTGTTAATAAAATTGAGCTTTTTCTATCCTCATAAATTTCTTTTTACTTCATTTTTCTACTGTCTACTGTCAAAGGGCAAAGTATCCAGACAAGCACCATCTATACATTTAACTGCAACAAACTGGGTAGACGATGAATGGCCAAAATGGTGAACACGATATTTTTTGGGCTCTTTTATTTTGTCCTCTCTCTCTCTCTCTCTCTCTCTCTCTCTCTCTCTCTCGTTTTTGAAAGATGAGAAACAGATGCCAGCATTGAGCACCCCTTTTCAGACTTAGCAAAGGATCTCTGATGGAAGCTTCTTACAGCTTAAATGGCAGATTTGGCTGTTTTCCTTCCACTCCATGACCAAACAAGGTGAATACAGGTTTTACTTGTATCAGGAATTTAGCATCAATTGTGCTGCCGGGTTTGGAGATCTCACTCTTGGTCTTCGCCATGGTATTGCTATCCCTTTGTGTTTAAGAACCTTGTGTATCAAATTTATGCTGAGCTTCCTCTCCTTAGTTCAGCAGATTTAGGTTACACGAGCCAGATGTCTGATCCATTTCTTAGTGACATTACTGTGCTAGATAAAATATTTTGATGTCTGAAGTGTAATTTCTGAACTTCCTGGGCTAAGATCCAAATCCCAAAATGGAAAATGATGGCATGAATGTTGCGGAAAAGGACTGAATGTAATATTTTGTGAAAAAATTTATGTATATTTAAGATTGATTTTGATTGTTTATGAACACATGAGACGATTCTGAGGGGATTTTGGTCTATTTATTCATTGGACTACGACCCCAGGTGGTCCGAAATGTGGGTCCCTTTCTTTCGCAGCTAGGGATCAAGATGAGTGGTCGTACGTAAATTAGCTATTAGAATATAATGTTTTGTTTTTTAGCCTGTAACAAGAGAAATTGTTCCGTGCTCCCGGAACTACCTTTCTCAATTGCAGTGAATTTTCATTACTACGTGAATTCAATGAGTGTGTTCGGGATCACCTAACATGAGGAATTTGTTGCATTTAACTCGTCCACAGCATGATTCATAAGTAAAAAAGAACACCAGTTTATTATTCTCACTAAAATCGTATCTATTTTAAAGCACAAAATATTATTTAAAAATGAGAAAATTACAGATTAAATAACATTTAGCTTTGGACGCGCAAATGTTTAAAAGTCAGAGTTGAGTATATCTCCGCTTATCACGGAAATTATGTGAAAAATTACTCAGCGTCTTAAAAGCATCGTATCATTCTTTGTTTCACCTTTTGTAAAATAATTATCATTGGAATCTCTTACTTAAGTGGCAAGGACATGTGATATTTTAGGAGCACTAAATAATTTTTTTATAAAACAATAATATGTGATACTATAGAAGTATTGAATAATTTTTTAAGAAAAATGCTATTTTTTCAGAATTTATAATCAGAATTTTGAATCAGAATGATGTGATAATGACAGTTTTGTAATTAAAATGTATTTTGGTATATTCTTTATTTTAAAGTGATAGACCCACAACTCAGCCACATCATTCTGGTTATATTTTCTGGTTATATATTCTGGTTGTATAGCATTACTCATTTTTCAAACTTTTAAAGAGTGTTTGGATTGTTTTTTAAAAAAATTATAAATTTAAGTTAGTTTTAAAATGTCACTTAAAAAGTAACCTTTTCAAACTTATGCAAGTTTTAAAAAGTTTTTTTTTTATCGAAAACTCAAACACAATTTTAAAAAATTACAAATTTAAATCCAAGTTTAAATCCTGCTAAAAAAATCACCTCCCAAACACCCCTTACTGTTTCTGCACCGCGTAGCCCTTCAACGGATCTCACATGTAGCAAGCCAGCTGTCAGTCCACTGTCGGAGAGAAACGGGGTTGACGTGTCGAAGGTAACTGGAAAAGCGGGAGATCTCCGTGAACCGGAGGGCACCAGATTGGTACCTCCCCACATGTAGCCCGGCACAGGTGTTCGACTCCCAGTTCTCGTGGAGGGAGGTGCTGGAGCTCTCGTTCCATTTTTTGCTTCTTCCATAATCAAAGTGAGTGTGAGTGAATGTGACAGACAGAGAGAGAGAGAGAGAGTGACGGTAAACCAAGCCCCACCCACGGTGCCCGTTAACACGCGCACCGAACCCTCCTCCCCTCGAGGCGGTATCGAGATTTTCGCTTTCCTTGGTCAGACTCATCGGTGACGCCAATAACTTTCGTCCTCGGCGCATGTTAGCCGCTTATCACCGACTCTGTGTTGCTTCTATTTCCAGCTCTCTCTATTCCAGTTTCAGATCAGTTTCGAGTTTCGACTGCATTTCGGCACCGACACTCTCGCATAAGGTAATGAACTTCAATTCCTCTCTCTAGCTCTGCATTGGATCCGAAGCGAACGTGACCTGTATCTCACCTGTTTTCTTTTTTTAACTCTCTTGTTCTATACATTTTCGTATAACTGAATGTAAATATGTGGATACGTACATTCACATGTATGAATATGTAACAGTTCTACATTAATTAGAGGCCAATTCAGAGTTTTAGACACACACGCTGTCTCTGACCAGAAGCGGAATTATCGTTTTCAATTCTCTTGTTACGCCTGAATTTCGTAAATCTCTCTCTCTCTCTCTCTCTCTCTCTCTCTCTCTCTCTATATATATATATATATGTACATATATAGAGATATGTGTAAATAATATGTATTCATTCGATCAGACATCAATGTGTCTGGAAGTAGTGTTTATAGTGATGAACTGTTGATTTAGAGTAATTACATTTGTGTGTCGATGTGAAATAGTCTGTTTTATTTTATAATCAAATTTTGTTTGTCGTTATATGTACAGTCAGTCAGTCAATTGCCCCAAAATTCAATTCTAAATGTTGGACATGGTCTCTATCTAGCGCAAAATGACTAAATCTAACTTCATTTCATGAAATATATATTTGAATTGTTTTTTGATTGTTCGAGTTAGTTGCTTATTGCCTTGTGGTGATGATAGACTGGCATGATAATTGATGAGTTAGGAAATAATTGATAATTGGTTGCTTCGTTGTGGCATTTATTTATTTATTTATTTATTATAAGCAGTGTGGCAGGGTTAATTACAGAGTATACAGTCCTATATCGGAATGCGAGGGCGTCAACGAGATGCTTTGTCTACATACAAACGCGGGTCGTCAAGAGACCACATCAGTGATTACGACAGAGAGGACGGTTTAGGTATTTGTAATTGGTAAATTTGCTATAAGATTGTTGTAGTATCTGATCTTTCTATTCAACGGTGATTTCATGCAGTAATGGGGCTTGAATTGCTGTAAAACAATAAAATGACTAAAGCTTATGTTTTTTGCCTGATCGTGCTTACATCACCGACTTAAAACAAAATACGATACTCATGTATGGAGTCTATAGACTTCCTATATGAGATCTCCTCCACAACAATTTTTTACAATTTGCCATTACAATTAGGCAACACTGCATGATGCCCTTCCACTTTGATAAATTAAAATACTAGTGGTTGGTAAAGGAACGATTTATAAGACAAAAAAGCAAAAGCAAAAGCAAATTTCAGTGGGACTAAAGAACTGCATAAATACATATCAATGCTTCCAGCATCTTATACATTTTTATTAAGGTGGCATGAGCTCTCTGTTGCCTTCACAAAAGTGGTTTATGTGAATATGCATGACATTTGAAGGTTGAGCTGATTCCTTGTATGGGCTTCAGGCCGCTTGCAGAATGGAATTGGGAAAGAAACGGGAAACCCTTCATGGAAGTATTCTCTGCCACATGTACTTGTTGCAGCTCTTTCATCCTTCTTATTTGGTTACCATCTTGGGTGTGTCCCAGACTTTAAAATTCACTGTTTTTTTTTTCTTTTTCTTTTTATTTTAGGTGGTTGAGGAATGAGAACTTGAAATATAAAATCTTGTTGCTTGTTTTTGCTTTGTTTAGGGTAGTTAATGAGACACTTGAAAGCATATCTATGGACCTGGGCTTCAGTGGGAGTACCATTGCTGAAGGTATTGTAAATGTTGGATTTTTCTTTCTAATAAATGTTTCTATTGTTCTCATGTGAATTTCCATTGAATGAGGTACTTTTGTCAAATGAAGGTCTAGTTGTGAGTACATGTTTAGGCGGTGCGTTTATTGGATCTCTGTTCAGTGGTTGGATAGCGGATGGGGTTGGCCGTCGAAGGGCATTCCAATTGTGTGCTTTACCAATGATAATTGGGGCCTCAATGAGGTAATTGCAATAGAATGCACATGCTGCTTTCTTATCTATCTAATTGCCTGTCATGGTGGCACTTTTTGCTTTCTTTCTTTTTTGTTTTCAATTTCGAGGTTGGGAGCATCTATTCTCTCTCACAGGAAAAATTAATGCCTAATGGACTGACAAAGCTGCTTTTTCTGGATCACGTAGTCCTATCTGCACTGCTATGTGGGTTTAATTGACAGCTTATCTCTCCTGGTTTTGAGGTTTATAAATTGTTGCAAGGATTGGGACCTGCCAATGTTTCGCATTGGTTTGATATACCAATTTTGGACGTAAATGCATAATCTTTTATGTATGAAATGCCTGGAAGTTAATAGTCAAAAGTGAAGACACATAGGAGTTGTCTCTGATTTTAAACAAGAGTACTCTCATATTTGGTGGTGAAGATATAAATGATTTGGTAAATATATGCTAACAGAGTAGATGTGTGATTTCTTAGTAAACCTGATAGATTATTTTTGTAATGTAACTACCTGTCAGGACTTTACATGTCTAGTTTATCAAGAAATACTTGATGATAATAAGACAGAATATGATGCCAATGTCATTACTTACATAGGCTCATGATTACTCACTCACTAACATCCATTATAATTTATACTAGGAATCATCAAACATTGTAACTGTTTGAATGTGTTGCATGAAGTAAAGATTGCAAAACCAGAAGCTTCTCATAAGATTTAATTTAGTGGGGGAACAATACAAGAACAACTGCTCCCTAGATGTCAATCATATGCTTTTCCTTTACAGCCTGTTTGGAACTTGGGGGAGGTAAGGGGAGGGAAGGGAAAGGAGAGGAAAGAGAAAATGAAGGAAAAGAGAAGAAAAAAGGAGGAAAATTTTGAAATTAATCTCTCTCTTCTTTCCCTCCACTTTCCTTTTATTTTCTTTACAAAACCAAACAGAGAAAAGGATAGCAAACAGTATTTTCCCTTCCCTTCCCTTCCCCAAGTTCCAAACAGGCTGTTAATCTATCCACTAAGTCAGCTCTGTTTGTCTGGTTTATATACATGTGTAAACCAGAGAAGCAGGTTACAGATCAAAGAGAAAGAAGAAATTTTTTAGAGTAGCACCCCTATGTGTCATGTGTGTCTTTGGAAAGAAAGAATTAGGCGTACCGTTCAAGATTTTGTTATATCCGTTCATTACTTGAAGAGTTGTTTAGCGCATCATTTCCTTTTTTGGCCTTAAGGACTTTTTTACGAATCCTCTTTTTCCGTTATGGATTTTATAGACAAGCTCAGTCTTGTTGTTGACCTTTTTTTGACTTTTTCTAGCTTTTGTACGCGGTTTCGTCCCCTTGGCAAATTTTTTTTATATTTTATAATACACTACTTATTGAAAAAAGTGTACGTAAATATTTTACATTTTGATTCATTTGCAGATTTAGCTGGGAAGTAACATAGAAACTCGTGGTCAACTTTGATACACATAATTAAACAATTAGTCCGAGGGTTGGCTAAAGAGGCATTATAGACACTTTTGATCAATTTTAATGTGTGTTTAACAGTGGGGTTGATATTTGTGTTGTATTTTCTCACAGTCAAAACAAAATAAGAACAATGATTTTAATTCAAGACTTAATTGTGGCTTTTAAATCCGTAGACATGTTACATTAATGAAACTAGTTTTTTTTATTACTTGCTATGTTATCATGCTTGGATTTTGGCTGATAAGTGGTATTCGTGTCATTCTATGAGCTTATCACCAAATCAATTTTCTTTTTGACAATTCAAATTATAACAAATAAGAAATAAAACCTTGTAGGGTTTACTACTATAGACATATACTTTATTTGCATACAATCAAAATTCAGCATTATTTTTACCTGTTCAGTGTTGAAAGCAAGCTTGGAAAACATTATATATACACACACACTTCATGCTGTGCTGTACGCTCACGAAATGAAGGCTGATACAAATTATCAATTAACTCAGCACCACCAACTCCTGTAAAATGAAGAATTTCTGAAGTCATGTATATAGCCCTGCTTTCTTGCTCTTCTAAACTTTTGCATTAAACTTACTGAAATGATATTTGACGTTAAACCTTCAGTGCCACAACAAATACTCTTGGGGGCATGCTTTTTGGGAGGTTTTTTGTGGGAACCGGAATGGGTCTTGGCCCTCCTGTTGCAGCTCTCTATGTAGCTGAGGTAAATACAGTGATCGTAAATTTGTTTTAATTATGTCAATAAGTTGGCAATGCTAGTCCTATTGTCAGTGTCCTCTTATTTATCCGATTATCCTTTGTCTTCATGAACAGGTTTCACCAGCCTTTGTAAGGGGTACTTACGGAAGCCTTACTCAAATTGCAACATGTCTTGGACTTATGGGGGCTCTATTCATGGGTATCCCAGCCAAGGATATTGTGGGTTGGTAAGAAGCATGACATACAATCATATGGGAGTTTATATGATGTGTTAAGATCATTCTCAAAGAATGTTTTATTGTTGGTTATTTGATAGGATTACATTAGTAACTAGAAACCATACATATCTTGATGATGTGTGCAGGTGGCGAGTGTGTTTTTGGGTATCTGCCATTCCTGCTGCAGTACTTGCTGTTTTAATGGAATTCTGTGCTGACAGTCCTCATTGGCTTTTTAAGGTAAGTTGCTCTCATTTGAGATTTGGCCACAACATTCAGTTTCTTGTGCTTGAATTTACTATCTATAGTCCATTTGCATAATGCTTTTGACAGATTTGACTTGTATTGATCAAGACACATCCAATCCAATCCAAACTTGGTTATATTGATTTACACACTGATACCTAATGTATGTGGAGTTGAGTGGGGGGTGAGTGGTCAAACCTATAGAGGGTGACCCTCTGGGAAGTTAACAGCAGGCGCTATCTAGGCGGAGGACCACCGGAGGTGGAGGAGAGAGAGTTGAGGCGGTCCTAGGAAGAGAGAGAGTGGCAGTGTCCCAAAGAGCTTGGAGAGATTTTGGAGAGGTTGGTGGTGAGCATTCAATGTGGAATGAATGTCTTGAATATCTTGTCAATGAAGAATGAAGGTTCCTTTATATAAGTGAGGGAGGTACTTCATGATTGGTTGTTCAACCGTCGAGGTTTTTGGTGATTGACTCCTCAGACCTGAGAGACGGAGCCCTTTGTTGATTGGCTCCTCAGTTTGGGATTTCTCGAAGACTGACATTCTGAATGTCAACTCTGTAGCGACAATGATTCAGTGACTCAAATAGTGCAGGCATTAAATGCGCTTTGTCGTTTGCTTGGAGATCCCTCTCTCTCTAAGACAGGCCGGAGGGGCAAGGCCACTCGGCGAACCCTCAACTTTAGCCTCCAATCCACTTGTCTCCTGATGATCCCACGCGGAAGTCCCTAGGTCCTGCTCCCAACCTAGGTTATGGAGAACACACTTGGTTATGGAGAATTATGCTAAGTATGGAGATGCGCTCAGCGGAGAGGTTCCATGGCCGAGCTAGGAGGTGCCAAGTGCGAAGCCATGAGTGGACGTCACAGAGGAGGTGTCCCGAGGTTACCTGTAGACGAGGGACTCTTGATGTCTTATCTCGGAGGAGGCGCTCTTCGAGCTATCCTCGGTGAATGAGCTGTCTTGGTGCACACGTCGCCTCGGTAGGCTGCCACATGGAGCCAAGAGTGAGAGGAGGAGTAGTACGAAGGAGTGGTGAGTTGCCTAAGTGTCCCTGTACGGAAGAGAGTTGGACACTTATACCTACACCTAACATCTGAGAAATTTTCCTCTGATTGTCATGTATGTATACATGATACAGAGAGTTGTGACTGAATCTATTGCATCCATGTATAATGGATTTTGAATACATCTGATTGAATTTCATCATCTGCATCTGTACTTGAACCACTGGATAAGTAGCCTGTTCAATATGTTACTATTCTCGAGTTAGGATCGTATTAGGATTGGGTTCAGATGTGGGCTGTCAACAGCGCTATGTGAATCATTGCACAATTATTTTTACCTCAGACTGTCTACCATGATTCCACTTTTGCTCACTATTATTTTCTCTTAGAGCTCAATAGTATTTTATTGTCCCTTTCTTCATTAAGTCCTGTTTTCACTTGGAATTGTTGCTTGGCTTAGCTCAGAAAGGAAGAAGTGCCGATGCTGAGATGGAATTTGAGAAACTTTTAGGGGAGTCACATGTCAAATCTGCAATAGCAGAGTTGTCTAAATCAGACAGAGGGGATGAGGCAGATGCTGTAAAATATTCAGAGTTACTCTATGGTCGCCAGTTTAAACGTACATATGCAAATTGGTCATGCTATCATTTGTTCACCATCATTTTTCTTTTTCTTGATAGTTATCATTCAGCAAGCATCATAGTTATTTGTTTCCTTGTAAATGATTTATTTCTCACTTTGTTTGCAGTGGTTTTCATTGGGTCTACCCTGTTTGCTTTGCAACAACTATCTGGTATAAATGCTGTCTTCTATTTCTCTTCAACTGTCTTTAAAAGTGTGGGAGTACCTTCAGACCTTGCAAACATATGTGTAGGAATTGCAAATTTGTCAGGTAATGTTGCCTCACTCTCAAGTATCTCATGCATTTTGAAACTTTTGTGAACAATTTCTTTATCAGTTTACTTGTAACTTCCGTAGGGTCGGTTATTGCTATGATTTTGATGGATAAACTAGGAAGGAAGGTGCTTCTTCTTGGGAGTTTTTTGGGTATGGTGAGTAGAATACTTTTTACTCAAAACCTTTCTTTATTCGTTGTCAATTGTTAGCACTTTTGAACGAAGGTGTGGTGTACAGGCCCCACAACAATCCAACTCGAAAGTTTATCAGAGTACAAATTTTCCAGATTGGATGATAGAATCATCTCTTGACAGCTAAATTTTCCAGATTGAACGTTGGGAATGTTTGAATACGTTGTTGACGTAATGGGGTTGTTGAGTCTAAGTGAGGGTGACATGGAAAGCTGCGATTGGTGACTGCAAGAATTCCAGAATTTATATCAAATTTTTTTATACAAATTTTCTGAATGGTGACCATCAAATGTTCCAATGGTCCATTCTACTTATTTTTTGGGGGCTGGATGGCTGTGGTGCTGATAATCACATTGTCTCATTGTTAGGCTAACTCCATGTATTCTACACTCCTCCAAGAACAACTTTTTGACATATTATCTGACTCTTGATTTGCTCACTTGATTGGTTCAGGCAGTGTCAATGGGTTTTCAAGCGACTGCAGCTAGTTCTTTTGTATCAGGTTCTGGGGCGTTGTACCTATCAGTTGGCGGCATACTGCTGTGAGTAGTCAATGGTGATCATCAGAATGCATTAGAAGCAACTATTACTTAGAAATGGCTTATTCAGTCATTTCATAGTTACTAATTCCAAAATGCAACTTAGTCGTGGCTCAAGTAACTGAACTTGCCTGACTGAATTTTGTCTCTATTTTTTGATGGATTTATACTAGTCACATAATATGATAGTACTCAAGTAACTGAACCGCAACTGAATATAATATTGTCATCCTGAATTGGTTGTGGAAAATGGTCCTGGATTAACCCCATAAGTTGTTGGAAACTGTGGAATGGAGTTAAAACCAGGTAGGCTATGGTATCTAATTTGCTTAAACCTCCTTTACATGGCAATAAATTGGAAGATAGCTGGAGGAAAAAATATGATGGGAACTTTCTTGTGTTGATTGGTGTTATGGTATTCTTGCTCATAACATTTGTTTATGCAGGTTTGTCTTCACATTTGCTCTTGGTGCTGGGCCTATCCCTGGTCTCCTCCTATCGGAAATATTTCCCAGCCGAATCAGGGCAAAGGCAATGGCAATCTGCATGGCTGTGCATTGGGTACCTCTGCAATTTTTTTACTTTTTATTATTTTGTGTTATGACTTGCCAAAGATTTTCCCCCCTCCCGTTTTCTTTATTTTCCAATTTCGAAATGGAAAACCAGTTGCAACCTTAGAACGTTTCATGAGCAAGACATTCTTATGTGACTTCATTTTCACTACAATGTTGCTTCCTGGCAATGACTTTGCAAACTGCAGAAGTTATGAACTTCGTTGTAGAAATTGGCTGTGGCTAATATATTGGGCTGTGGAAATATAAAATTTGACCTCCTAAAGAGAAGAAATTGTGATATTTAGGAAATTTCTGTTTTACCATAAATTTATATAATTTTGTTGAAAAGAATAACACAGGGTTCTGCCACATTAATTCAAGACGCTTTAATACTCTGTGCCAGTTGCTATGGTACAATTCTTGTTAGTTGGCGTCATCTCGAAGACTCAAATCTTTTTTATTCTGGGATTCCCCTAGTTAATTTATGTAAGGTAGGTTTTTGTACTTATAGAAAAAATAGAAAGATAGGTTTTTGTTCGGCCTAATTTGGACGAAATTTTGTTTCTTTCTGACCCTGATTATTTCTCTCTCTCTCTCTCTTGATACCTTCCAACTTACGAGAATTGGCATCTTCAACAGGTGATAAATTTTTTTGTTGGCTTATTGTTTTTGCGCTTGCTGGAGCAACTTGGGCCGCTAGTTTTGTACACAACATTTGGAACCTTTTGCTTGATGGCTGTGGCTTTTGTAAAGAAGAATGTGTTGGAAACTAAGGGAAAATCACTCCAAGAAATTGAGATGGCTCTTCTTCCATCTGCGTAGAGGTATTCTATTAGTGTTTTCTGACATTATCTTTTTCTGATCTTTCACTAAAACTATTTGTCCGAGCAGAGGTAATGTCAAATTTCATTGACTCAAAACTTGGATTTACTTACCAGGAGGAGATGTAGAATTAATTCTATGCAATTCTTCTCACCTATACATATACTGGTAAGATGATGATGACAAAGATGATATACTCCTAGTACTAAGAAAACAAATAAATCAACCCAGTCTGACGTTTTTTAAGGAAAATCAGCAGAACCACAATTTTCAATCTGGACCCTGCCAACCATTGACCCCTAAAACCCCAATATTTAGAGTACCATTTTTTTCCGCCCTTGCAACTTCAACCCTTGCTTTTGCTAGCTTTTAGGTCATCTTTGCTGTGTCTTCAACTTAATCAGATCACGTCTTTATTGGTGCAATATTTGGTATTGGTTCTGCATGATCCAATTATCTTACTTCTAGTACATTGTCATTAATTGGTATTGCCTCACACTTGCCACAATATTGCTCCTTATTGTAAATTCATATTTTCTACAGCTTAATATTTTTATTTCATAGATGTAATTTTGTTTGTGAACCATTTTATATCGTAACGTTGAGTTGGCCTTACCTTTTCTTTTTTCTTTTTTTTTTTCCCCGATTTCGCAGGCATTTGTCAGTCACACTATTTTCCATTAGCAGTTCTTTACAGCATCCTTCCTAATATATATACATTCATCAGAGCTCACTTCAGAAGGCATCTGTATATTCTGTGAGCCTCCTTTTGCTGTCTTCTAGAGTACTTTCTGAGCACATTGATATCCCACTTGCAATTGTTGTGTCTGTGCTGCTGAGATATGTATCCTCTTATAATTCCTGCATGGGTACAGTAATCCGAATCAAGAAAATCCAGCTGAGAATAAAAATATGTAGATTAAAAGCTCGTGCCCACGATTTCCATTTTCTCGTGGTTCATGTAATAACTATCGGCAATGTAATTTGTGAAATCTATCAAACGCGTGATTTGCATTGGACCATCCTAAACTTCAGTTATTCTACGCGGGTTTTGGTGGTTCATTTATTATTATGTTGAGTTTTCACCTGTCTTAGTCCCAAAATTATTTGTTTATCTGAAAATGGGATGGCAGCTGAGAATACAAAATTTGAAGCCAAGACAATCCTGAAAATTTAAGAATAAGCACTGGCATTTCGAGTAGCTCGGATACTATTACCCAAACCTGTAGGGTACATTTATCCCTCCCTGCAGCTAGCTTAGGTGTTCTCTCTCTCTCTCTCTCTCTCTGGCTGCTGGTTATACTTCCTTTGGTAGTTACCTGAAGGAATTCTGGTAAGTTCATAATTTAAGCTTTTATCACGTTAGCATGTGAATTATGGGTTTTCTCAGATTAGTAAACGTGACCGTACGTCCTGTGCGTGTGAACTGTAAAGTAACGTATCGTGGTTGCATTGCATGCAACTTTTACATAAGAAGGCTGGGGTGGATTGCCTGTCATTTTTGTGTTTTCGTATTATTTTTACTATGGGTGTTTGGTCAACTGCCTTAGTCATAAACTATGAGTTACAAGTTATTTTTAAAAAGTCATCTTTAAAAATAATTTTTTTTGAAAAACGTGATTAGATATAAGCTGTTTTATTAAATCATTCATCCAAACACATTTTTAAAAAGTCATAAACTACTAAATAAGATACGTCCAAACACTCCTATAACTAAAATTCACTCAAAATAGGGTCACATTAGATCCATCTCTTGCGGGTCATAGACTCATATGTTAGACTGGCATGTTTCTAACAGAGACTCCCTCTGCCTTGTGAGAAATGGCGGAGGCGGTATTTTTGTTAAAGGGTTAAGGTGAACAAAATTTATTTTGAGGACCATATCTTTGTTTTTTTTTTTTAAGAAACACCAGAAATATTTACATATATCTCTACCGAGGGGATGGGGAAGAGGGAGGCCAGGATTCAAAATCCGGACCATGAGTAGGGGTGTTAGGGTCTCCTGCCAACTAGGACAACTCCTTTAAGGAGTAAAGAGAATTTTAGGAGTTTAGAGAGTTTGTTAATCTAGTACTTAAATAATACTGAGTACTCGTTACTCATTCTTATAAAGTAATAATACGTGACGAGTACATATACTACTAATCTAAGTTTTTTATGTAGTGGGAAGATTTTTAAGATAGCATTCTATCAAATTTTATCACGTAATATTTTTTTTTTTAAATTTTTCATTATACCATAAATTTAAGTTAGTAGTATATCATATGTCATGTGTCATTGTTTGATAAGAATGAGTACTAAGTACTCAATACTAGCTAATTATTAAACTTTTTTTTTGAGAAAAAAATGTAGAATCCGTTAGAATGTAAACATAGTTGAAAGTTTCTCGCATCAAATAAAAGAACTCCCTCCAATGGAAAATTTTCTTCTTCCACCCCCAACCAAAATTAAAAAAACAAAACTTTTATAATCTATATATTTCAAATTTTTAATTCCAAAGCTACCATAACAAAGTTTACAGATTAGAAAAAACTACACTCTCTTTATTGAATTTGCAGAAGACAATGAGGAATGCGGATTTGAGGATTAAATTCAATTTTCTAAATTAATTGATTAGAGTACCATCTTTGTTCTTTTTTTGTTTTTTTCCTTGGGTCGTTAACATGATCTTATAATTAGTTCATGCACTCATGACTCATTTAACTGAGTCCAACCAGACAAATTAAAATATATATATATATATATATATTTAACTTCTCTTCTTCATTTCTGTTTTACGTTCCTTTCCTCCTATTTGCACTTTTCCCTTAAGAGAATCCTGATCATCAAAGATTATCTGCTTTTCAAAGAACAAAAATAAAAGTAGACGTGAAAGGAGAGAGAGCATAAAGTAGAGTTCATCTTTCTTCACCCAATATTGCTATTATTAGCGAGACAAGCCTGACAAGGACATTACTGCCACTATCTCATCATCACTTCCACAAGTACTACTAGTATAGTCCACTGCTAGCTACTTTTTTTCACTAGCATCTCTCGAGCATTTAAGCGCTACAGAAGCCATCCAAAGTTGAATTATCTTGTTCCTTTGCTTACTAAAAATTTGGGCAGTATCTACTACTTATTTATTTATTTATTTTCCATTTCTATATTAAAATGTTTGCAATCTAATTCCCATGGTCAGTCTCAAAAGAATAGTCAGACAAAAAGGCTGAACAACTTGTAAAAGGAAAAAAAAGAAGTGAAAAGGGCTTTCACTTCTGTGGTTTACATCTATGTCACACAATTTTTTTAACCATGTGGACAGATCGTGCTCTGATAAATTGGGAGTTAATTCCTATTAAATCTATAAACTCAAAGAGCTAATTTCTCAAACTCAAATATTAATAGTCAAATTCTCGAATTTTAAGTTGAACCAATAGTTACTTGTCATATATATTGTTATGGGTATTAAAATATATAATAACATGTCTTTTTGCATGAAATTTTTGTAATTTAATAATGAAATTATTATTTTTTTCTTTTATTTATTTTAAATACTTTAAATTGAGGTGTTTTAAAATAAATTAATGCATGCAAAAATTAAAAATTATATTAAAACTAGTTATTCGTCTATACGTTTATATGTAAATATATATATGTACTCAGTCTAGAAATGCTCCTGTTCTCGAGATTTGTTAACAAATAACACTCACATTCTTGCATCCACAGCTAACTTAGGATTAAAATAAACTCAGATTCATATAGAGATGACAATGGGCTGAGACGGGGTGGAGATTGATTTTTATCCTCGCCTCCACCTAAAATATCCACTTTTATCCCTATCTTCATCTCTGTATGAGGATTAATTTGACCCTCTATCCCTGTTTTTACAGGTACAAGCCTGTCTCCTGCCTCTGCCTCTGCCTCTGCCTCTGCCTCTGCCTCTACCTCTGCCTCTACCTCCAGTCCAAACTCAAGCCTAAGCCCAATACTTTCTTCTTCTTTTTTTCGTTTCGATACAAAGGAAATAAACAACACAAAGTAATAAAAAAAACAAAAAAAAACTAAGATATTAGAAATATTAATAGTCTCGCAGTCTTCACTTGGCAATAAAATAGAATTAACCTTCAAACATTTTGGATTGCATATACATCAAAATAGTGTTATTGTACTGTCAAAAAAAATTAAAACTTAAAATAATAAATTAAAAGCCCATTCAACAAACAATATTAAAAAACTATTAAACAAAAATTAGACATTAATCAACACAAAACCTAATGATGGTATCACTATCACACCATATTAGAATAAACTTCAAACGGCTTATACAAAAAAATAAATAAATAAATGCTAAAAAGGGAAAAAAGGGGCAGGACAAGGGAATAACTTAGTTCATCCTAACTTCTATCCCCACATGGATTTTTATTTCAACTTTCATTTCCGCCTCCATTTTCGTTTTATATCCTCCATCCCCACCACACCCCAAACATAACGAATTCGATCGGATCTTTACTTTTTTTTATTCCATTGCCATCCCTACTTATCCATTTGCCATCCAATTTATATAATCCTAAAACTCGGCACTTTTTATCAGGCCAATTGTCTCTTTTTCTTTTGAAAAATTAATGAACATATCTCATTAATGGATATCTCCTCTTAACGGGTTGCATAAAGTTTAGCTTCATAAAAATAAATAAACATATCTCCCTGTACGTTCTATACAAGCACATTTTGTTTAGTCAATGCCTTGATTTTGATGATAACAAAATATGGTTTAATGTTCTAATAATTCTACTTAGTGTGCAGAGTAGTTATTAATTAGATATTGATTTGAAGCTTATCAAAATGGAGGATTCATAATGCAAAAATTAGAATGAAGAATGAAAAACTTGATGAGATGACACATTCAACAATGGTGATCTTATAAGAGAATGAAGATATTTCAAAATGATGGATATCAAGGAAGAATAATGAATGCTAAAAGTTTTGATTGAAAAGATTGGAGACCTTGAGAACTTGAAGATATCTTGTAAGAATGGAAGAAGAAAAGACCGACTCAAAGACATGGAAGCTTTCTTAGAATATTTGAAGATGTCTTGAAGGTATGGAATAAATCACAAGACTTGAAAAGCTTTCTTGGAAGAGTTGTTGAAGTCTATGAAGAAGCTATATTGATTAAAGAATTCTAGAAGAAATCTAGAAATGAAGATGTTCAAAGAAGAATAGAAAATCAGTTGAAGAAATGAATATTCTAAGTCTTGGAAGCTCTCTTGAAGATCATGAAAAAGACTTGGTTAAATGGTTAAAGCATTGATGATGGAAGAGCTCTACAAGTAATGAAAATGAAGTAAATTCTTCTAGAATGGATTGAAAATGTTCTTGGAGTCATCTAACCTTGAAAAAGTATTTGCAAGCTTTAAAAAGCCTATTTGGATGATCTTTGAAAAGATTGGAGACTTTGGAGAAGAATGAAGAAAAATTGCAAAAACATGTTTTCTCTTAAAAAGAGTCGACCCCTCAAGTAAAAAGAGTCGACTCATTCAAACAGAGACTGAAATTTCTGCTGGAGACTTAAAAGAGTCGACTTCTGATGTAAAAAGAGTCGACTTATTTCAATAAAGAACAAAAATTCTGAAGACTGCTTAAAGGAGTCGACTCCTGAAGCAAAAGAGTTGACTCATTTGGACAGTGCCTTGAAAAATTTGCTGAAATGCAAAAAGAGTCGACTCATTGTAAAAAGAGTCGACCCCCAGACAGTAACGGCTATATTTCTGACAGACGGTATGGGCAAATATGCAACCAAAACTTCTCTCATACTTCTCCAACGGCTAGAATCAATCCATATCTTTAAATACAAGATACATACAGCTTCAATACTAATGATAAGAGCAATTATACCATTGATATCAAAAGCTTGAAGTTGAAAATATCATGTACCTCACTGTCACATAATTTTGATGAGTGTTTAAGGTTATTCATTGAGTTATATTTGTTCACATACTCATTAGGAAAGTTACCCATTGTATAACCTTTATTCATTTCACTTGGGTGGATTTGTAAACCTGTAAGTTTGAGTGTTCCTGGGTAAAAACACTTATAAGTTTGAATGAAGCTTAAACAAAATCACTTATAAGTTTGAGAAAAATTTGGACAAAATCTCTTAAGTTTTGAAAGCTTAGGAAGAAGTTTTTGTAAGAGTGAGTTGGGCACTTGTGGCAAAACCAGCAGCTGTGTAAAGAGTGTTACATAGTGGAATCCCTTCGAAAAGATCGAAAAAGAGAGGACGTAGGTAAGGTTAGTCGAACCTCTATAAATCTGGTGCTCTTCTTTCCTGCTTCTATTTTGCTTATTTGCTCTCTATACATGCTTGCATAGATACATACTTTGATATATATTTTACTTGCTTGATCTACACTTTGATTAATTATTACAAAAATACATAAACTATTTTTAATTATAATTTTTGATATAAATTCTATAAAACCCAATTCATCCCCTCTTGAATTACCTACTTGAACCAACACATTTACCTGGCACTAGCTTTTGTCTTCATTTTATGCAATGATTGTCTGGCGTGAAAAAAAATATATATGCATTTTCTTTACTTTTTCGCATTAGATACGAAAAAAATAGAAACCTATTTTCTCTGGATCCCGTATTCTGAGCCATAGACTCTCTCTCTCTCTCTCTCTCTCTCTGTGGTTCGGATCAAATCTCTCTCTTGTCCTTTAACTTTCATGGAGTAGTAGGTAAACTTAGAATCAGGTTAGCTCGAGAATATAATGAAGTGACCCAACTTTGTATGGACCCATTCTCTTTTCTACACTGCAATTATATATATATGTATATATATATTTGCTCTCAGTAAACATCCTTAATTTAGTCGATCTTAGTGCCTCTAATGTCTATGTAGTTACACGTATATCTCCACCCCAGATCCATGATCAATCAATCCTCAGTTCTGTTCCTTGGCTAATACAATTGATATGAACACTAGTATTTCTTTAGTCCTTGTGCCTCATTTCCTTTAATCAGGCCATTCATTTGCATGAATGGAATTGCTAGCTGCTAATATCTCATCATTAAACATTGGTAAGTAACTAATTTGATATGTTTACGATTAAAATTACACACAATGAGTATGTTTTTTCATGTCCCTTCCTTTAAATTCCTCCAATTACTTATTAACAGAACTTCTTGGTTAATCCACCTCTAAGAAGCATGGATATGAATTCAAGTATTGGATACAATATATTGACGCAATTTTTAAAAAATTAAAACACAATACGACCAGAAAATATCAACAAAAATGTATAAAATACATAAAAATAACAATTTATTTTTTATGTTACAAATATGTTTATATTTTCATCTTGTGAAAGAGTAAGAAATTTTTTTGTTATATTTCATATATTGGAAAAAGTGTGAACAAAAAGTCATATTACCTATTCAAAAAAATATATATTTATAAACAAATCATAAATTTTAGGCTTTAGAATTCTTAAAATTAAAAAGTCTAAATGATGGAGGATTATACACATATCCACATTGTTTTCATTTCAAATGTTGGCACTTAAGTTATTTTCTTTAACTTTACAATGCGTTCTATATGTGTATAACCGATGTGTCTTAAGCGTGTTCAATTCTTAAAATATTAATAAGACATATTTGGATGTGTTCCAATATATGACACCTTATTAGAAATATTTGCACTTTCTTAAAAATCTATCTCGATTAGGTCTCATTAGCTGTTTTGGCTTTGGGGAATTGAGGATTGCGATAAAGATATCATTATTACACAAAGAATTAGGGCATTTGTATTTGACAAAAAGAGAGACAAAATTAGAAAAGTAACAAGTTAAATTTTAATTAACCTCTGGCAAGGTTGGGTTTAAGGTTAAGATTTTAATTAGGTTTAGGGTTAAATAGTTGTCACAAAGCAAGGGCCAATTCTAGTTTATAATACTGTTGTGCATAACCTAATAGTGGGTTGTGATGAGGACAACACAAAATTAATAATTACTCATGAAAAGAAAAGATAAAAGAAGGGAAAAGAAATGAGAGAGAAAATGGAGAGTAAAAGTGGTTTTTTTTTTTTTTTTTTTGTTGATGTGATCTACTAAAAAACTGAGAGAAAAATAGAAAGAAAATTACTTTCTCTTGTTTAAAATTAAAAAGAAAAAAAATAAGATAAATATTAAAAAAATAAAAGAAAAGTAGAAAGAAAATAAGTTTATCTTCCTTTTCTCTTTCATCTCTCTCCAGTATTTTATTCCCTCCTCAATTAGAAACCAAAAAAAAAAAAAAAGAAAAAAAAAATTCTTTCTTTTTTTTCTTAAGTATAAAATACACTCTAATACCATGTTTGAATCCCAAATTTACCAAAAAAAAAAATTAAAAAAAGATGAGAAAAAATTATTCAAACACAAATCATTTGTTTTTTTTTTTTTTCTTTTTCATTTCCAAATCCTTATCCAATTCTTTTAATTACACCTCAAAATCATGTCTTTACTCAACACTTGTCATGGCGGGTTGTAAAACCGTTCACCCTGCAGTCACGGTACCCAAAGATTCTCTCTCTCATTCTTTCTCTCTCATTCTCTCTCTATACATACACACTCTCTACTCTCTCACTAAACCCATAGAGAAATTAGGGTTTCGCGCACTTGCGCATTCGATTTCCTCTCTCCCGTTTTCAGATCTTATCCACACAGCTCGACTTCTGAGCTTCTCGCGAACTCATCTCTCTTCTGAGACATTTGTTTGCATTTCCATGGTGCTTCGAACCTGATATTTAATCAATACCAAGTGGGTTTTTTTTCTCTCTCTCTCTCTTTTGTTGCTTTAAAATCTTTGGTTTATATCTTTGCGTCTAATGTGATGTTGCTCAATGTTAGCTTTAGTGAGCTTTGCATTTCCTTTTATGCCCACTTAATTTTGAATCAAGTTTATTTTATGTGTATAATTGATTAAAGATTGAGACTTTTGCTCTAGGGTTCCACTGTATTGAAGAATTTTGCTTTATATGTTCCTGTAGAGTCCTTCATTGGTGAATGAACACTAACTTGTCTTCTTTCCCAGATAAAGATGCACACGGTGTTATGATGTGATAACAACTTTACTGGGGTTAAATTCACGTCTTCGTATTCTTTCTATGTATGTATATATATATGCACATATATTGATAATTACGGCCAGTGTGCGTGTGAATGTTGTGAAAACGTTCGAAAGAAATAATTTAGTGGGTTTTGTTTGATATCTTGATGCTGTTATTTTATGATGTAATTTGGAACTTTTTTAAGTGGGTTTCACCTCATGAACTATTTTGATGGATGCCAATCATATAAAAGCATTGGAAACTAGTATTCTTTAGCAGTAATGGAGGCGTTACTATTTTTTCTGTCGTATTGTTTGCTGATCGAACTTGTTATTTGGTTAAATAACTTGCTATCTATGGAAATGCTTTAGTCAAATGGGCCATTATTGGTAGCAATGTGAACAAACTGGCTGTACAGTGATTTGGGGTTGGTGTTGAATCTTAATGTGTGATGTGGAACTTCTATGCACTTCCACAAATTAATATTTCTTTTTGGTAAATTTAGTTTGGTTTGCATCCAGAATCTATTAAAAATATTAGCTCCTGTTTAGACATTTACTGTGGTGTAGTATAATAAATAATATGAATTTCTATTTTAGCATTTAGTTTGTTGCAACTACGTTGAATATAAGTGTTTGTGTTCCTAGTTGCATTTCTACTTGTTTTCTTTCTTTCTTACTTGTTTATGAGACCTCACATATCTAGTCTTACTGGCTCTGATGCATTGTGTTCTTATGAGCAATGTTTAAGTTAATTATTACTAAAAGAAAGTTATTTTTTAATCTTGTACAAGTTAGTGGGCACACAGATTTTCTCTTGTGCAGAAGCCCTTTTTTTCCCAGTACACTGAAGGGCCAAAATCTTGGGGGAGGGGAAGGTGAATCGAAGCTATGACCACAATCATGGGTGGGGGTGCCACTATCGCTGGGCCTACCCCTCTCCTCTTTGTGCAGATGCCTTTACCATCACAAGAAATTCCCAATTGCTTTTGTTTATTTATTTCGATAGTTTTAGTTCATGATGAACACACTTTTCACTACCCTTTCATGAGGGTCTATTATATTTTTTTTTTCTTTTGTGCCATGGAGCTTGATCTTTTATGACATAACCTGTCATAACCAATAGCCATGTCATTGCTTGTAATCTGCTTTGAAACTATCTGATGTTTCTGAAAAATACTATGATGTATATGTTTTGTGTATTTGTATATCTACAACTTTCCTTTTCTCTGACCTGTAAATCATCTCAGCTAACTTCCTGAAGATGGAGAGGAATGTTATCAAAGAGGGAATTTGTGAAACAAATGTCTGCAATCTTGTAACCAAGTCATGCATAGGCCAAACATCTGTTGAGTTTGTTAGTGCCATTGAGAAGAAAAAGAGAGACAAATGTGGGCACTTCTCCATTCGGTAAGTGTGATACATCAGTTGTAAGCTTCATATAATTATTTGCTTCAGTCTGAATGTGCTTGTCTTCTGCTAAACACCAATTTCACATTGTTGCAACTTGCACGTATGGATCCCCAAATTTTCATGGGCAAAATAATATGGTAAATGAGATGGCCCTTTGCATTGTTAATCTCTTTTTCATTGAGAATGAAACCTGAGGGCTTAATTTCTGTGAGAATTTCAATTCTTCATTTGTGGTCAACCTTTTTCATTTTCAAGCATAATAGATGTTTCTTTCCCTTAAACACCTTGTGCTGCAATTAATTTGTGCCTTCAATGAATGTTTTCCTGTTAGTGATGATTCAAATTTTATTGAGCATCACCTGCATTATGCCTTGTATGCTTTTCTCACAAAAGCCTCTGTCATTTTATATAACAAAACTACATCTGCACAAATGGAAGCTGACAACCTGATAAACAATAAGAACTCTATGTCAAAACCCGTACTACACCAGATTAATTTATCTTGCAAATCACTGCCACTGAATATACATAAATGAGCAAAAGTCTTGTGAGATTAAAATGTGGAGAATTTAAATGTACTTTTTCAGGCAATGTACTTGTTTTTCCTTCTCTTTTTTACCAGTAAAAAAAATACAGAATCTTTTGATGATGAATTTTCCTTACAAGACACACCTATTGTGAATGTAGAGCTTACGTTGCTGAGATTCGTAGAAAAGATTGGAAAATTTCTTGGCCATTTTTTTCTCTTGGTGACAATGAAGAATACAACAAACAAGCAGATGTGCTTCCTCCACTACATGTCCCTGAGTACAGATTGTGGAGTTGCCAAAACTGTACCCGGAAAAGTGATGCTTCAGATGATGCAGCAGTTATCAGAGTGGCTTCCAATTGTAACGTTACACGATTAAATTCTAGTGTGAAACTTTCTCCTGGGAACTCCATCAAGTCATGTCTTATTGATGTCACACTCTTGCTTTCTGGTTTTGTCAGTATCTGAAGATAAAATTTATGAAGCAAGAGAGGCTGGTGTCAATACTTCGGTGGATGTGATCAGTTCTGAATGTTGCTCAATGATACATGATCATATGAAAGAAAAGGTAGCCATTGGCATGTCTAACATTAAACAAGGTAAACTTCTGATTCTCTGAAAGATCTTGACATGATCTCATCATCATATGAACCCTCCTAGACACTAAATCTACTCGCTATGCTTCCTGCAGATGTTTTAACATCTAACAACAACAACAATACTGTGGTAAGGGATGTAGACAAGACAATAAAAGAACCAATTTTTTGTCAAATGAAGGATGCTCAATGTGTCAACGGAGAAGTTACTAAAGACAAAGGTAAAATTCAGTGATAGTTCTGAAACTGATAGACACTGGTTGAACATATCTGACTGTGAAATTGTTGTTGTGTCAGAAACAATAAATCTCAACTTGGAATGCAGTGGACTAGTTGAAGTTGGTGAGGCAAACTGTGGAACTAGAGCAGTTGATGGATTTATGTTAAATTGCACAAATAAAAGTTCCACTGAAGTTCTCCAAAAGGAGAAGCTTGTATTTAGAGTTTCTGAAGTAGCCAAAGCAAGTGAACAACAAGTGGAGGAAATGATGTGTCATCAAAAACCTGACCTAGGAACTCTGAAGAAGGAGGTTGTAGATTCTATTATTAGTTGTCATGCAAGCAAACTTCTTCCATTGGAATCTACTGATAATGATGAGGAAAATGATGTACTTAATCTTCACAATCAACTTCATGCAGACCAGCGTGGTGATTCAAGCCAAAATTTGAGTTCTAAAAAACCCCAAAAGTTCCGCTTGCTGACTGAAATCATAAGAGGGGAGGTTTCTGGTGGTTCCACCAAAATTTCCAATTCTAGCGGAACCACAAATTCTGACAATGTCAATACCAAGTTTACTCAAACTAAAGCTGCAGATGAACCTCATGGCCTAGGTTTAAATACTCATTCAATAGGTTGGGTTGCTGTTCGAGAAAATGTTGAAAAGGATATGAGGGGTAAGAATAAAAAGAGGAAGACACTTCAAGCCGAGGACCAGGTAATAAAGCATGATGCAGAATGCAATAAAGTTGGAGATGTAGTTTCTCCATTCATATCTGCTATGGATGCATTCTCTGGAATAGGTGTAAATCTTTGTGTATTTAGTAACAAAGCAACACATAGAAAGGCGGTTGTGAGTGAGCTGCAAACCAACATGGAAATTGTTGAAGGTGACAGTGCAGCAACTTATGAAGATATAAATTTTAGGAGCACTGAAACTGATATAGTTCCTGCTAAAACAGCACAAAAAGTAATATCTGCAAGAGGACTTCATACTTCTCCTAATTGTTGCCTGACTCCAGAGAAATGGGATACAAAATCAACTTTGCGGAACAACAAAAGTGAAGTGCCTCAATTTGAAAGTGGGAAAACTTCTGTATTGAGTCATCATGAGGTCATGCCCAAAGAAGATCAGGTTATGAGCGAAGAAATTAAAATCAAGCATGCTGAAACCACTGGTATATATGTAAGATATGGAGCTAATGCATCTTCTGGAAGAGGTGCACATTCTGGTCTGAAAAGTAAAAGGGCTACCCTCAGAAAGGCTACTATGGGTATCAAGCAAAATAGCACGTCTCAAGTTCAATACGGGGCTTCACTTGTCAGGCCAAAGGTATGAACCTTTCATTGCAAGCTCCAGATTCATGTATTAAAAACATTTGGTTTTCTTTAATTTTCTATCATTTTCCATCAAAAAGTACAGTGCCGGCTTACTAGATGTCCTAAATTCTGTAGTCTTGAATTGCTTGCTCATAACAAGGACAGCGATAGTGATTTAATTTCTTGGGAGAAATCTTGGTGTCATTTACTTGTCTGGCTGCAACAATCAACGATATCATTAGTTGAATTTATCTCAATAATAGAAATAATATATACTAACTTGAAATGCACATTGATGAATTGACTTATAGATTTTTACTTTTGGTTGGGGCTGCATTTTTTTTTTTCCTCTTATTTGTTTTCTAGTCAGCACAGATGGTCTCTTGGGTACAACTCAGAGCAGTGGATTCAGTCGGCAAAGAAACACACCTAGAATTATGAGCATCCATACACAGACTTCCTATTCCTTTCAGTTTAGGTGCATCTTGAGTTGTGTGTGCTTCTTCAAATAAATTTGTGTTTCTTCATTAGCATTTAAAAATATTTCATGTTAGTGTTCATCAATATAAGTATATGTGTGTGATTTCTCTATTTCTTATGTTCAGTCAGTTTATATTCTTTACGGTTTACCTCTTGCACATTTCCTCTATGGACACGATTGCTCAATTGTTGAAATTATTCATTTTTCTGTGAAACTCTTGATTTTCATTTCAGGATATACACTTTGCATGCAATTATGAGAACATGGACGTCCAAGGGCATTCAGAAACCATTAGAAACCAGATTAATGAAAGAACCAATAAGATGGATGAATTGGAACCTTTGAATGATATTCCAATCGAAATTGTGGAGCTCTTAGCCAAGAACCGACATGAGAGACGTCTCCTAGAAGCTGAGGATGCTAAGCGGAATAAGTTCTGCATGGCAGGAACAACCAACAACGTGAAAGATGCTGAAAATTTTGAGTTCAGTGGAGTTCATGAAAATGAGATGTCAAAATATTTATGGGAGAAAAACTTGGAAATGCATAAACCTCAATCCAGCAATGCACGAGGTGGCTTATCTGCTACAAGTAGAAGTGTTGCAGTTGAACCTAAAAAAGGCGTTGGTTCCGATATAAAGCAGCTGGAAGAATCTCATGGCACTAATGGCTCTTTTGCATATTCAGTCTCTGCAGTGAACCATTCAATTGGAAACCAATTTTCTGGATCTGGCACTGGGAAGAACTTAGGTGTTCAAAGTTGCAGATGGGATGGGGATAAATTGGGGCATGGATGGCCTATTTCTTCCTTGCAGTGTTCAACATCACATCCTAAAAATCAAATTGTTTCTTGTCCAACCCAAATTAGAGGAGCACATCATGTTTCATTGCCGAATGTAGCAAATGGTCCTTTCGGAACTGAAAGCTCTCAGAAGTTTGCTACCTTTTCACAAAGGCAGAATAGAAACTTTCATTCTAAGATACATGCAGAACAGCCATGTGCTTGCACACAGAAAAAAATTGGAAACATTCCAAAATCTGTTGGTCCTTCTGATTTATATACGAATGAAATCATACCTGCAACACAATTGCTTAAACTCATGGATGCAGGGATGAGCTCGCGGGTATCACATACTGTGGATGAAAATGTGGAGTTCCCTAATCAGCCTCCCTTTCCCCAAACTGATAATTGTAAAGAGTTTTTGCCACTGAACGGTGGCATGATTAAGGGTCCCTCTAAACAGTTACGTTCTATTTGCTTCAGTAAAGATTATAGGGTAGGGAAGTCAGGTGAGCATTTTCTTTCAGTTCCGATCTCTGATGCCGTTGTCTTCCCAGTTCAGAGGGATAAGAATTGTGCTCGAAGTAGCAGGATTATGGGTCAGGTTTCACAAAAAATGGTGTCTGATGCAGGTAAGTATAGGAGAAGAGCAAAAAGGAAAAGCTCTTATTCTCCCATGCAGGCTGCAGATAGTAAGTTACACGGGTCGGTCTCTGGAAGTGGAGGTTTGGGCAAAACCCATGAATTCTTTCCCATCAATGGTCTCCAGGCAGGGTTTCATTCTGCATCAAACTCGATGATCTTACCTTCGAAGACTAATTTGATTGAAAACTCAATTGGCAATGTTGAGGTGGACAAGAAGGCTGGAACACTTGGGCCGATGAAAGGCAGTTGCGGGACTAAGATATGTTCTGTTAACAGAAACCCGGCTGATTTTAGCATACCAGAAGCAGGAAACGAATTCATGATAGGAGGTGGAGATTTAAAACATAGAAAAATGAATTCAAAACGGGGCAGACCTAGACTGAGGATGATGAAGCTCCAAGCTCTCAAAGATCCTGCACAAACTTCAATTTTTTGATACTTGCCGGAGTCTGTTTGAAGGTTTTCTTCAACAGAAAGTTAAACTCACAGTTTATGGGAGTGTAGTCTATCTTTTTCTTCAACTGAAAGAGAGTGACAGCATTTGTTCTGCATTCAGCCAGTGTAGTCTAATGCCTTACATGTCCAGTTACTTCTGGTCATACATAGAATCTTACAGGCAATTATCTATATAGATGATGAGAAAAACTGTTCTCAGATTTTTAAGTCCTTTGGGTGAATGGAAACTTTTTTTGTAAACCATGTAAGGATGAAGTTGAATAGAAGTCTATGTGGCTGGACCTTTCATTGGAAAAATAGAAGCAAAATGTTAATATTTAGCAGAACTGTTTGCCTGGAGAGGGATTATTTGAATCTTCAGTAACTGCATCAGCCCATTTCTATCAGCATATTGAAAGGATCTCCATACCATCCAGGAAATTTGGCTTTGAAAAAAGAGCACACTATTAACTAGTTAATGGTGCCAAAGTCTGTAAATGTGGTTTCAAGTGTAATGCATTCACAGTGGATGGAATTGGATTTTCCTCATTAGCTCTTGTGTATTTTCTTCTGACAAGTTGTTTGATTGAAGCTGGGATATGAGATTCTTTGCAAATAATGTTTACTGTGTTAAGTGCTACTGCACTTCTATGATTTTATCAAAGACAAAAAAATGAGTAGTTATTTTATTTCAAATAAAAAAACTCTTTAATTGTTACTCATAATATCACAAATATCACTACCGCATTATTCTAAATAAAATCTAAGCACAAAAATAAATCAATAAATACATGTGCAAGAATAGAACTGAGAAATTAGAAACTGAAACAGTTACTAAGAAATGTAGTTATTTAAAAATTGAGTATTTGTTTTTATTAACTCATGGGAAAACAAAGTTTATTTAAATTTTCTTAATTAAATTGTTTCAGGATAAATTTGTCATTTCAAAATATTGAAATGACTTTAGAAAGAATTATACTAAATTAGTAAATTAGTGTTTTCGCTTCATATATTATTAAGTTGTGCTACCGTTAGCCGGGAACTGACCATCAATCGTGACTGGTGATAGCAGCTGGTGGGTCACAACTCATAGCTAAACTCACTTCCATCAGTTGGCGACTAACCATCCATCGTGACTAATGTAGCATTTTCATATGTTACTATACCAAATCATTAGATTTCCATAAGATGTTTGGACTACAGCTCAAGAGCTATACAATAAAAGTTATAAGTTATTTTTTAAAAATAATTTTTTTAAGTGTTTTTTTACAAAAAAAAATAAAAAATTTAAAGTCTATAAGTTATTTATTTAAACAGTGGTTTGGTAAGCAGAATTTTTAAATGACTTTTTTAAGCAATTTTTTTAGGCTAGCCAAACAATATTTAAGCTATTCTTGGGCTAAGCCGATTATATGAGCTTACTTGCTGACATGGCAAGATGACCTCAGTTAAAAGTTGCTATGGATGGCTAAGTAATCAAAACTCGCCAAACTACCTTAAGCCGTTTAATTGAAAATTCGATATCGTTGCGTTCAGAGGCTTTGATTGAAGCATTTCTGTTCTCTCTAAGGTATGTGTGGCGATCAGATCCTCAATCGTCGTTACATTCGTGGCTGTATGTCCGCATATGAGTTTGTGTGCGTATATATTTGCATATCCGCTCTAATATGTATATACTACCGAATTAGATTTGAAATAAGTATTTTGTCACCCAGCTTAACACTAAAAGAAAATTCATTTCGTGAAACTTGAACTGAAAAATTATTGGGTTATGATCTTGGAGGGGAGATATTAACGGATGATGGTTTTGGGGTACGGAAGTTGTTTGACGAAATGCCTCACTGAAAGTTAAGAGTTAATGATTATTGAAATGGGAGTAGTTGCTTAGTTGTTCTGATTGAAATGATGACTGGGTGTTTTTTTAGTTGCTGGGTAAGCTGAAGTGAGAGCTTTAGTGTAGGATGGAGGGTGAAGAGGATGCAGTGAAGAAGGCACAGATGGTAGAAGCCAGGGCAAGAAACATCAGTCACAATGTCCGATGTACTGAGTGTGGCAGTCAGTCCATTGAAGACTCCCAAGCTGATATTGCAATTCTCCTCAGGAAGGTAATTGTTTTGATATCTTATTATGATTTGTATGTGTTGAGGTGGGTAACTCCGCTATGCCTCTACTTGGTATCATTGTATTGAAGATTGGTGGATAAGCTAAAAAAATATAACCACATGCTATCTATGAATGAACCTTGAATTATTTTGTCTACTTGAAAGGGGTTTTTTAGAACTTCACGGAACTCCAACAACTTTTAGACCATTAACAGGAGTAAATTATCTGATTGAGTGGCTCACTTTTGTGCAGTCCATGTTGTCAGGCTACTAACACCTGTAGAATATACTTTTTATTTCATTCATGGACGGCCAACAACTAAAATTATATACCATCTAAATGGTTACTAAACGAATGCCTTGTTGACCTGTCTGTATTGGAAGGGAGAGTTTGACGGTTTCAGATCAAAGGAGTGTTTTGGAAAATCAAGCTACATTGCTGTGTATTCCATCTAAATGGTTACTAAACGAGTACCTAGTTGACCTGTCTGTATTGGAAGGGAGAGTTTGACTGTTTCAGATCAAAGGAATGCTTTGGAAAATCAAGCTACATTGATGTGTGGAATTTGGATGCCTCATTAACTAACTTTAAATTCCTCTCTTTGGCCTCATGAGTGAATCATAAAAGGATCAGGAATTATGGCCATTAACGTTTTTCCTGGGCATACTCTTCTATAGATGTGCTACAATAATATTTTAGTATAAATAGATATTAAAAGAATTCAGCCTTTATTTGCTGCTGAAATTGTATTGAGTAATTCTTAATTCTTTCTAATAGCCAAGTCACAATCAGGCATATGGCTTAAATTGTAGAATTTAGACCACTCCCAGAAGTACATAAATGAGTTACCTTACTAAACTCGAGCTTCCAGCAATCAGTTTTGGTGCTATGAAGAATAATGATATGTTGATGTGGCTTTCCTGTCCACTTTTTTTATTTTTTATTATTCCATTGTCGAAGAAGAAAAACAAACAATGTACAAACCATGTCCTGAAGTTTAATCCTCTTTGGCAGTTAGGAATGAGGTGTATCAATCTGCAAATGCTTACAAATTGCTAGAAACAAATTTAAGAAATTCACCGGCATTTTCTTTTTATGGGGGAATTGGCATCAATGATTTGTCTCATGGTCCTGCATTTTTTCCAGACAATCTAAGTTGCTTAAAAACTTCATGTTGGAGTCCTGTAATTGCCAAAATATAAACATAATTCTATTATAGGCTAAGAACTTGATTTTATGCCTGTCCTTTCTTTTCTTTTTGATTTTTGTGGTGTGGTGTTTTTGAACTGAATCTAAAAATCATGTCAAACTCTTGTTATGTATTTTACCCTCCTCTTAGTGTTCTTTGAGTGTGTGTGTGTGTGTGTGTGCACAGACACAGTTACACACACACACCCCAACTCAACCTGCATACTGATTGTGTTGGATGACTTGGTCTGTGCTCCAGTTAATTCGTGATGAAATTCATTCTGGGAAAACCGATAAAGAGATCTTTAAAAAGCTTGAGGATGATTTTGGGGAGACAGTCCTGTATGCACCAAAGTTTGATTTGCAGACTGCGGGTTTGTGGCTATCACCGGTGAGTTTAAGAGGGCCTTTTAATCTTTCTTTCCCCCTTGAGAAAAAAATAAATAAGTAAAGGATTTTTCAACATTGGGTTTTGGAACAGCTGCTAGTTGCAGGTGCCACTGGAGGTATATGGGCTTTCAACAAGCATAGGCAAAAGACTAACGTCCACATAATGGCTTTGAACCTTGTTAGAGGTGTTCCATTAACTCCAAAAGAGAAGCAAACCATGCTAGATCTCCTAACACCTCCTCCTCCAGAAAGAACTACGTCATCTTCTTGGTGGAGGAAGTGGCTAGGTCAATAATATGCCAGTTCTCTAATTACGCTTGCCTGACTTAGATGTGAACTCTGGGGTTGGAAACCGAAGAGAAAATTATATCCAGTTTACAAAGGGGAACATCAGCTGTTTGATGGCTTTCATGGCTTTCATCTCAGCAGCCTCGACTTGGTCTTTATGCTATAGAAGTTGAGATCACCACATAACTTTGTATCATAGCCAATGCTAAGGTAGTGACTGTGTATTGAGAATGATGTTCAGCAATTTCTTTGACTTTATTGTTTGATACATGTGACAAGTATCAGATTTAGAATATTAGTTCCTGATTATGAGCTTCAAATATCTGATTCTCTCTCCAGAAGCAGCTTTCTTTGTTTGCTTGTCTTTGCCCAACCCATCTTCAAGCATTGGGCAAGTTTCTACTGGGTCCCATTAAGGATGTATTCTCTGCTGAGAATTTGCATGCTAGATCACCAGAATATTTGAATTATGAAACCTTAGCAATACTTGGAAGGAGCCAAATGGAATATCAGGCACATTCAGGATTTGCAGCTTCAAGCTGGAGCTGATAGCAGCAAGTAAAGGTTTTTGAGATGCTACACCAAGATGATAAATTTATCCGTCTTTATCAAATTCCAAGTCCCTGGGCGATAGTAAAATCACTGACGTGCCCTATTAGAAAGGGAGAATTAATGTTTACGCAGCTTAAAGACTTGAAAAAATGGGATTTAGGCCCATGTTTTTCCTGAAACTGAGATTCTAATCCGTTCTTAATATTGGACTTGTAGAGCGCAAAAATTTTATTTGTTTGGTTGATATTTTGTGACCGATTTACGTTTTCAACAAAAATGTTGTCTTTAGACCCATTTTCAATTCTTTTCCCTGCCAAAACGTAAATTTTAATTTTAATATTTGATCGAGAAAATATTTAAAATTTTTCCCCCCTTGTTTGATTATACTTAAAAGTTGATTATACTTAAAAGGAAAAGAAAAAAAAAAAGACAAAAAATTTTAAATCAATTTATCTCTTCCTCATCTCTACTTTTTTTTTAATTTTTAAGAAAAAAATTTTTTTATTTATTTTCCTCCTCTCCCCCGAGTTGCGAATAGGCTGTCAGCTATACTGTCCTTCAAATATCAGTAGTGGGCTGGGATCATATGAAGTAAACTGATGTGACTGTGTCTCAAAACAAGGCAACACTGTTTGGAAGAGTCATCTTGTATTATTGCTATTAGTTGGGGTACGTAGGGAGAAGACTTGAAAATGAAACTTAGGCCCATGTGTTTTTCTGAAAATGCACGCTGTCCAAATGTACCAGTTGATGATGTAGCACATTGGGAGAGTGGTAATATTCTTAGCATTTGACTGGTAAATTGTCTTATTTTCGAGTGATATTTTGTGATTGAATTCCATTTTCAATTCTGCTTACCACCAAAACATATTTGTAAGAGTCATATTTGTATTCTTGCTATTAGTTGGAAACTTGGAATCTCTACATTTCAAGGGGAGTTTCCCGGAAGCACACATGAAAATCACCTTTGTGGATTACCTTTGATATTCTTTTTATTTTTTTTTCGTTTATTTGTTTGGTTTCTAATTTGAGAGGAAAGAGACAGAAAATTGAAAGAACATTCCAATCACTTTTCTTCTAATTTGTCTCTTCCCCTTCTTCAAGTTCCAAATAGGTTCCAAGAGTTTAGAGTGCCTAAAAGCAAAATCATGCATCCAAATTACAAAATGAGTGGTACATTAATCTCTGCCATACTTTTAAATTTAGAGGGCGGGCCTTCGGGTTGTGTTAAAGGTTGCTCTATTGTAATTTAGATATCACGTATTTGAAATATATAAACAATCATTTTGCACACGAGAATAAAGTTGTAAATGTTCGTAGTGGCAAAAGTCTCTTACACTGAGCTACCTATATATATATTTTTTTAAAGCTACTATACTAGTGGAACACTTTCAACAACAAAAAGAAAAATTTTCTTTCTGAAATGAATTCAGTATCAAATTGATGCTTCAATCCTAATTTAGAAAATAATCATTTTGTGAGTTCTTAATTGAATTTGGACAACTCAAGTTCTTAGATTTTTAAATTATTTGACACACATAATTTGGCTACTCATTTAGCCAAATTAGGTTTAAAAGTTGCATAGATGACCAGAAAGTGAAAAATCTTTTTGTTTCAATTAAGTGGGAAAAAAAAGAAAACAAAAGAATGTAGCGATTGGTCAAAAACACAATGGTACCCTCATTTATTACCAATATTACTTATATTTCCATTTTCATATTGAACTTATTAACTTTACAGTCTGTTTGATACTTAAGAAGAAAAAAAGAGGAAGGGATAGATAAAATTTTTTCCTCGTTTGATTTCTAATTTATGAGGGAAGAGAAGATAAAAAAAAAAAAAAAAGAGAAATGAAAGAGAAAGTTAACTTTCTTCTCTTTCTTTTCATGTTTTTTACCTTTCTTTTTTAATAATTATTTTATTATTGACTTTTCTCTAAATAATTATTCTATTACTATCTTTTCCCTTTCCTTTCAATTTTGGAAATGTTCACTTTTCACTTATTTTACTTGTCAAATCGAACAGAGTGAAGAAATCATTCCTTCATTTCATAATCACGACCCCTAAGGGCAGGATCATTTTTAGGGGGCAAAAAGAAAAATTTTTCTGAAGTTATTGGTAAAAAAATAAAATTTCAAAAGTAGGGGGGCGGCCTCTGCCCATGGTGGCTCCTCCCTGCATTTCATCTCTCATTTCCTTAACCCTCTCTACTGAGACCAGACTCCAGAGTGTGAAATCATCTTTCGTTTCAGACGAGTATTGATATCGCAACCAAAACCGGTGGCGGTAGCCATAAATTTAAAGTGTCACAATCACCGAAAAAATGAGGCTATTTAAAGCCTTCAGCTACTACCACAGATTCAGACCATCTCTATACAGTTGTTGTTGCCTCTCTCCTCTTGAAGAGCCTTCAACCTCTTCACGCTTCGGAGCCTTAAGTTCTGTCACTCTCTTCTGCCCTAGCTTTTGTTTCTCACACACTCGGCGATTTTTCTGTAAGCTCTGTCTACAACTCTGATATTACTTGTATACATGTATGTATGTATTGCTATGCGCGTGTTAGGAATGTGGTGGTTTTGGTATGAAATTCTGGATATTTTCATGGTGGAGGATGCTTTGTTGTGTGTTGGAATGAAAGCGTTATTGGAAATATTTTGATTAGTGATACTTTATTATTTGACTATTGAGATTTTAGCCGTTTCTGAGTTCTTTCGGCTTTCTTTTGTTGGTTTATGCGTGGGTTGTTTGTTTCTTATTATTTGAATGCTGAATGTCGACATTGGGGGTGAATTCTAAAGCTGCTTGTGCGTGCATATGTGGAATTCAATTTGATTTGGAACTCCTATTCTGAGAATTAGTGAAGGTTTTCAGAATGAATTGTAAAGCTGCATGGGGGTGACTGCAGAATTGGATTTGATTTGAAACTCCTATTCTGTGGGATTGGAGAGTCTTGGTTTCTGAATCACTTTATGACTTTTCTGTCTAGGGAACTCATATTTAACCTCTAAATTTCGTTTGCCATACACAAGATACACGGCTTACATCCTAATTTGTTCTGTTTTGCCAAGCTGTTGAGGCTTTCAACTTTTCAGTTGATACTTGGTCCATTTCAAAAAAGGTCAATTGTCACAACAAGTTCTAGCAAAAGAGTTATTTCATCAACTCTAAAAAATGATCCACTGCCCCAATTTCTAAAACATACATTTTTGCTATGTAAAGTACCTTTCTTTAAATGCTATAGAGCAGCATGGAGCTACTTAATTTCCATGGATGGCCATGCTCACTAATATAAGACTTTCCTATCAGCAGCTTGGCAAACTTATGTGCTAAATTCAGTTTAGAGAGATCCATCATTGTATAGTCTATGTAAGACTCTCCTATCAGCAGCTTGGCAAACTTATGCATTGAATTCTGTTTAGGGATGTTGATCATTCTATGTAATACCTTGAGATGAGATCATTCTGACCATCTGATCAAAAGTCCATTGTATATGGCCCTTCTCACAACTTTTACGACCTCAATTGTGTGCTTTTGTAGTTTCTTTGTAAAGGGTAATGGGTTGAGGAGCTATTTCATGATTACAAGTACACTGCCATATTCTTAAGATCAGGGAGATATGCAAGATAGCTTTTGATTCTACGTTTTCATGTTTTTGTTTTTCCAGCTTTGGATCATAGTACATTCATGGAGGTGGTCAAAGCAGTTGCTAGACAGGGTTCCGCATCTTGTGAAAGTGTTGCTATAAGGGCTGATGAGAAGAGCTATACTTATGCTCAGTTGATCTCATCTGCTTGGAGGATATCGAGGCTATTATGCAGTGGTTTAAAAACGGTAAGTCAAATATGTCATGTTCTTTAATGTTTGAGTAAATGTAACTGCATGTTCCCTTTCATATGCTTGAGATATGCATAAAAGTTTGGGATCATTAGTGAAGCAATATATCTAGTGATATTGGATTTGCAGTCGATAGGTTTACATGGTTACTCACTGGAAAAAAGGATGATGCTGAATTGGGCCTGACTAGCAAGAGTAGTTTCTAATTTCACTTGTTTAACCTTGTATATATTCTGTTTTCGTTGCATAATATGTACTTGTTAAACTTGATATATGCTCTATCTCTCTCTCTCTCTCTCTCTCTCTCTGTGGATAAGATCTAGCTTTTCATTTTACCTTTTTTTTATGCGTTTCCTTTTTTTTTCCCCTGTAATTAGTTGGACCTATTCCTTTCTTATTCAGACCAATGATGATAGCAAATATGAATGTTTTCTTGTAGGTTGATGGCACCAAAGGGAATGACCACCTTGGTGGAGCTCGAATAGGAATTGTCGCAAAACCTTCTGCTGAGTTTGTTGCTGGAATACTAGGGACTTGGTTTAGTGGAGGTATCGCAGTTCCACTTGCACTCAGCTACCCAGAAGCTGAGCTCTTACACGTGATGAATGACTCGGTTTGGCCTTTGATGTCCTCTATTTCCTTTTCCCTTGCCTAGTTCCATTTTCGTCTGAGGATCTTTCACATACTTTACGAAAGCATTTTAAAACTATTTGTAATTGTTCTGTTTGGAAGTATAAATGGATAAGATGCATCCTGCATAGTATATTATTGTGTATGATGAAGTTGAGCTCATACATGCTGGCCACATAATATTCATCCTTTGTTCCCTACAATGTTATTGTGATCCAGCTCCGTTGTACTATACAAACTTCATTATAAATGATTGTGGCCATTTTCTGAACTTTTGCCACCTGGAAATCAAAATAATTATATTTTTTTAGTAGTGCTGTTTCATAGAGGCAGCCACACAACATTTTAATGCTGCAAATTTTTTGTTTTCTTGTTTCCTTGTCCAATATCTGTGCAGAACTCTAACGTCAATTTCATTCTCAGGATGTCTCCATCATTTTGAGCACCGAAGATCATTGTGAACTCATGCAAAATGTTGCAGCTAAAAGTGCTGCTCAATTTTCTCTTATTCCTCGTGTACCTAGTATACCTTCAAAGTCCACTGAGTATGATAATTCAGAAATTGAAGAAATGGATGTGGGTAAAAGTTTGGAGGAGGTTGACAATTCCAATAAGATACAAGGTGGCTCATCTTGAGTCTGTATATGATTTTCTCTTGTGGCTGTCATATATGGAGCTTAGTGATCATCATTTTTCTTATATTCTTTTGTTTTATGTAGGAGGGGACCCAGCGATGATTGTGTACACTAGTGGGACTACAGGTAAACCCAAAGGAGTTGTTCACACACACCAAGGCATCTTAGCGCAGGTACTTATCTGAACACCATGTACATGTAAACTTAGCGCTTTCATATTGATGTTTAATTCTATACTGCTGCAATAGATGAGCACAAAAATAAAATGTCTATTTCTTTGTTTAGGTTGTCAATTATAAAATTGTTGTCAAGAAGTTTAAATAGAAAGTTGTTAACAAGTTATTTGGTTGGGTGATATTGGCAAGCTTCTCAGTTCCTTAAAATTGACCTTCAAAACAGACACACCCTTTTCATGTGTTGCTACAGGGGTGAGCATAAATTAGTTGTGACATGCGGTTGTAATTTGTTCCCTTCACTCTTGTTACTTATTTACTGAGTGAGTATTAATTTTCCCCATGATATATGTAAGTTAGGTCAGGTGTGAACTGTGAACAGAAGTTACAACCAAAAGTTTGTTCATTCTAGGAAATAGATGTCATGCATCATCCTTTTGACTTCCTTGAATTGAATAATGTTTTCCTGTCTTTTTTATGGTGCAAGGAAAAGGAGAAACATTTGGTGTACCCACTGCATCGCTCATGGATATTTCTAGTGATCCCAAATATCAATGTTTTACCAGAAAACTGAAGTATTAACTAGGATTTACTTTTGTTGATAAGCTGCTCTTCAAAGCATTTGTCATTGTTATTTTCCGTACTTTCTTGAGTTTTAGCAATTCATGTTGCATTTTATCAACTCTCAGTATTAATATAGAAGACGGTGTTACACATTGAAGCTGTTTACTCAAGAATTTTCCAACTTGTTTTCCTTCTCAATTTTACTCAAGTTTGTTACCTAGTAGTTGATTTTGGTACTAACAGTTGCTGTGTTTTGGCTCAATGTCAGGCTCAAATCTTGACAAATGCTTGGGAGTATACATCTGCTGATCAATTTCTCCACTGTCTGCCATTACATCATATCCACCGATACCCTTTATTTTTACTGCAAAACACCTGTCTTCCCAATATTTATACTTTGCTTAAAAATTTCATAATGTGTATTCAGTTTCTGGTCTTTACTATGGAAAAACTTATACATGAAGTTTGTGTGTTCTATTGATCCTTAACTTGTTCTCCGTACATGTTCATGGGCTTTTCAATGCTTTACTTGCCCCTCTCTATGCAGGTTCCATGGTAATCCATTCTATTTCATGTTCATAGTCGTTTCACAAGTTGGCTTTCAAACTTAGGTTGCTAGTTTATCCTAAAAAAGTCCTTGCCTTTTAGATGAAGTTCTGTTCTGTTGCAGCACTTTGATTGTTATATATTTGTTTTATTTGTTGAAGGTTGAGTTCATGCCCAAATTCAGTGTAAGGGGAATCTGGCAGAGATGGCAGGAATCGTATCCCAAAGATGGGACTAAGGCGGGTGATGCTGTTACTGTGTTTACGGGAGTAAGTCAAGCCTTTTATTACACGAATTAGAGTATCATGTTCCCTGGGTTCAGTAATCTGTCATTTATTTTTATCAAATATTCACTGCCTATGGTTGCACCATGTAATCTCATCTTCCATGTAGCACATTATGACTAGCAAAGTAGACATCAATGGGGGCATGGTGCTCTATGTTGTAATTCTGGGCAGGAGCTTCCAACGGCCTGCAGTCAGAAGATAATCTTGTGATGCACCTATTTTTTTCTGATAGCATAATATTCTAGGTGAAAAATATTTTATTTTAGAACAAACTACAAAGCATGTATGACCCATATTTTTTAACCAGTGTTACCAAAAAACGCTAATCCCTAGTAATTTACGTTCTGAAAATCTTTTTCCTATTTATTTCCTTAAAGGTGGTAAAGAAGGGAAAAAGAAAATATATAACAAACGGAAATCTATGGAGAATGGTGTTTTGACAGAAGAATATGCCAAAAAAAATACTATAATGCTCCGATAAATATGTTTTTACATGATTAATTTGAATAAATTTATTTATTTTATTGGATGTATAATTGTCAGAAGAAAATTTCTCTAGAAGTATCTTAAATTCTAATATTGTAGTTCATACATGTCTATCCCTATCAAACCACATTTTAGAGCATGTGGCATACCACATTCCTGTTCCCATTCCAACTACTGGAACAATCTGCATGCCAGGTAACATGGGTGTTAACTCAAAATTTCAGAGGGTTTTCCATAATGTGATTTTTGCAATGCGTTTTATATATAGGTTCCAACTATGTATACCCGCTTGATACAAGGGTATGAAGCTATGGATCCAGAAATACAAGCAGCTTCAGCGTCAGCTGCAAGCAAGTTGCGCCTTATGGTAATTAGCTTGCAACTCCTTACTGTTGAGAAAATTTAAATAGGAATTAAGGATTCAATTATGTGGTATTAAGTGAATTTTTTCTATGAATTTTAGTTTTTTTTAATATCAATTGTAACTTCTTTATTGTGTTCTGTTCCTTACAATCTCATTCTTTGCTGTCCTATACCCGAATGGGATGATGAATGCTTAAAAAGCTGCCTTACCGGTTTTCCTAATTCCAGATGTGTGGCTCCTCTGCCCTCCCTTATCCCATCATGCAACAGTGGGAAACTATAACTGGACATCGCCTTTTGGAACGATATGGCATGACTGAGGTGTGTACTAGCCATCTGTATGAAGTCTGTTTTGCAGGCTATAGGCTTTAAGGGGAAACGAATTTAATCTTATCCATTTAGAGATGCTTCCTGTGCTGTTTAATGATTGATGTTTGCAGTTTGTCATGGCAATTTCTAATCCCTTAAGAGGAGCAAGGAAAGGAGGCACTGTTGGCAAACCATTTCCAGGTGTGCAGGTCAGTGAGATTCAGATTGTAGAATGCAACTTTTGAGATCGCTTCACAATAGATCAAATATGTTTTTGTGTATGTCATTGGGGATAAGAAAGTAACCACCATGCTGAAGGAGACTGATGAGTATAATTTCCGGTGGATGCTCTTCAAAAAAAATTTCGTGAAGAGGAAAATAGTTGCTGAAATCATATTTAGAGGGAGCCGTTGTAGCTAGTGTCCATAATGGAAGACTTTTTCTGGCCAATGGGATAACATCTCTGGGTTTGTGATAGGCCAAGATACTTGCAGAAGATGGGAGTGGTGACAATACAACAGGGGTGGGTGAGCTCTGCATTAAAAGCCCTTCATTGTTCAAGGAATATTGGAAACTTCCTGAGGTACTTATATCACTGTATAGTGTAAAGTGTATATTGTATACTCTTGCAAATTTAATTTCTTTTTGATTTCTAGCTCATCAATCTCCCTCCTTCTGTGCGTGTGTTAACTATATCCATTGTATTTTCTTTTTCATTTCTGAATTATATATAGATATATAATCAAAATGCTGTTAACTTTTTGTTATAGTTTTTTTTCCCCCTATATTTTCTGGATACATATCCAAAATCATTTGTCATCACCTTAGTTGAGAAACAGATACCATATGTCCCCGAGGATTGCTATTCCTTGTTCCCTCTAGAAGCCATTACCTATTCATTATCTAATATCATTCCACACATGCTGTATGTTCTCGAGGATTGTGATTGCTTCATTTTCTCCTAGATAGAAACTGTCTCTGTTCATCTTTGCACAGTGTCTCGTGTGGAGATTCCATTTTGAATTTGCACTGTGAAGCTTTTCTTAGACATTGTCTTTTATGTAGTGCGATTAAGGTTGACTCTCTCTCTCTCTCTCTCTCTCTCTCTCTCTCTCTCTCTCGCCTTGCTTGTTTCACTCATTTAACAAGTCTAAGTGAGAGGGCCTTGTTTTTTTGTGAGTCTTTCTTCTTGTCTTCTTTAACTTTTTGATGCTACTATGACTTCATTGAACATAATATTCGAAGTAGATGTGGATTGAATTTTACAATCAACAAAATGATTTCAGTTTCTATTTCTCAGTTTCTCACTCTGGCATATGCAATAACCTGTTAGGTAACTAAGGATTCGTTCACTGATGGTGGTTTTTTCAAGACTGGAGATGCTGTCAAAGTTGATGAGGATGGATACTACGTCATTTTGGGGCGTAAGCATGCTTGTAGCTATTTTCTTTTCAAGAAATACCATTTCTGCTTGACAAGCTTGTACTTTATGGTGCCCATACATGTGCAATTTTTTATTTTCTTCTGAGTTCTGTGGTACCAAGCGACAGCATAAGTATTTACTTTCATTAACATTTGGCATGGAGTCGTGGACATATGCTCAGCCTTGTGGTATCAGGGGGTTCCAAGATGAGATCAAAATTTTTTAACCCCTTACATATTAGAACTAATATCAGCAGTTGATAAATACTTGCCCTGAACCTTGTGAAGTTAGAACCTTTTTGTCAGGGGGCTCAGTTACATTTCCACTTCTAATTGCCTCCTGAACTAATAAATATGGGGTAGAAACTGGTGACCATCTGATACCTAAGAGAGTGTTGCCAATTCATGTTAAACAAAATGTTTCACAAATTCTTTTACAAATAGTACATACTTAAAAAAGTGCAGAAGATACACTTGATGACAGTAATTTCTGTGATGGTCATTTAGGAGTGCTTCTGATTGTCCTTGTTTGATACCATGAAACAGTGTCATCATTCATGTTGTGCGTCTTAACGTTTGTACTCTGTCATTTTGCCCTTTGAGTGCTGCTCAATTGTGGCTCTTTTGTGTGTGTAGAGTTGATGGTTTTTTCGTGGTGTGTGTGTGTAGTTGATGGTTTTGTCTTGGTGTGTGTGTGTGCACTTGATGGTGGTAGTTGATTGGGTCTGTACCATTAGCACAGCATGACACAAAATCTTTTAATGTGTTGAATCTCTCCTTCTCACTCTGCGTATTTTGATTGAAGCTTTCTAATTGTCAAATGTCATTTTTCAGGTACTAGTGCTGATATTATGAAGGTTGGTGGGTACAAATTATCTGCATTAGAAATTGAATCAACTCTTTTAGAGGTGATGCTTATCTTCCCTTTCTCAACTGTTCTACTTGAAGCAACATCATGATAAAAATGACCTCTTTCTTACTGCACGCATTGTTGCTCCTTAAAGTTCCTTTTTAAAAAGGAACAAATTGTTTGCATGGGAAAGCGACAATGGCGTTAACCAATCTCTTTTGGTGCAGCATCCAGTTGTATCGGAATGTTGTGTGTTGGGCTTACCTGACAAAGACTATGGGGAAGCTGTGTGCGCAATAATTGTGCCAGAGGCAGAGATGAAGAAAAAACGGGAGGTAGAGTTGAAGCCTGCTCTAAGCTTGGAAGAACTTCGCACCTGGGCTAAAGAGAGACTTGCACCATACAAGGTATGTCACTGCACTCATCTCCTTGCTTCTTCCTTTCCCTGATATTGATTTTGTGACTGAACTCTCCTGGTTAGTGGTCTTTTCCCATTGGTCTACAAAGTGAATTATAAGACCTGAAATGATGCTTTTAAACTCCGAAGTGTACTGACGGATGAATTTCTGCAAATGAAATCCCTTTGAAGTCATCTCAAAACCGTGTGTCAGACGAAGACTTTGCTTTTGGTATTATTGAGGCTTGATAAAATGTCTTGTTACCTGTGCTTAATCTTCATCATGTTCAAGCACTTACTAATGTTTCTAAGCACAGTGCCCCTGTCCATCCATTATAAGTATCGGCCAACAAAAGAGAAAAACAATTTCTTGCTACTTATAGTGATGAAATCAACTTTTGAGTCTCCAAGTACCTTTTTCTCTCTTCTGTGATTTTTTCTTTAATAGGTATTTGGGAATCATATTATATGTTATAATGTTATTATTTCTATTAGTTCTTTATCTTGGCCGTATAATGGATTGCTTCAATGATACTGGTGTATTGACTCTAATTAATGAATAATCTTGTTATATCGCTTCTTTCCAGCTACCAACTCGATTGTTCCTGTGGGACTCGCTTCCTCGAAATGCTATGGGAAAGGTGAGTTACTTCTAGTATTTTGTTTTATCAATTAACACTTCTATTTCAATTTCCTACATTGGTCTTCCTCCATTAGAAGGGGATATTACATGAAGGTTATCTCTTGAGAATGTGTTATTCCTAATTCCAGGTGAATAAAAAAGAATTGAAGAAAACTCTAGCTGCTGAAGGACAATAAATTCTTTTGGTTGCAAATTGATAAGAGGATGATACGGCGTCGGGTCTTAAGAATCAGAACATTATTGCTGAGAAGCCCTAGGTAGCATCTCTCTAGCAAATTAAGCCAGAGATCCTACTTCAAGCATCTCTCTAGCAAATTAAGGCAGAGATCCTACTTCAATTTTTTGAAGATAAATGCGGCTGGAATGCGGTCAAGTCCTTGTATTAATAGGAAAAGCAGTTTTGACTCAATATTTATTTTAAACTGTGTTTATTAACTTGTTTTGAGGTAAAAGGTTGTTTTTTTTTTTTTTTTCCTTCAGTGGATGATCACATTTCATTTTATTTTCATAATTATGGTGTTATCCATAAAGAACGTTAGATAATGCCCTGTAATTTATTCCATTTCTTTGATGGATCCAAACATACTTTCAATAGGAGCGGGTTCCTGAACCAGAATTCAGAGTTTATTGATAAAAAAATTGATGTTGTTTTCTTAAATATTGTTTGTAATCCTGACAAGTGGATTTTGACAGAAAATTGTCTCTCTTCTTCTCCTGTCATAATGTAGCGGGGAATTGAATAATTTCTTGATTTTAACTCGCATCAACTTGAAATGACGATTGTGTTGAAATTTGAAAACGTTTTTCTCACGGTCTCGCTTATAGTTGTCAAGAAACTTATTTGAGAAGGGGAAGTGCGTTTTTTTAAAAATGTATTTTTGGTACTTATACAAAATTGGTTTTAAAATTTTGAAGAAACGATTCAGAAACCTTTGAAAGTTGTTTTAAATATTTTTGAAAAACGTATTAAAAACTCTTAAGATACTTAACAAAAATATTTAAAAAATTTAAGAGAAACATTTGAGAAACTTTAAATATTAATTTTATATATTTTTTCTCTTTAAATATTAACTAGGTATTTATAAAATTATTTATGTAGGTTTTTATTAAGTTTTTAAAAAGTTTCCATTAAATTTTTTAAAGGTTTTTAATAAGTGTCTTGAAAGTCTCATTTGAGTTTAGCGAAAGCTTTCTAATAAAATTTCTGTAAGTTTTTCAATAGTCTTTTGCTTCTTGTATCTCTCTACATTTTGTTCTTTCTACTTTCATTTCTTTCATTTCTCTTAATATTTTTTGCTTTCGCTTTTTATTTTGATGACTATCGTTTCACTGTCATCTAAGATAAAATAATTTTAGATTAAATAAATACATTACCTTCTTGACTTACTGTGCATTGGCAAATGGAAACAGTTGTTCCATTTTTAGATTGTGAAACTTGATATCACGGTCTCACTATTCTCTAAAATAAAATAAATTAGGATAAATTATACTTTATACCCTTACACTTTTTATTGAATTTTATTTATGTACTTTTATTTTAAATTATAACAATTAAGTCCATATATGTTTAATTTGTTACATTTTTACTTTTTCATAAACTTTTGTTTGTGCAATTTATGGCCAAAATTCTTGTGCATTTTACGTGGCCCTTTTTCAAGAGTTAAAATATAGTTTCATACTATTTTGACACTCAAAAGTCCTCATCCCTCACAAATCTCTCTTAAAGCCTCTAAAATCAAATAATTCTATACGTAGAAAATAAAATTAGGATTATAAAATACCCCACAATAGTTCAAGTTAGGGGTGTTCGAAAAATCGACCCATCCGTCCAACCCGACCAACTTGACACAAAATCGACCTAAACCGATTACCTTATGGATGGATAACAGGTGAATTTCAATCAAACCGACTATATTCGATTTCCTTTATTTCTCCAACCCAACCTAACTCGACTTTTTTTTACACTAAAATTTGATTTTTTTTCACCTAACCCAATCACCCTATTGGTCGAGTGCAATTCTAAAATTCTTCAGCTCAATGTGGTTGGTTGGGGTGGCGGATGACTCATTAATCTGACCCGTGAATACCTCTAGTTCAAGTAAATGAGGGCTAAGAGTGTTTGGGAATCAAATTGGTGTGAAATATATTTTTACCCTTGAAAAGGGGTGATATAATATGTACAAGATTTTTGACCAGCAATTGCATAAAAAAAAGTTTATAAGAGGGTGACATTATAATAAATTAAAAGTATAGGGCTTAATTGCTATAATAAAAAATATAGATCTTGAAGTGAGATTCTATGTAAAGTACAAGAATACAAAGTGTAATTTACTCAACAAATTATTAGAACCAAATTATAACTAAAGTGAGACCCAAGTAGGAGAAATTATTTAGTAAATTCGGAACACCACGCAACATGATAATGTGGTATACTCAATTAATTAAAAATAAATACATTATGTATTTTTTCCCAATTCAACTACATAGATAACAAATATGAATATGTTAGAAAAGTAAATATTTTCATTATTCTAATAATTAGGCCAATTAACCTAAAAATTAGGTCAATTAATTTAAAATTAATTAAATACATCATATTATAATATTAATGTAGTGTTCTAGACGAATAATTTCTTCACAAGAGAGTAGATTATTCACAAAGTTGGAGATTGTTAATTAATTTATACTGGTTTATACCATAGTTGTCGAAATGGAAAGCGAAAGCGGGAGACGTTAAGAGAAACGGAAGCGGGAAGCGTAACCAAAAAATATAAGGGGAAACGGAAAGCCGGAAACGATTGAGAAAGTCAGTAGGAAACTTTTTTGAAACTCAGATGAGACTTTTAAGAAACTTAGTGGAAACTTTTGAGAAATTTAGTAGAAGCCTTGAGGAAATTTAGTAAAGATATTTGGAAAACTTAGTGGAAACCTATGCAAATAATTTCATAGAAACTTAGTTAGAACTTAAGGGAAAAATGTATAAAAATTAACATTTTACGTTTTCGAAGCGTTTCCCAAGAGTTGCTCAAACGTTTCCCAAGAGTTTCCGTTAAGTATTCAAAGAGTTTTGTACAAGTTTTCGAAACATTTTCAAGAAGTTTCCGAAACATTTTCCTTGCGTTTTCGAAACATTTTTTCAAATTTTTTAAACAAGTTTTGTCCCTGTCCTGAAAAAGTTTTTAAGGAGAAACGCGTTTCTGCCCCAAAGTGGGTTTCCGTGCAACTATGGTTTATACATATACGAAAATTTGAAAGCTACAACAAAAGCTGGCTAACCTGACTTTGTAGGCTACTTAAAATAATAAAACAAGGGATCTGCTTTTCCCACCCCTCTGACACAATTTCCTTCCCAGTCCCAGCCCAAACTCTCATTGCAATGACTATTATGCCCTTTTGCACACCCTCCCCTACCTTTGCCCAGGTTTTTTTTTTTTTTTTGTCAATTTTGTGTTTTTTTTAGTTTTGTTTCTTTTTTTTATTGGTTTTGTTTCATTTT